>CM046440.1:12964550-13497050 GCA_025506505.1 Flaveria sonorensis | reverse complement strand
AGGAGTGATACGTATTGACAGAGCACGTGTTATTCAGAGTTATTATAGTGGAAGTCTATTGCAAAAGCTAGTCTATTATATTATATCATCACTAGAACTATGCTAGTCTCATTTATTTCCTTCGCAGACACCCTGATGCCATCTAGCTTCTCTATCGATGCACACCTGATACACATGCTAAAAAGGGTCGGCTAATTCCTTTGAAAATGTTTATAAACATTCCTCGGCTAATAGCGATGATCCATAGATCTAAACTTTGTTTTCGTATTAAAGTATTTTACCCAAAATCTATTCTCAAAATATTCTTTGAATTGAAAACCATGCAATAAATCTTTCATAAAATAGAAAATAGTTTGTAATAAATCAATAACATAACAACATGTGTACCAACCCAAAATATTGAAGAAGGGGCATAGAACTCACCTTATCATTTAAAAATCTTTGCCTTATATCTCCAATCAACATCTACTGATAACCTGTATTTAACATATTGTAACACCCGAAAATTTAAGAAAAGAAAAGAAAAGTAAAGGAGCAAACAGGAGGTTATTTCAAAAGCAAGAGATTAAAAGCATGCAAGGGCCAAACCAATCCATAATGGGTTCAAAAAGGGAAATGTCGCCCATACCCCCTCTCTTAAGCACAACTTTCGGCTAGAGTGAGAGTGAAGGAAGCTTCATCTGGTTTTAGTGAGAGAAAATGGAAGAGATCTTCAAAAGGTAAGATTTTAAGGTGTTTCTTCTCGGTTTCAGTAGGGTTCCAGCTTCTGGACCGATTTCCATGTGTTTAGTGCTCTTATTCGAGTGTTTTAGGTGCTAGAACTCCAAGTTAGCTCTCGAGTCTAAGGTGTTTTACTTGAAAGCTGTTTAAGGTGAGTTCTAGATCCCCTCTTTTACTCATTTTCTACTTGTTTGGGGCTGTTATGCGTACTAAAAAGAAGGTTTCTAAACCAAACTGTGATTTTCCATGAAAAGTACGACTGTTTATGAAGATGAATGTTTTTAACAGATTTCTATGATGTTTGTTATGTTTTAAGTGTGAATCTGGTAGATCTATGCTAAGTATATGTTTACAGTGATGTTTGGGACTAGAAACTGCATAAGTTGGATCACAGGTGATGGACTTGGTGTCCGTTGTGGACACTAGCTGTCCGCTGTGGACACTTGAGCATGGATAAAGTGTCTGCTGTGGACACTTAGGCATATAAACTGTCTGCTATGGACTTTGCATGTTCGTTATGGAGACTTAGTCATGCACTGTGGAGACTTAGGCATGCGATGTGGATCTTAGTCATGCGTTGTGGACTTTAGCTATCCGCTATGGGCCTTGGCTGTTTGCTGTTGACACTTAGAGTATTTGAGCCGTCCGCTGTATACTTGTTCATGCGCTGTGAACACTTAGGTTATTTTTGAAATTTTAGGAATAGAATTTAAGTGCTAAGTACTTATGTTTAATGGAGGTTTATGCTCATTGTTGTTATATCCTTTTCTTATGAGTTGTTGTTATGATATACTTCTTGTTATGCATTATGATGTGACTTACGTGGCGTGATATGTATATGTCGTAAAGTATTATGTAATAAAAGTGAAAGATAACGTTAACATGAAGTGGAACATAATGAAGGAATGTAAAGTCTTGCAAGCAAAATGAAGGACGTTCACAACTCAACGAGGTAGTTGTTTACTCAACTGCGTGCGGTTTAGCTAACCCTTGTTAATGCTCACAGGGGTCTAATCCTTGAGATTGACCAAAATATGATGGGATCCTTTTCATTTTACCCCGGTACTGTGTCGGCTTTTGCATGACATGGGGGTTTATTTATAAACCCTGGCACAGTACCCGCTTTTGCATGACGTGGGGGTTAGCATATGGCAGGATCCAGATAAAAGTGAAAGATGTTAATGAATGAAAGTATGAAAATGAACAATGATGAATGATGACAAATGATGATGAACAATGATGGAAGATAATAATGATATTATCTAGATGTATGTATAATGAATGATCACGTACGAAAGTAAAGAAAATGTTTTAAATGAAAGTAAAGTATTTTATTATAAAACTAGAACTCACTCAGCGTCGCTGAATTTTGTATGCATAATAGTTGGTAGGTAATTGTTGATGCTGAGGAGGTGCACGCATGGATGCATAAGCTACTGGGGATGGTTCGAGTCTGGCATCCATATTTTGGAGAATGTTATTGTATTATTACATTTTTGAGATGTAAATGAAATGATATGATGATTTGACATGTTTTTAATTATTAATGAAAAGTTAAATTTCCACTGCAAAATGATGAGTTTATATGTTTTATGCGATGATTGACCAACTGTAAGCATCCCAGGAACAGGGCCTTACAAGTTGGTATTAGAGCCAAAGTTTAAGAGAATTGAGTAAAATATTTTCCAAAAACCTAAACTTAAACTGAGAATGGGATGAGATGGAAGGGATGCCAGTCCTAGTAGCTACATGCCTGCAGGTAAATGTTTTATGTAAATGTTTTATGTAAGATAATGGAAAAAGGAATTATGTGTGTGTTCTATGTGAATTATGTGCTCTTAGTAGATTTGGATACTGATGTAGTCAGGAAAGGAAATGCTTGGAGAATAAAGAGTAAAGTAAGTGGCTAAAGACAACTGACCACTATAATTAGGAACTTACTATACTTGACATAATCTAAGTTATTACCTTGAATGACCGTGTTGGTGTTTGAATCTTATAGTGCTTAGAGATGGTTGGTGGTGGATCTTTAAAAGATTCTCGAGGTGGAGGTCGTGGTGGACGTGGTGCTGGACCGCGTGTCACGAGGAACAGGGCTAGGATTGCTGAAACGGCTCCTGAAGAGCTCGAACTTCATCACCATGACGGTGGATGAGAGTGCTAATTTGAGGACCTCAGTGAAGGAAGTGGTGGTTGAGGAGGTCCATCAGGTCATGCAGATGATTCTACCATCTGTGGTGGCCGAGGTTATTAGGACTGTAAGGGAAGATGAGAAGAAGGGCAAACAGAAGAAGGAGAATGCCGCTAGGCGAGAGGGCTAAGAAGGAGGTTCAAGGGAAAGGGAACAACCTAAGACTGATATGGTCGTCTCTAGTGACGATAAGGAAGAGGAAGCAGTGCAGGAAACTGCAAAGGGGTGCAACTATGGGGCATTCTAAAGATGCAAGCCCCCGATGTTTGATGGGAATGGGAGTGCTGTTGTTGCTCACCGATGGGTGAGGGACGTTTGATGGGAATGGGAGTGCTGCTGCTGTTCATTGATTGTTGAGGGAGATGGAGGTGGTACTTGATATCAGCGAGTGCTGAGAGGATCAGAAGGTGAAGTTCGCTACCCACTCGTTTGTGGATTCAGCCTTATGCTGTTGGGACAACATTGTCCAGGCCGAGGGTAGCAAGGTGATTAGAAGGATTAGGTGGAGTGAACTGAAGGAGTTGGTGATCAAGGAGTTTTGTCCTCACAGGGAACTCGACATGATCAAGAGAGAGTTTCTGCAGTTGGAGGCGGGAACTATGATGCACCAGCAGTACACAAGTAAGTTTAATGAGATGGCAAGGCTGGTACTAGAGCATGTGACACCTATGTAACGGAAAATAAAGAGATACATCCAGGGTTTGCCGACGGATATCCGCAGACATCTGATCGCCGCTTGGCCAGGTACGTTCAGGTTGGTGGTCGATCTGGCGGGGAGACTGTATGATGAGAGAGAGGTGGTGGCGGTGGTGGATGAGGAGAAGAAGTGTGGCAATGATAGGAATGGGAATGAGAAGTAGTATAACGGTGGTGGTTTTGTGGCTGGAGGTAAGAAGATGAGAGTGGATGATCAGAAGGCGATAACAGGGAGGGAGAAGGCATGCAAGAAGTTTGGGAGAGGCCATGTGGGGGAGTGTAAGTGGGGTTTGAACATCTGCTTTCATTATGGGAGGGAGGGCCACATGGCAAGGGATTGTTGTGCGGTGAAATGTTACAACTGTGGCGAGACTTGGCATATGAGCAGAGACTGCAAGAAGTCGAGGGCTGATAGCTCTGGGGAAAAGAAGGGGACTGAGAAGGAGGGCAGAGGGTGAAGGCCAGGGCATTCGCTATGACTTGGAAGGAGGCTAGGGTGGACCTCGACGCGGTGTCAGGTACATTTCTAGTAAAGCAAACTTGTGCCTCTGTGTTTTTGATTTTGGTGCTAGTAGGAGTTTTATTTTTGCTTCCTTCTGTGATAAGTTGCCCGCTAGGAGTAGGAAGATTGATGGGCCCTTTGATGTAGAAACTGCCATTGGTAAGTTGATTAGGGTTTCTGATATGGTAGAAGACTGTGACATAGAGTTGAAAGGCCATAGGTTCTCTGCTAGGTTGTTCATGATGCCCTTAGGCGGATTTGATGTAGTCCTAGGGATGAATTGGCTAGCAGCCTATGAGGAAAACATCTTGTGTCGTAAGAAGATGATTCGATTGACCGAGCCCGATGGGAGTTCGGTGACAATCTATGGTGATAGAGTTAGTACGATCCCAAAAGTAATTTTGATGGTTGTGCCAAAGAAGTGTATGAGACGTGGAAGTGGTACCTATCTGGCCTATGTAAAGGACGTGGATGCGTCAGTACCACGATTGACGGACGTACCGGTTGCATGACTTCCCAGATGTGTTCTCGAAGGATCTACCAGGTGTGCCACCGGACCGTGAGATCGAGTTCCAGATTGATCTGATGCCTGATGCCCAACCTGTTGATAAGACGTCGTATCGTCTAGCTCCCTCCAAGATGAGGGAATTGATGACTGAGCTACAAGAGCTGTTAGATAAGGGTTCATTTGACCGAGTATCTCTCCGTGGGGTGCTCTGGTCTTGTTTGTTAAAAAGAAGGATGGTAGCATGAGAATGTGCATTGACTACCGTGACCTAAACAAGTTGACAGTGAAGAATCAGTATCTGTTACCGAGGATTGATGATTTGTTCAATCAGCTCCAAGCTGCCAGTTGGTTCTCAAGGATAGACCTCCAATCTATTTACCACCAATTGAAGGTAAGGAGCAGGATATTCCTAAAACAGCTTTTCCTACGTGTTATAGACACTACTAGTTTCTTGTTATGTCATTTGGTTTAACCAACGCGCCAGCTGCTTTTATGGATCTGATGAATCGGGTGTGTTGGCCTATGCTAGATAAATCAGTGATTATGTTCATTGATGATATTCTGATTTATTCGAAGTGCGAAGAGGAACATGCCGGTCACATTCGGGAAGTGATGGATACGCTTCAAAGGGATAAGCTGTACGCCAAGTTCTCCAAGTGTGCATTCCGGTTACACGAGATTCAGTTTTGGGTCATGTGGTTAATCCTGAAGGGATTAATGAAGACCTGGCGAAGGTTGAGGCGGTGATGCAATGGAAGTCTCCAAAGACGCGATCCGAGATTTGTAGTTTCTTGGGTTTGGCGGGTTACTACAAGAGATTTATCCAAAACTTCTCTAAAGTAGCAGCTATTGTCTTTGCATTGAAGAGTTGGAGGCCACTTGGGAGTCAGAGGAAGAAATAAGATGGAACTACCCAGATCTCTTTAAGGAGTGACAGGTTTCGGGGACGAAACCTATATAAGGGGGGTGGACTTGTAACACCCGAAAATTTAAGAAAAGAAAAGAAAAGTAAAGGAGCAAACAGGAGGTTATTTCAAAAGTAAGGGATTAAAAGCATGTAAGGGCCAAACCGGTCCATAATGGGTTCAAAAAGGGAAAGGCCGCCCATACCCCCTCTCTCAAGCATAACTTTCGGCTAGAATGAGAGTGAAGGAAGCTTCATCTGGTTTTAGTAAGAGAAAGTGGAAAGATCTTCAAAAGGTAAGATTTTAAGGTGTTTCTTCTCGGTTTCAGTCAGGTTCCAGCTTCTGGACCGAGTTCCATGTGTTTAGTGTTCTTATTCGAGTGTTTTAGGTGCTAGAACTCCAAGTTGGCTCTCGAGTCTAAGGTGTTTTACTCGAAAGCTGTTTAAGGTGAGTTCTAGATCCCCTCTTTTACTTGTTTTCTACTTGTTTGGGGCTGTTATGCGTATTAAAAAGAAGGTTTCTAAACCAAACTGTGATTTTCCATGTAAAGTACGACTGTTTATGAAGATGAATATTTTTAACAGATTTCTATGATGTTTGTTATGTTTTAAGTGTGAATCTGGTAGATCTATGCTAAGTATATGTTTAGAGTGATGTTTGGGACTAGAAACTGCATAAAATGAATCGCATGTAATGGACTTGGTGTCCGCTGTGGACACTACCTGTCCACTGTGGACACTTGAGCATGGATAAAGTGTCCGTTGTGGACACTTAGGCATATAAACTGTCCGTTGTGGACTTTGCATGTCTGTTGTGGACTTTGCATGTCCGCTGTGGACACTTGGAGATTTTATGTTGTCCGCTGTGGACATAAACTGTCCGCTGTGGACCCTTTAGTACTTTAGACTGTCCGTTGTGGACACTTAGAATGTTTTAAGTCATTCACTATAAACTTTAGTCATGCGCTGTGGAGACTTAGTCATGCGTTGTGGAGACTTAGTCATGCGCTGTGGAGACTTAGTCATGCGCTGCGGAGACTTATTCATGTGCTGTGGAGATTTAGTCATGCGCTGTGGAGACTTAGTCATGTGCTGTGGAGACTTAGTCATGCGCTGTGGAGACTTAGTCATGTGCTGTGGATCTTAGTCATGCGCTATGGACTTTAGTGGTCCGCTGTGGGCCTTGGCTGTCCGCTATGGATACTTAGAGTATTTGAGCCGTCCGCTATATACTTGTTCATGCGCTGTGAACACTTAGGTTATTTCTGAAATTTTGGAAATAGAATTTAAGAGCTGAGTACTTATGTTTAATAGAGGTTTATGCTCGTTGATGTTATATTCTTTTCTTATGGGTTGCTGTTATGATATACTTCTTTTTATGTATTATGATGTGACTTTACGTGGCGTGATATGTATATAACGTAAAGTATAATGTAATGAAAGTGAAAGATAATATTAACGTGAAGTGGAACATAATGAATGAATGTAAAGTCTTGCAAGCAAAATGATGGAGGTTCAAAACTCAATGAGGTAGTTGTTTGCTCAACTGCGTCCGGTTTAGCTAACCCATGTTAATACGCACAGGGGTCTAATCCTTGAGATTAACCAAAATGTGATGAGATCTTTGTAGCTTTACCCCGGTACCGTGTCGGCTTTTGCATGACGTAGGGGTTTATTTATTAACCCCGGCACAGTACCGGCTTTTGCATGACGTGGGGGTATATCATATGGTAGGATCCAGATAAAAGTGAAAGATGATAATGAATGAAAGTACGAAAATGAACGTTGATGAATGATGACAAATGATGATGAACGATGATGGAAGATAATAATGATATTATCTAGATGTATGTATAATGTATGATCACGTACGAAAGTAAAGAAAATGTTTTATACGAAAGTAAAGTATTTTATTATAAAACTAGAACTTACTCAGCGTCGCTGACATTTGTATGTATAATAGTTGGCAGGTAATTGTTGATGCTGAGGAGGTGCAGGCATGGATGCATAAGCAACTGGGGATAGTTCGAGTTTGGCATCCATAATGTTATTGTATTATTTTATTTTTGGGATGTAAATTAAATGATATGATGATCTGACATGTTTTTAATTATTAATGAAAAGTTAAATTTCCGCTGCAAAATGATGAGTTTTATATGTTTTATGCGATGATTGACCAACTGTAAGCGTCCCGGGAACGGGGCCTTACACATATTTTATCCTATTATCAATCCCATATTATTTAGATATCGGTATCAACCTATGTCAGTTCTATGTCTTAGACCTGCCACACGGTTTCCAACTTACTCCACCTCGTACCTAACACATTACTTTATCATTTACTAAATCTTTCTGTTCTTATTATTTTTGTTATTATTGTTGATATTATTATTGTTGTAATTATTGTTGTTATTATTGTTATTGTTATTATTGTTGTTGGTATTCTTGTTGTTGTTGTTATAGTTGTTATTATTGTTGTTGTTATTATTGTTGTTGTTCTTATTGTTGTTGTTATTGTGGTTGTTATTATTATGGTTGTTATCATTATAGTTGTTTTCATTGTGGTTGTTTTCATTGTGATTTTTATCATTGTGGTTGTTACGATTGTAGTTGTTATCATTGTGGTTGTTATCATTGTGCCTGTTATCATGGTTGTTATCATTGTTTTTGTTATTTGTGGTTATCATTGTTGTCGTTATCATTGTTGTCGTTATCATTGTTGATGTTATCATTGTTATTGTTATTATTATTAATGTTACTATTATTATTATTACTCACCTGGACCTTATGGGTATCTTACCCAATGTCACGGGTTTTTAACCCGTATCTCTTGGGTATCCAACCCGTATACCACGCGGGTAATTAACCCGCTGGCCCGGGTTTCTAACCGATCCCTACCTTACTCCTAAACTTATAATTTATAATTAGATTTAAAGACTAGAAAGGATATTGCATACCTGTTTCTTAGTCAAATTTTGAAAAAAAGTTATATGATGAATAATTTCTTGAGTTGAAATCCATATTTATAACTTCATTTGACCAAGTCTTTGAAGTCGGTTTATGTTTCTTACTTAAAAACCATCATATGAAGATGATGATGTACGTACATGTATGTCTGATGTGCTCACATACATATCTTACATGTGCACACATTCACATGTGCACCTTATTCTTTACTTTGATTATTATTATTGTTATTATATTTTATTAATATTATGATTCTTATTATATATTATTATTACATTATAATTACCGTAAACGATTTTAAATGCTTGTCTATATGCCTCTTATTTCAAAAGTCATTTGACCCAAAACTTACTCATTTAATAATATTCAAAATATTGCTTTTAAACATATTTCTTATGTCTTGTAGGGTTTGAACCTAGAGGCTCGGGAAATCAAATCAAGATGAAGAAGATCAAGCCATGCTAGAAGTATAAGTTGTCGAGCGAAAATTGATTCTCGCGCGACAACATCAAGTCGAGCGAGAACTTTTAGATTAGTATAAATAGAAGTTTTGTAATGTAATTAGTAAGCTTTTGTCTATTTTCCTGATTTTCATACTTATTTTAAATTGTGCAAAATCAGAGAGCAATGCAACGAAGTTATTTACATTGTGAGTTCATGTTCTTTAATTAATTCAATCTCAACCGTAATGTTTACATTCCGCATATTCGTTACGAGATCGATCTACGTATTGTCTTGATTCTTACAATTGGTATCAGAGCTTGGTATGCTCTTGATAGATTGATTGAAGATTGAAGTGAGTGATTTGGAGTGTTCTTGAACCGTAATTTGATTGATCTTCGAAGATATACTTAATTTCAGCAAAGTTTGTTCACTTTGAAGATGATGAAACTGATTATCTCGGCATTTGAAGAATTGAAGATGTTTTTGACCCTAATTGAGCTTTATTGAATCAATTAGAGACAACTAGGATCTTAATTGAACCTAAATCACTAATTGAACACTTAATTAATCAAAGTTTAATCAATTTGGTGAAAAAGTGAAGATGAAAACCTTTGAAATTGCACAAACTAAACAGGCGAAAAGTTGGTGATTCTGTGCGAAAAGTTGGATTTCACGCGAGAAGTTGAAGTATTCACAAAAGTTTGTTACTAGAAGATTCCTTTCACACGAGAAGCTGAGGTTTTCGCAAATTTTAGTTACAAAACTTGTCGCACGAAAAATTTGTGAGATTTTGCGTGAGAACTTGTCCATTCGCGTGAAAACTTCAAGTTTGAAGAATTTTGAGGAAGTTGATTTCAAGTTGTGAAAGATGGCAAATCTGAAGCACATTACTGCTACACTTAATCTCGACAATGAGATCGGACCTAGCACAAAGCCTCCCCGACTTCTCAGCGAGGAAGACTATCCGGATTGGGTCTATCGCTTCGAGAATCATGTTATTTACACGGAACCCAGGGTGATGAGATCTATCAAACAAGGTCCATACATCCCAATCTATACTAATGACAAGGGAGACCTAGTGCCAAAGCCTAAGCATTTATAGGATGAGGAAGACATGAAAAAGATAGAGCTTGATGATAAATATTATGCTGCCATCACAATGGCACTTACCACTGAGATAGCCCAGAAATTCAAAGACTTTAGGAAGGCAAAAGATTTGTGGGATGCTATGGAAGAGTAGATAATGGGAAACAAAGACATGCGAGAAAGCAGGAAAGACATGCTTAACCAAGAGTTTAATATGTTCAATCATATTCTTGGTGAAACTTTGGAAGCCCAAATGTCTAGGTTCGTTAAACTGATAACCAAGATGAAAAGTGTAGGAATAACACTGGAGAACATTTCAGTGAACAAGAAGTTGTTAAACACACTACCGTATAGCTGGAACAACAACTTTACTACTATCAAGAGGACCAAAGATTTGTTTACCCTATCCCTGAGTGATCTGATCTCAACCATCAAGTCCTATGACATGGATGATAAACAGAGAGCTGCCAATTACATAAACATAATGGGAGCTGAAGCATCGGCATTGTATGCCAAAATGGCTAGTAATCCGAATTACTATGTCAGTTATTCCTAGTTGTGTCAACAACAACAACAATTAGCATCAGGTCATCCAACAGTCAAGGATCAATCATTGCCTCAAGTTCAACCATTTATTCCATCTCATTCCTAAAGTCAATCATCTCAACCTATACAACAAGCATTTGTTGTTAACACTCAACCCAACAAACAGACTATCCAGATTGCAGAAGAACACCTTGCCCTTCTTACCTCATTCATGAACAGCTATGAAGCTTTCTCTGCTGGAAGACTTAATACACCTAACATCATGGTTGATGAGTTACAACAAGTCAACCCAAATGATGTAGAAGAGAATCATATCAAGTATCAGATGGCCATGGTGGTGTATCATGCTAAGAACTTTGCAAGAAGAACCGGTAGAAAAGTTTTAGGTCTAAACAACTCTAGCAAAATCGGGTTTGACAAATCAAACTTAAGATGTTACAACTATGAAAAACCTGGTCACTTTGCTAGAGAATGCACTGAGGGAAGGTCTGTTTAAGCTGATAATGGAAAGAAGATGGTCATGGTGGAGATTAAAACTAAAGGAGATAAGGCTAGTGCCTCTAATAACAAAGCACTGGTATCTCAGACTGAAGGAGAGTATGACTGGTCCAACCAGATGGAGGTATTAGATATGAAGCTTTCTACTTCCCTGTTAGCAGAAATACAGAGTGTTGAAGATCATATTGAGAAGAATGTGTTAGCTGAGTTTGTGACTGATGATTTGCTAGAAGGGGTGTTTGAGGAGGTGGAAATAAAGAAGGTTAAAATTGTGAATGTGAATGCTGAAGATGTAAAGGAAATAGCTGTTGAGATTACTCTGGCTTATTCAACCACGGTCAAGGAAAATAAAGATGAGGTGAATGAAATGACTGTTGTGAACACTCCGGTCAAAACTGAAGAATCTGTTAATGCTGTTGAGTTTACTCCAGCATCTACATGTGATGACAACAAAAATGCTGTTGAGATCACTCCAGCAATCAAAGCAAAAGAGAAGATGGTGCTAAAGGCCTTCATAGTACAAGTTGTACCTGAAGAGACAAAGAAGAAAGAGGAAATTAAAGAGATACATTCTAATCTTTGTTCTGATAAATGTATAGAAAAGGTAAACAGGTATAGAGTTCACAACGAACGCTTGATTTTGGAAGTTGAAAAACTTCAATATCAAGTTCGTAAATATAAATCTGATGATAAAGTTTTTAAAGAAAAGATAGATGGTTTAAACAAATCAATTTACCAATCAAAACTAAATCTTCATGATAAAGAGTGTAATATAAAAGATTTGACAACATGTAATGATGAACTATCTTTAGAAATTAACAAACTCAATAGTGAACTCATGTCTGCTAAATTGGTTGTTGAAAAATTTGAGCTTTCATCGAACATGGTTGAAGGTATAATCAAGTTTCAGATGACACAAAAAATTAATGTTGGTAAAAGTGAAGTTGGTTATGCTAACATTGCACCACCAATTAATCATGATTATACATCTTTGCTTTCATCAATTACAACTCCTGATGAAGAGACATATGGATTAGGTTTTCAACCAAACACAGACTTCACACCTTCAGTCAATTTTTCACTGACTATTGACCCTATCACAAAAACTGAAATTAATATTAGTCATGACAATTTTTGCAGAAAGTGTGAGGATAGAAGGGTTGGTTGAAGAGTGGCAGAGAGATGATGAACTAGACTTTAAGAAAAATAAGATTTGTAATGAAAAACAATCTTGTAATTCATCATCTGTCATAAATGAAAGATCTATAGTTTTTATTGATTCAAATGTTTGTTCAAAAATGTCAAATAAAGAAAAGAAAAGGGAATAAAAAATGAACTTTAAGAACAAAGAAAGTAAACATGTCACAACATCCATATCTGACTTGAAAACTGATTTCAAGAATAGATTTGTTTCTATAGGCAACATTGATAAGGAGGATCATATTTTTAAAGAAACCAATGCTAGTTTCTTTAAAAATAAATATTCTATTATTGCTAACTCTGTGAAACAAGATGTTTTAAGAACAGGTTTGAAAGACACTGGTCCTACTCCAGTATAGAGGATTCATTAGGATAAAGCTTCAATTCATGCTACATTAGTATCAGTAATGAATCTAAAAGCTAGGAAAATTACCTCATTTCCTCCAGAATCATCTCGCACAATTCATAACGATAAAAAGGAAAGAGAGACTGTTAAAGAATCAAAAGGCCAAGGACATACTAAGGCCAGATTCTATGATAACTATGGAAGTTATCCAAAACAGTTTGTACAAAACATACAAGCGTCAATACATATCATAAAATATGTTGATATGTGTGTGGAAAGCCAAATCACAAGGATAGAAATTGTCATCATCAACATCAATTGACAAGAAAACAAAGATTTCATAATTCAATTTTAAACAATAGAAAATGTTTCTTTGTGAATGCAAATTTAAAAAGGAACTTAAATAAGTCAAATTATTTTGCTTAAAACAATACTGATTTGAATATAGAAAAATCAAAAGTAAAATCAATACAAGTTGATGTTAAGAATTCCACCACACCACTGATCATACAAGTTCAAAGATGGAAAGTTAAAGAAAAATCTCCTGAGCCTCTTGTTGTTGATAAATATGTTTTCGATGACAAAAGAGATATGATATTGCAAAATGTATCATATTTAGATAAAAACAAAAAGCTCAAGTCAACCATGGCTTGGGTTCCTAAAAATGAATAAAATTTTTCAATTGTGCAGGAACAACCAAGACAAGCTATTAATAGTGTTTGGCATGTAGATAGTGGTTGGTCAAGACACATGACTGGTAATATATCTCTGTTAAACAATATACAACCTTACAACGGAGGATATGTTATCTTTGCGGGAGATAAAAGTGGTAAGATTACAAAGAAGTGTACAGTGACAAATGGTATGCTAAGTTTTGAAGATGTCAATTTTGTGGAGGAACTAAAAAATAATTTGCTTAGTGTCTCTTAAATTTATGACAAAAAGTATTCAACACATTTCACTGATAAAGAATGTCTTATTCTAAAACTTGGATTCGTAATTCCTGATGAATGGATTTTATTAAGAACTCCGAGAGACAACGACACGTATTTACTAGACATGAATGGTACACATTCTTTTGTAACTGCGTCATGTTTGTTATCTAAGGCCTCAGAAAGTGATACTTTGTCATGGCTTCGTCGTCTTGGGCATGTAAATGTTAAGACTATGAACAAACTGGTTAGAGGAAATCATGTTGTTGGCCTACCTCTGAAAGAATTTCAACTAATAGAACATTGTTTGTCATGTTCAAAAGGGAAGCAACACAAACTTCCTCATAAACCAATTGCTCATACCAAAATTGACTCTATTCTTCAACTGTTACACATGGATTTATTTGGTCCTGTTAGCATTTTGAGTTTGGGATGTCGTGCATATTGTTTAGTCATTACTGATGATTTTTCTAGATTTACATGGGTTTTCTTCTTAGCAACCAAAGATGAGACACCTTATTTGCTGATAAAATTCATGACACTCGTCGAAAACGGACAAAACAATCAAATGCATACGCAGTGATAATGGAACAGAATTTTTCAATCATACATTGAATGAATTCTATGATTTAAAGGGGATAGCAAGACAATTTAGTTCTGCAAGAACTCCACAACAAAATGGAGTTGCAGAAAGAAGAAACAGAACTTTAATTGAAGTAGCTAGAACTATGTTATTAGCAGCCAAATTACCATCATTCTTTTGGGCTGAAGCTGTTAACACTGCATGTTATGTTTAGAATCGTGTGTTAATCAACAAACAATAAAATATGACTCCTTATGAAATCTTTTTCAAACATAAACCCAAAGTCAAATATTTCAAAACGTTTGGATGTTGTTGTACTTTGTTAAACACATCTGATTCTAAATCTAAATTTGATGAAAAAGATGATAAATGTTATTTTGTTGGATATTCAGCCAACAAAGTATCATATTGGGTTTATAATAAAAGATCAAAACAAATAATTGAGTCATTTGATATTGATTGTCACGAATCTAACAAAACAGATGCAGGTTCTGCACCTTCATGGGTTTATGATTATTCTTTTTTATTTGAAACATTTAATCGACCATCTATTGTTTCTACTACTAATCTACCCTTGACGTTCTTAATTTCAGATATCTTTGCTGATGATATTGGATCTATGACTCCTCAAGCAAAAGGAATATCTTCGGATATACCTTCTTCTTCAAGTGTTGCAGCTATTCCAACCTCTGTTTCTGAAATGGATTTACCTCATGATGATCCAGTTGTTGAACAAGCTCCATAAGTTTTTGATCAGAGTTCCTTTTCTACTCAAGTTGATCCAATTGATACAATTCAAGTACCATTTGAAGATCTTTCTGTCAACAATGATATTCAAGACGAAGATACTATTTATCAACCTGAAGGAGGGAGCACTGCTGACGAACCAGTTGGTCACATGTCTAACTTAGATGAAGTTATCTCTAAAGATGCTATTCCATAATTGAGAATCCATAGAGACCATCCAACAGATGTAATCATTAGTCCACTATCACAAGCTATTCGAACTCAAAGTCAATCAGGAACGATAAATACATGTTTGTACTCATGTTTTCTATCATAAGTTGTGCCGAAGAATGTTGAAATGGCATTAAAAGATAACAGTTGGGTAGAGGCAATGCAGGACGAACTGATGCAATTCAAGAAGCTGAATGTCAGGCATCTGTGTGAATTACCAGAGGGTAAATTGCCAATCGGTACGAAATGGATTTTTAAGAACAAGACAGATGAAAAAGATGTGATTTTCCGCAACAAGGCCAAACTTGTTGTTCAAGGATTCTATCAAATTGAAGGCTTGATTATGAAGAAGTATACACTCCTGTTGCAAGACTAGAAGCTATACAAATTTTTCTGGCATATGCTTCATACAAGAACTTCACAGTATATCAGATGGATGTCAAAATTGCTTTCTTGTATGGTGAAAAGAAAGAAGAAACGTATGTCTATCAACCACCAAGTTTTGAAGATCCAGATCATCCTGACTTTGTTTACAAGTTAGACAAAGCAATTGATGGTTTACACCAAGCACCTTGAGCTTGGTATGCCACTCTCATTGAATATTTGCTTGCAAATGGTTATACACGAGGTGCAATTGTTCAAACTTTATTCATATAGAAGACTGGTGATGATCTTATTCTCATTCAAGTTTATGTCGATGATATTATCTTCGGATCTACCAATGATAATTTATGCAAGGAATTTGAAGCAGTCATGAAGAAGAAATTTGAGATGAGTTCTCTTGGAGAAATGACGTTTTTCTTGGGCATTCAAGTTAAACAAGATGATAAGGGAATACTGATACGTCAAGAAAAGTATATTCATAGTACCCTAGACAAATACAAATTCCAATACTCCAAGATAGCTCCTACTCCTATGTCTTCTCGTCCTACTTTGACTCCAGATCTCACGGGAGAAGATGTTGATCAGTATATGTATCGATAAACGATCGGCTCTCTGATGTATCTCACTGCAAGCAGACCGGACATTATGTTTCCTGTTTGTCAATGTGCACGTTATCAAAGTAATCCAAAGGAATCGCACATGAAAGCTGTCAAGAGGATTTTTAAGTATCTCAAGGGTCAACCAACACTCGGCCTTTGGTATCCTAAAAATTCTGATTTCAATTTATTTGCTTATACTGACAGTGATTATGCAGGATGTAACTTGGATAGGAAATCTATTACTGGCGGTTGTCAATTTCTTATAGGTTGATTTCATGACAATGCAAGAAATAGCAGACAGTATCCACATCCACTGCAGAGGCTGAATATGTGGCTGCATCAAGTTGTTGTTCACAAATCTTTTGGATTCAACAACAACTCCTTGATTATGGCCTAAACATTTATGATACTAAACTCTTTTCTGATAATATTGCAGTTTTAAACATTGTGAAGAATCCAATTCAGCATTCAAAGAAAAAACACATTGACATTCGCATGCATTTTATTCGTGGCTACTTTGAACGCAAAGTTATCCATTTGGAATCAATTGACAACATTGCCGATTTGTTTACTAAGGCGTTTGATCATTCCAGATTTGACTTTTTAGTTAAATCTTTGGGCATGATTAACTTTGTTTAACGCTTATTCTTACACCCTTAACAAAATATTTTTCTTTATTTTTGGTTAAAATTGTTATTTATGGTTTAGATATTCACAATTTTAGGGGGAGAAAATTTGAAAATACTTAAAAAGATTTTGTTCTTAAGGGGAGTAAATAGTTTGAAGAAAAGTACAAAAAGATTTTGGTTTTCAAAAATTGAGAAAATTAAATTTTCAAGAGTTTACAAGAAATGATAGTATATTTCTTGATTTTGATTCGTTGCATCCTAAGGCTTACAAGAAACTGACTTGGATTATGTTTGATATGTTGATAGGCTAGACATTCAAGAATGAAAAGCACTATGTTCTGTGATGCACTGAAAGTAACTATCTATGACTGAAGTGGGTAACTCATCAAAGTTTTGTGGTAACTCTGATTCCATGCTAAAATAGACTGAAGAAAGCAAGAAATCAAGGGAGAAAAATAGAATTATTGTAAAACAAGGGGTTAAAAGCGGGCAAGGGCTTGCCTATAATAGGTTCAAAAAGGTGATAAGGCCGCCCATACATCTCTCTCTCATGCAAGAAATCTCGGCTGAAGTTAGAAGAAGAAGCTTCACTTGGTTTTATAGAGAGAAAGTCTTCGAAAGGTAAGATTTTATGGTGTTCTTCTCGGTTTCAGTTGGGTTTTCAACTTCTGGAGCGATCCTTAAGTGTTTTCTTGTGTTTAGGTGCTAGAACTCCAGGTTGCCCTCGGGTTTGGGGGAGTTTTACTCGAAAGCAGTTAGAGGTGAGTTCTAGATCCCCTCTTTTAATTTTTTCTACTTATTTGGGGCTGGTATGCATATTAAATTGATGTTTTGAATCAAGTTATGATTTTCCATGTATGGAACGGTTGCTTGTGATGACATAGATATGTTTTATGATTTTCATGATGATTGAATGAATGTTTAAGATGTTCTAAGTGTTAGACCGATAGATCTAAGCTAAGAATATGCTTAAATTGATGAATGGACACTGGAAATTGAGTAAGTTGGATCGTAGGTGCAATAAGCTATCAGTTGTGGATCTTGTATGTCCACTGTGGACACTTAGGAAGGTTGTCCAGGTCGTCCGATGAGGACACTCACTGTCCGCTGTGGGCACTTAGACATTATTAATGTGTCCGCTGTGGACACTTAGGCATTTAGCTGTCCGCTGTAGACTTTGCATGTTCGTTGTGGACTTTGCATGTTAGCTGCAGACTTTGCTTGTCCGCTGTGGACCCTTGAAAAAATCTTGACTATCCGCTGTGGACTTGGCTGTCCGCTGTGGACCCTTGAATGTTTTAGTTGTGCGCTATGGACACACTTGGTGTTTCATTCATGCGCTGTGGACTCTTAGCTGTCCGCTGTGGATTTGGTCATCCGCTGTGGACCATTAACTATCCGATGTGGACACTTAGTGTACTAGCTGTCCATTGTGGACACTTAGTGTATAAGCTGTCCGCTGTATATTTTAGTCATGCGCTGTGGACACTTAGAACATTTTTGAGATTTTGAGATGTAGAGTTTAATGCTAAGTTCCAATGTTTCGGGTTGGTCTATGCTTGTGTATGTTATGTATGCATTATGTGATGATGTTCCATGTTATGTATGATGAATGACCTTGCATGGTATGTTGTACTAAGTATTATGCAATGAAAGCGGAAGATAACATTAATGTGAAGTGGAACGTAATGAACGAATGTAAAGTCTTGCAAGAATATGAATGGAGGTTCACAGCCATTGGGTTGTTAGCTCAACTGTGTGAGGTTTAGCTAATCCATAAGGATGCACAAAGGGGTCAATCTTTGTGATTAACCAATATGTACGAAACGGGACCCTTGTCGCTTGCCCCGGTACTGGAGTCAGCTTCGTGCATAATGTTTGCGGTTTAGCATATGACATTGGTCTAGATGAAAGGGAAAGATAATAATGACAGTTCAAAATGTACGAAATGAACGGAACGAATGATGAAAGATAATAATGATATTATCAAGATGTACGTATGATGTGTGATCATGAACAAAAGTAAAGGAAAGGATTTTTATTAAAAGAAAAGTATTTTATTATATAAATTAGAACTCATTTAGCATCACTGACTTTTTTATATGCACATCAATTGGCAGGTAATTTGTTGATGCTGAGGAGGTGCAGGCATGGATGCATAAGCTACTGGGGATGATCTGAGTCTGGCATCCATATATTTTGGGAATGTTATTATACTAATACAATTTTTGGGATGTAAATGAAACAATAGGATATTTTGTCATGACTTTTTAATTATTAATGAAAAGTTCAAATTCCGCTGCAAGAATGATGTGTTTTTAAATGTTATATTCTATATGTTTTATGCTATGAATGACCGACTGTAAGCGTTCCGGGAACGGGGCTTTAAAAGTTGGTATCAGAGCCAAAGTTTAAGAGAATCGGGTAAGTTATATTAAAAACCTAAGACTTAAACTGTGAATGGGACAAGTAAGGGAAAGGGATGCCAGTCCTAGTAGCTACATGCCTGCAGGTAAATGTTTCATGTAAACCTTTTATGTAAATTAGTGGAAAAAGAATTATGTGCATGTGCTATGTGGATTATGTGCTCTTAGTAGATTTGGATACTGATGTAGTCTGGATAGGGAATACTTGGGGGATGAAGAGTAAAGTAAGTGGCTAATCATATCTGGCCACTGTAATTAGGGACTTACTATACTTGAATAATCTGAGCTATTACCTTGAATGACCGTGTTGGTGTTTGAATCTTATAGTGCTTAGAGATGGCTGGTGGTAGATCTTCAAAGGCTTATAGAGGTAGAGGTCGTGGTGGACGTGGTATTGGGCCTCTTGTCACAAGGAATAGGGCTAGAACCGCTAAAACGGATCCTGAAGAGCCCAAGCTTCATCACCATGAAGGCGGTGACGAGAGTGATAACCTGAGAGCCTCAGTGAAAGAGGCAGTCATGGACGAAGTTCATCAAGTCATGCAGACGATTCTGCCGTCTGTAGTGACAGAGGTTATTAGAGCAGTGAGAGGGGATGAAAAGAATGATGAAGAGGAGATGAGGAAAATTGTTGGGAAAGAGGGCAAGGAAGGAGGTTCAGGTGTAGGGGAGCAGCCAGAGACTGAGATGGTTGTCTCCAGTGATAAGGAGGAAGAGGAAGCAGTGTAGGAAACGGCAAGGGGGGTGTAGTTATGGGGCATTTCAGAGATGCAAGCCCCCGACTTTTGATCGAAATGGGAACGCTGCTGCTGCTGACTGATGGGTGAGAGAAATGGAGGATGTGTTGGATATCAGTGAATACTGGGAGGCTCAAAAGGTGAAGTTTGCTACCCACTCATTGTGGACTCGACCTTATGCTGGTGGGACAACATTGTCCAGGCCGAGGGTAGCAGGGCTATAGGGAGAATGAGATGGAGTGAACTTAAGAAACTGGTAATCAAGGAGTTTATCCTCACAGGGAACTTGACAAGATTGAAAGAGAGTTTCTATAGTTGGAGGCGGGAAACATGTCGCACAAATAGTACACAACAAAGTTCAAAGAGATGGTAAGACTCGTGCCAGATTAGGTGACACCCGTGTCATGAAAGATCAAGAGATACATCCAAGGTCTACCAGCGGATATCCGTAGGCATCTGATTACTGCTTGGCCAGGTACGTTTAGGTCGGTGGTCGATCTGGCAGGGAGACTGTAGGATGAGTGGGAGGAAGTGACCGTGGTGGGGGTGACCAAGAAAGGTGGTGGTGACAGAAACTGGAATGGGAAACGATTTGGCAGTGGTGGTTTTACTCCCAAGAACAAAAAGGCTAGGGTGGATAATCGGAAGGTGGGGACGGTAGGTACAGGGGCAAGGAGGTGTAATAAGTGTGGGAAGGAGCATGCAGGGGAATGTAAGTGGGGGTTGAACATCTATTTCAAGTGCAGGAAGGCAGGGCATATGGCCCAGGATTATGGGGGAATGAGTTGTTATAACTGTGGAGAAGCAGGTCATATGAGTCGGGAGTGCACGAGGCCAAGAGCTGAGAGCTTGAAGGTGGGAAAAGAGGCTGAGAAAGGGAAGGAAGTGCAGAAGGCCAGGGGGAGGCTTTTACCATGACCCGCGAGGAAGCCAGAGTGGATCCCGATGTTGTATCAGGTACATTTCTGGTTAATAACGCTAGTGCCTCTGTATTGTTTGATTCTGGTGCTAGTAGGAGTTTTATTTCTGATTTCTTTTGTGATAAGTTGCCTATTAACAGTAGAGAGATAGATGAGCCCTTCGATGTAAAAACTTCTATTGGTAAGTCTACCAGGATTTCTGATATGGTAGAAGACTTTGACATAGAGTTAGAAGGCCATAGGTTCTCTGCTAGGTTGTTTGTGATGCCCTTAACTGGATTTAATATGGTCCTAGGGATGGATTGGTTAGCAGCCTATGAGGCAAACATCGTGTGTCGTAAGAAGATGATTCGGTTGATCGCGCCCGATGGGAGTTCGGTGACAATCTACGGCGATAGAGTTAGTACGATCCTAAAGGTAATTTCGATGGTTGTGCCCAAGAAGTGTATGAGGCGTGGATGTGGTGCCTACCTGGCTTATGTGAAGGATGTGGATACGTCAGTACCACTATTGTCAGACGTACCTGTTGTGTGTGACTTCCCAGACGTATTCCCAGAAGATTTATCAGGTGTGCCACCTGACCGTGAGATTGAGTTTCAAATTGACCTGATACTTAGTGCCCAACCTGTTGCAAAGGTGCCATGTCGTCTCGCTCCCTCTGAGATGAAAGAATTGATGTCTTAGCTACAAGAGCTGCTGGATAAGGGGTTCATTCGACCGAGTGTCTCTTCATGGGGTGCTCCGGTCTTGTTTGTGAAGAAGAAGGATGGTAGCATGAGGATGTGCATCGACTACCATGAACTAAATAAGTTGATAGTGAAGAATCGGTATCCATTACCTAGGATTGATGACTTATTTGATCAGCTCCAAGGTGCCAGCTGGTTCTCAAGGATACACCTCCGATCTGGTAACCATCAACTGAAGGTGAGAGAGCAGGATATTCCTAAGATAGCTTTTCGCACGCGTTATGGACACTATGAGTTTCTTGTGATGTCTTTTGGTTTAACCAATGCGCCAGCTACTTTTATGGATCTGATGAATCGGGTGTGTCGGCCTATGCTAAATAAGTCAGTGATTGTGTTTGTCGACGATATCTTGATTTATTTGAAGAGCAAAGAAGAGCATGCCGGTCACCTTCGGGAGGTACTGGAGACGCTCAGAAGGGTGAAACTGTACGCCAAATTCTCCAAGTGTGCAGTCTGGTTACGTGAAGTGCAGTTTCTAGGTCTTGTGGTTAATCCTGAAGGGATCATGGTGGACCCGACAAAAGTTGAGGCAGTAATGCAATGGAAGTCTCCAAAGACACCATCTGAGATTCGTAGTTTCCTGGGTTTGGCGGGCTACTGCAGAAGATTCATCCAAGACTTCTCCAAGATAGCTTCACCATTGACCAAGTTGACCCGTAAAGATGTGAAGTTTGAATGGGGTCAAGAGTTGGAGAATGCTTTTGAAGAACTAAATACGAGATTGACCCAAGCTCCTGTCTTGACACTACCCAAAGGGAGCGAAGACTTGGTGGTATATTCAGATGCTTCCTCTTCGGGACTGGGTTGCGTGCTGATGCAACGGGGAAGGGTTATAGCCTATGCATCCCGAAAGTTGAAGATCCATGAGGCTAACTACCCTACTCATGACTTAGAGTTGGTGGCTGTGGACTTTGAATTGAAGATTTGGAGGCACTACTTGTACGGGACGAAGTGCATCATCTTCACTGATCACAAAAGTTTGAAGTACTTCTTCAAGCTGAAGGATCTCAATAAGAGGCAAAGGAGATGGTTAGAGTTGATCAAAGACTATGATTGTGAGATCCATTACCATCCAGGCAAGGCCAACGTGGTGGCGGCTGCCCTTAGCCAAAAAGAGACACCCGAGCCGATTCTGGTGAAAGCTTATCAGTTGGTTATGACCTCCGATGTGATGAGGCATGTTAAGGAATTCAGGATGAAGTGCTGAAAGAAGATTGGGTTAACTCCAAAAGGATGAAAGGTCTAGTCTCCCAGTTGGGGGAGAACACTCTTGGTGTGGACCCGATCGGGGCGGATGAGGATTCCTTGTTATGGGGATCTGCGTGGGAAGATCATGGATGAGGCTTACAAGACTCGATACTCAATTCATCCTGGTGCTACAAAGATGTATCATGATATGAAGAAAGATTACTGGCGGTCGGGAATGAAGTGCGATGTCGCAGGGTATGTGAGTAAGTGCCTTACTTGTTTACAAGTGAAAGCGGAGCACCAGAAGCCATACGGGAAGATCCAACCCTTGGATATACCCAAGTGGAAACGGGAGCACATCACCATGGACTTCATTTCGAAGTTACCGGGTACGGTAAGGGGATACGATGCCATATGGGTGATAGTGGATCGTCTAACGAAGAATGCTCACTTTCTACCGATCCATGAGACGTATTCATCTGAGAGGTTGGTGGATCTGTTCATCAAAGAGATAGTGACTTGTCATGGTGTACCGGTGTCTGTCGCGTCTGACTGTGACACTCAGTTTACATCTAAGTTTTGGAAACGATTTCATGATGCGATGGGGATGAGGTTACATATTAGTACGGCTTACCATCCTCAGACAGACGGTCAGTCGGAGAGGACGATTCAGATGCTGGAGGATATGCTACGAGCATGCGTCATTGATTTCGGAGGAAGTTGGGACCAACACTTACCATTAGCCGAATTCTCATATAACAACAGTTATCATGCCACTATTGGTATGCCTCTATATGAGATGCTATATGGTAGGAAGTGTAGAACACCTGTATGTTGGGGTGACATTGGGCAGAAGGAGATAGGGAGCATTGAGGTGATCGAGGCTATGACTGAAAAGTTGGAAAAGATCAAGGCCTTTATGAAGGCGGTAAAGGATAGATAGAAGTCGTATGCTGACAAGAGACGTAGACCGATTGAATTCAAGGTGGGTGATAGAGTCATGCTGAAGGACTCGCCTTGGAAAGGGATCATTCGGTTCAGGAAGCGGAGAAAGTTAAGTCCAAGGTACATAGGGCCTTTCCGAATCATCGCCCGAGTAGGAGAGGTGGCCTATCGACTAGAGCTACCCGATGAGTTAAATGGAATTCATCGTCCATTCTGTGTATCTCATTTGAGGAAGTACTTAGCTGAGGTGGATTTGATCATGCCACTCGAGGACATCGAGGTGGATGAACGGCTCAATTATATGGAGCAGCCAGTGGCCATCATTTATAGAAAAGAGAAGAGGCTAAGGAATAAAGCGGTTCCACTTGTGCGAGTACAATGGAGACATAGGAAGGGGTTCAAGTCTACGTGGGAGGCTGAGGAGGAAATGAGACAGCATTACCCATAGCTATTCGAGGAGTGACAGGTTTCGGGGACGAAACCTATATAAAAGGGGTGGACTTGTAACACCCGAAAAATTTGAGCATGAAGAAAAGAAAAGAAAGCAAAGGAGAAAAAGAGAATTATTGTAAAACAAGGGGTTAAAAGCAGGCAAGGGCCAAACTTGCCTATAATGGGTTCAAAAAGGTGATAAGGCCACCCATACTCTTCTCTCTCATGTAAGAAATCTCGACTGAAGTAAAAAGAAGAAGCTTCACCTGGTTTTAGAGAGAGAAAGTCTTCGAAAGGTAAGATTTTATGGTGTTCTTCTCGGTTTCAGTTGGGTTTTCAGCTTCTAGACCGATCCTTAAGTGTTTCTATGTGTTTGGTTGTGTGTTTTCGTGTGTTTAGGTGCTAGAACTCCAGGTTGCTCTCGGGTTTGGAGGAGTTTTACTCGAAAGCAAATAGAGGTGAGTTCTAGATCCCCTCTTTTAAATGTTTTCTACTTATTTGGGGCTGGTATGCATATTAAACTGATGTTTTGAATAAAGTTATGAATTTCCATGTATGGTATGGTTGCTTATGATGATATAGATATGTTTTATGATTTTCATGATGATTGTATGAATGTTTAAGATGTTCTAGGTGTTAGACCGATAGATCTAAGCTAAGAATATGCTTAAAATGATGAATGGAGACTGGAAATTGAGTAAGTTGGATCGTAGGTGCAATAACCTATCCGTTGTGGATCTTGTATGTCCACTGTGGACACTTAGGAAGGTTGTCCAGGTCGTCCGCTGTGGACACTCACTGTCCGCTGTGTACACTTGGACATTATTAATATGTCCGCTGTGGACACCTAGGCATTTAGCTATCCGCTGTTGACTTTGCATGTCCATTGTGGACTTGGCATGTCCGTTGCAGACTTTGCTTGTCCGTTGTGGACCCTTGAGAAAATCTTGGCTGTCCGCTGTGGACTTGGCTGTCCGCTGTGGACCCTTGAATGTTTTAGTTGTGCGCTGTTGACACACTTAGTGTTTCATTCATGCGCTGTGGACTCTTAGCTGTCCGCTCTGGATTTGGTCATCCGCTGTGGACCATTAGCTATCCACTGTGGACACTTAGTGTAATACCTTTCCGCTATGGACACTTAGTGTATAAGCTATCCGCTATATATTTTAGTCATGCGCTGTAGACACTTAGAACATTTCTAAGATTTTGAGATGTAGTGTTTAATGCTATGGTCAAATGTTTTGGGTTGGTCTATGCTTGTGTATGTTATGTATGCATTATGTGATGATGTTCCATGTTATGTATGATGAATAACCTTGGATGGTATGTTGTACTAATGCATGTAAAGTATTATGTAATGAAAGTGGAAGATAACATTAATGTGAAATGGAACATAATGAATGAATGTAAAGTCTTGCAAGCATATGAATGGAGGTTCATAGCCATTGGGTTGTTAGCTCAACTGTTTGTTGTTTAGCTAACCCATAAGGATGCACACAGGGGTCAATCTTTGTGATTGACCAATATGTATGAAACGGGACCCTTGTCACTTGCCCCGGTACTGGAGTTAGCTTCATGCATAATGCTAGGGGTCTATTTATAGACCTCGGCCTAGTACAAGCTTTGTGCATAATGTTAGGGGTATAGCATATGACATTGGTCTAGATGAAAGTGAAAGATAATAATGAAAGTTCAAAATGTACGAAATTAACAGAACGAATGGTGAAAGATAATAATAATATTATCAAGATGTATGTATGGTGTGTGATCACGAACGAAAGTAAAGGAAAGGATTTTTATTCAAAATAAATTATTTTATTATATAAATTAGAACTCACTCAGCGTCGCTGACTTTTTTATATGCATATCAGTTGGCAGGTAATTTTTTGATGCTGAGGAGGTGGAGGCATGGATGCATAAGATACTTGGGATGATCTGAGTTTGGCATCCATATAATATGGGAATGTTATTGTACTAATACAAATTTTGGGGTGTAAAAGAAACAATAGGATGTTTTGTCATGACTTTTTAATTATTAATGAAAAGGTCAAATTCCGCTGCAAGAATGATGTGTTTTTAAATGTTATATTCTATATGTTTTATGCTATGAATGACTGACTGTAAGCGTTCCAGGAATAGGGCCTTACAGTTACACAAATAAAATTCTTGACGTGACATGCAATATTCATTTCTGACAGAAGTGCAGTCTTCCGCAGATGTTGACTTGATGACATCACTCCAGAGAGTTTGACTTGTTGACTTCATGAGGCTTCCTTGATGAATGGAGTTAATGCGAGTACTTTGTTCTTCTGTAGGAGATAGCCTTCCGTAGGAGTTGGTTCTTTGAACTTCATATTGAACTTCATCCGTAGGAGCAAGCTTTCTTCTTCCACAGGAGCAGCAGTAACTTGATCTCACGAGTAGACTTGTTCTCCCATAGATGTTACAATGCTTCCGCAGGAGATCCACGGATGCATATTCCTTGACTTCTTCTTCCGTAGATGTTCTTGTACTTGGTCAATTTTCAAAATTGACCAAGTATGATGTTTTTCTACAATTACACATATAATCAACACAAATAATTATTTGGGTTAACATATATATATATATATCTTGCATACAAAAAGATAAAGATTTACAAGAGTTTATTACAAGTGATGAATAATCTTCTAAACCTATACAATCAATCTAGACCTAACAATACTCCCCCCTTAGGTTTAGAAACTTGTAATCAGTTGTTCAATGTCATCAACTCCTGAACTCTTTGCAAAATCTTTTTGTTAAAGTATGCAACAACATCATTCTGATCTTGATATGTATACTTGATCTTCATTCTGCTCATATTCTTCAAAGTCTTAAAATTAAGACCAAGTTCATCTTCTTCAGTATTCAATGTTGCAACTACTTTGTTGTTTGAGACTACTTCCAACTCATGTTGCTCAGAATTTTGAAGATCAGTGATAGAAGGGATTTTAGTTCCCATTAGTTGACTAGACTCAAATTTTCTTCTTTTGTAAGCTTTGGCATGAAGCTTGTCTATCACTTGTATAATGTGCACATATAAACATATGTCACCTTGAGCAATATTATCAGTCAATTTTGGAAAGTACTTATCATGCAAGTATGAGGTGTAACTTGGATGAAGAAGCTTTATTTCCATAGGATCAAACAGTGTGATACTTGAAGCTTTCTTGTTTCGATCATTTCTTTGTAGCACCAATTCTTTTGTTCTTTCAACATATCCCCATCCAATAATGGGATATGAGTATTGGTTCCCTTCAATGATATTGATGGATGCTACACTCTTGTCTGCATATCCAATTCTTCTAAAAAATTCATCATCAACAAGTTGAGAGGAGCTGGATTAAGACCACTTCTGTTTTTGTTTTCTCCTTTTATGTTCTTCATCATCTCTTTTTCTTCCTTCACAACATCTCCTATAAATTTTTTTCTTAATTTTGCAATGATAACAAAGAAGTCTCTCCCTCTTGGATTGATTGGGTAATTAGTGATTGCGATGTTTTGTAGATCGGAGATGTCTGCATCTGGGAGTGAAATGAGTGTCTCCATCCATGGAAAATATTGAATCATCCCTGATGCTCTTTTGATTGTTGCATAATCCCAATCTGGGTCTAACTTCCAAGCTATGATTTTGTTCTCTTCTGCTAATCTTGGAGTTGTTAGATGATCATACAATTGAATCAGAGTTGATTTTTGCTCAGCTATCTCCCTTATAGTTGTTCACAAAGGCCAAATTTTGGTGGGAATTACATCCCTTGGCTCTTTGATAAGCTTTTCTTTCCCTTTGTGCATATCTTTACTTTCAACTACTATTGGCACAGCAGGGGATGGTTTTGTTTTTTGTTTATATGCAGGATTAGGTGCCCCAGTTCTAAATCTAACACTAGTTTTCAATTCAACCTTCATCTCATAATGCATCATGTTTCTAAGCTCAGCCACAGTTCTTCCCTTCAATTCATGAGACTCGTAATTGTGGCTTTGCAACCAACATATCATGCTGTACTTGACGAGCTTTTGGGTGTCACATGACCCAATTCATGCTTTATTCTCTGGATAGATTGATATTTTGTGAAGGTTTCATAGTTACACACAGGTAACACAAACCTAGCTGCATCAAACTCTTTCAATACTTGCTTCATCTCATTCATATTCATCCTTTCCACCATGTCATAAGTAAAATCATTGTTGATCAGATCCATGAATATGGAGGATTGGGCTCTTTCTTCGAATATGTCTTCGGTAGTAAGCAAGTCATCAAACCTTGCTTTTTCAGCAGCCTTGGGAGACTCAACCTTGGTTAAATCCTCCCACTCAGCATCACTCTCTTCTTTATTATATTGAATTGGTTTGAGAGTAGATAGATCTGCTAATGGAGTATGCTCAAGAGACATGGTCTTTGTTTTCCTTGGAGAATCTTCGACCATAATTACTTTAGCTATTATTCCTCCCATATACTTTCTCTTTCTGTTATACTTGATGGTTGGTTCTTTTGGCTTCATCAATGGAAGGTTAGTTGCCAGTGATGATATTGGTTGAGCAACTTCTTGGATTTGTTCTTGATGAATATCCAATTCATGTACAAGCACCTTCTTCTTTAGAGCTTCTATTTCTTCATCTTTTGCTTTCAGCAGATCTTGTTCAGAGATAGTTTTCAAAGCTTTGTTTAGCTCAGACATAAACTTCTTCTTTTCTTTTCTTTCATTATCAGTAGATTCAAGGGACTTAGTTACCAACTGATCCATAGTGTCAAACACTTCACTATTTGTTTGAATTTCTTCTCTTTGCTTCTTGATGGTTGCTTCTTGAGTTGTAATTGTTTCATCTTTCTCCTTCATCTTCCTTTTCAACTCTCTCAACTTCTCCAACTTTTGATTACTTTTGATGATTAGATTGTTATATTTAGCAACAAGGAATCTTTTACTCACATTAATCTCTTCTTCTCGTAGATCATCTTCATCAAAAGCAGTGATGTCAACAAAGTGAGTATCACACTCATCTTGTTATTCTACACAAGCAGCTTCAATTTGTTGATCCACTTCCTTGTCATTTTTCCCCTCAGCTTCTAAACAAATTTCTTCTGTTGCACCATCTTTCATTTCATCATCATTATCATCTTCAAGATTGATAATTTCAGTGAGTCCAGGGCTTTTAGTTGGTGAGGTGAGTTCAGGAAATGGGGCTGAGGAAGTTTGTTGTGTTTTAGATGAGAAGGTGTTTGATGGTGATCAGGTGAGAATGGTTCTGTTGTAGCAGTATTGAGTGATGATTGGGATTGGGAAGGGGGGAAAGGTTGAGTGTATTCACTTGATGGTGAATTTAGTTGAGCAGGTGGTGTTTCTAGTAGATTTATCAAAGGAGTTGGTGGTGGAGAACATGGTTCTTGCTGTGGTGATGGATGTGGTGGTGATTGTTGAAAGTGATCAGGTGAGAATATTTATATTGTAGTAGTATTCAAAGATGATTAGGAATGGTAAGGAGAGAAGGGTTATGAGTGTTCACTTATGGGTGAATTGAGATGAACAAGTGGTGTTGATTTATCAAAGATGTTGGTGGTAGAGAAAGTGGTTCTTGTTCTATAGGTTCAGGGGACTCAGCAGGTGGTGCTTGTTGTTGTTCAATGTATATAAGTTCTTGGGAAATGTTTGCATTTTCATCTATTACATGTGCAAACATCTCCATATCTCTTCCTTGATATTGTCCACTGATCTTATTAAGCACAAACCTCCCAAGGTGAGATTGAATAAAAACTCTACCTTCTCTTTGAATGTTAGGCAATACATCATTGATGATCAGTTGGAGAAATCTAAGGAACATGTACATCTTATCTTCTTTTTGTACCCTGATGTGGTCACATAAGCACCCAAAGATGTATTTAGCATAATTGTATCTTCTTCCCTCAAACACACCAATTATCCCAGATGAGATGTGCCTTGAAAATCTATCTAGCCTAGATTTTCTGTTTGACATACACTTCAAATAAGTGTGGCATAGAAACCTATAAGGTTTGCACAACCTTCCTTTCTTGATCTCTCCATTCTTGTAATCTCCATCATATCCCATGAGATGAAAGATCCTTTCAATGTAGTCATGCTCAAACACATCTGGATGTCTCTCTTCTTGTTCTCCTAGCTGCAATACCCTCCTGATGATTCTTTCATCAATCCTTAACTCTTCATTTCTTATGGTTGAATAAATCACCTTTTCATTGTCCTCCTTCTCTATTCTTGCTGTGCTCCAAAATCTATCATATGGGATTGATAGATTATTACTTTCGTAGATAATGCATAAGATATTCCTGATCTTCTCAAATAATTGATTATATCTCTACACCCTTCGATCACTAGGTCTTCAGCGTTAAGATATGCACAAACATTATGTTCTTTTGCAAATCTGTTAGCCATCTTGATAATGTTGTATGTTCGATGTTATGATGTTGAAATTTAAGTGTGGATGGTTGTGTGGAGTGGGTAATTTAAATGTTGGTGGAAAGAGGGGTTTATGGGTTGAGAGCGATTTTCTAGGTCTGAAAAATGAATAAGAATGACAACGGTCAAGAATATCATTTATACTCCCTCAGAATATTTAAATCATTTTATTTAATGTTGTGGGACCCTTAACCCTCATTACCCTTCCGTGGGTGTTTGGATACACAATCAAGTTTATCCGTAAGTTAATTCTTCCGCAGAACCACATGTTAATTCTTCCACAGAACATCTACAAAAGGCGAACTTGTTATGTTTTTGTTGTATGATCCTAACATGTTGTTAGATCATTTGTTGATTGTTGTTGGACCTTGCTGACTTTGCTTTATGGAAAATGTACAAGAGATTGATTTGGTTAAAAACTTCAGATACCCTGTAGCCAAGTTAGTGCTCAAGCTCCAATTTTCTTCATTTAAAAGTGATAAACTCATTTTTCATACTGATGACTACTCCCCCTAAATTTATGATTAATCATGAACTTATGCATTTAGCAGAAATTTATGAAGAGAATAGCATGAAAAACAATTATCTGTCCATCATATTAGCAATGAAAAGAACATAAACAAAATCTTTTTGTATTTTTGTTTATAAGCAGAAACTAAACAGAACATATTTACAAGCAATGTAACCATAACATGGGATCATACTATGACATTAAGCAACTTCCTGAAGCATTTTGATTGCAAGTATTATGATCCACATAAATTCAAGCAAGAGTATACATTCAACTTGTCATGCTGTTTATCATGTTTTGGTATTGATTAAAGATAGACAAATATGGACTCCACATTCAATTCACATTAGAGTGTGTCCTCCGTTTATGAGTCAATTCATCACTTTTTCACACTTGAAAACTATGTTCCTTAAATTATAAGCTCTATCTTAAGATTTCTTTGAAATCTTATTAATGCTGTTGATATGATTTTTATGCTCTTTAAGATAATATACATTTGATCACATTGGATTCTTTTAGAGTTGGTCCTTTTTGGAACTTATTGATGATCAGCATTAGGTCACAAGATCTTTACTTACGGAAAACAAAGGTGCCTATGAACCCAGGTCTTTGCTCACGCAAAACAGAGGTTCCATGATGCGCAAAGATAAAGGTTATAAAGTATCAAAACATAGTGTGCTTGGGTGACTAAGTTGATCACAGCAGGATAAGACTTACTTGCTTGCTGCTCAAAATGGAATTGCCCACAATTAGTCACCTTGGTATTATGTTAAGCATGGACTTGTTTATTTTCTACTCAAGATGAACCTAATCACATATCAAATCACATCTGATCAATCTTTATTGTAAGTTAAAAACCAGGCAAGTAAACAAAGGTATAGTGTGCGATCATTTCCTATGATACGAATTGCTTTTTCAAGAAAAACATATTAACAAGACAATATTTTTGAAGTTTTATATGTTTTATGGATGTTTTTGACTTTTTCATATTGAGAATTTTAAAGGATAGATTATGCTTTTCTTTGTAATGTTGACTAATCTAAGTTGATCATGCCTAAAGACTCAATTAAGAAATTAAATCTCACTGAGTCAAAGACTTTAGTTAATAAATCAACAAGTTGATTTGTTGTATCCACTTTAATCAACTTGATTAAACCTTTTTCTGAGCAATCTCTTAGAAAATGATATCTAATTTCTATATGTTTTGTTTTACTATGTTGCACTGGATTAGTAGTTATGAACATAGCAGCTGAGTTATCTATATGAATTGGTGTTTGAAGAAAATTGTAACCATAATCAAGTAGTTGGTTTTGCAACCACAAAAATTAAGAGCAACCAGCTGTAGAAGCAATGTACTCAGCCTCAGCTATGGATACTGACATATTTGTTTGCTTTTTGCACTACCAAGATACTAGTCATGATCAAATGAATTGACAGCCACCAGTTGTTGATTTTCTGTTATTGTTACAACCTCCAAAGTCACTATCAAAATATGAATAGAGGTTGAAATCTCCTTCTTTGGGATACCAAAGTCTAAGAGCTGGCTTCCCTTTGAGGTATCTAACAATCCTCTTAACTGCGTTCATATATGACTCCTTGGGATCTGATTGGTACCTAGCACAAACACACATAGCAAACATTATGTCAGGTCTGCTGGCAGTTAAGTACATCAAAGATCCTATCATAGATCTATACAATCTTTGATCAACTGATTTCCCTTTAAGATCAGGTACAATCTTATCTTTTGTTAATACTGGTGTTTTGCATGAAGAATAGTCAGCAAGGTTGTACTTCTTCAAGATTTGGTGCACAAATTTCTCCTGATTGATGAAAATTCCATTTGATTTTTGATGAACTTGTAAACTAAGGAAGAATGTTAATTCTCCCATTGAACTCATTTGGAACTCAGATTTCATCAAAGATTCAAAGTTTTCACACAATCTCTTATTTGTTGACCAAAAAATGATATCATCCATATAGATTTGGACAACCAAGAGGTCTTGATGATCATGTTTGAGGAAGAGAGTCTGATCGATGGTTCCCCTTTTGTAACCATGCTTGAGTAAGAAAGAAGAAAATGTTTCATACCACTTTCTTGGTGCCTGATGAAGACCATACAAAGCTTTGTCAAGCTTGTATACCCTGTGTGGGTAATTAGGATCTTCAAAGCCTGGTGGTTGGGCAACATAGACTTCTTCATCAATTTTACCATATAAGAAGGCACATTTTACATCCATCTGGTAAACTGTGAACTTCTTATGTGAAGCATAGGCTAGGAAGACTCTAATAGCTTCAATCCTTGCAACTAGAGCAAAGACTTCATCGTAGTCTATCCCTTCTTCTTGAGTATACCCTTGTGCTATCAGTCTTGCTTTGTTTCTGACAATGATACCTTTGTCATCTAGTTTGTTCTTGAAAAGCCACCTTGTTCCAATTGGATATTGACCTTCAGGAAGATCAACTAGATTCCAAACTTTTTGTTTTCTAAATTGCTAAAGTTCTTCTTGCATTGCTTCAATCCAGCTATTGTCTTTTAATGCAGCAGCGATGTTGGGAGGAACCACTTGTGAAAGAAAACAAGAGAAAAGACAAATATTGGCAGCTCCCTCTTGGCTTCTTGTGGTTCTTTCATTAAGATCACCAATGATGTTTTCTATTGGATGATACTTATGAATTCTTGTTGTTGGAATTGATTCAACTAGAATGGATGATTCCAAGTTAGTGATATTGGTTAATGACGATGGAGATGGATCCAGCTGAGATGGAGAATCAACCAAGTAGTCAAAATCCTCATCATTTTGTTCTTCTGATGCTGAATGAAAACCATCTTCATGAGTTTGTGTTTGTTGTAGTTTGTTGATCTGTAGATGTTGTGAATATAATTGGAATATCTCCTGATGGATTGAGAACTTTAGTTGAAGGCAATGAATCATCTCCGGAAGTAGATGAGACATCTACAGATGTAGAAGGAACTTCTGCTGATGCATTGTTCACTACTCCGGATGCATTAGTAACTGCTGTGGATTCATGGTTAACTTCTGCTGATGTATTAGTTACTTCTTCGAAAGTTGAATTTTCATTTCTATCATAATTTCCATTACTTGTTTGAGATGAAGGGCCAGGATTAGCAACCCTTGAAATGTGTGAATGCAATGATCTTGGAGGATCAACAGTGAATGGCATTTCACTCATACTTGGAGGTACATAAGGATTTCATGTATCCGAAGGACCTGTAACATTCAAATAACTAGTGTTAAATGAATTTGTTAATGCATCTATATCAAACAGCCAATATGATCCTTTTACATATTTTGGAAATAAGGATTTATCAAATGATACATTAGGAGTTTCCTCCATAATGTTTTGATGTGGAATGTAGACTCTATATGATTTAGATGTTGATAAGTAACCAACAAAGAAACCATCATAGGCTTTTTCAAAAAACTTTCCTAATTGATCTTTGGTGTTTAAAATAGACACATGACACCCAAATGCTCTAAGATATCCTATAAAAGGTTTTCTTTTAAACAAAAGTTCATAGGGTTTTGACAATTAAGGTCCTGTTTTGAACATTGCATGCTGTGTTCACTGCGTCAGCCCAAAATGTGATTGGCAAATGTGAGTCAGCTAGCATTGTTCTTGCTGCTTCAATTACAGTTCTGTTTCTTCTTTCAGTAACTCCATTTTGTTGTGGAGTTCTTGGTGTACTGAATTGTCTGGCTATGCCTTTGTTCCTGCAAAAGGAGTCTAAAACATGGTTAACAAATTCAGATCCATTATCACTTCTTAAGATTTTGACTTTTAAATCAAGTTGATTTTCAATCTTAGTGATAAACTCCATTAATGTTTCTGATGTTTCATTTTTATGTTTTAAGAAAAAGACCCAAGTGAATCTAGTGAAATCATCAACAATCACTAAACAATATTGCCTTTTTCTAATGCTCATCACATTGGTTGGCCAAAAAGATCCTTGTGAAGCATTTTGAGTGGAGTTTTGTGTGTGTTGATTGTTTTGGACTTATGTGACATGCTATGTTGTTTTTCTTTATAACATGATGAACAATGATTAGAATAGTAAAATTCTTTCTTCGGATGGCCAATGACTAAGTCATTTTTGTCCAGCTTATTCATGTTCTTCATGTTTGAATGAACCATCCTTCTATGCCAAAGTTGAGCTTCATCTTCTGATGACTTAGAAATCAGGCAGGTTTCATTGCTTGTCATTGAGGTGTTGTTCATGTCCAAAACATATGTGTTTCCTTTTCTTGGTGCTTTAAGAAGGATCCAATCTACTGGGATTTGAAAACCTGGCATAAGAATGTAACAGTAAGTGTTATCAAATAGAGTGGTATACTTTTGATCACAAATTTGAGATACACTCAGCAAGTTGTATTGTAAATTTTCACAAAAAATTACTTTCTCAAATTTAAGTACACCATTTGTTACCATTCCTTCACCAATAATTTTACCTCCCTTCTTATCCCACCAAATGCCATATATGAAGCATTTTTGTGTTTGAAATCATGGAGGAGAGAACAGTTTCCTGTCATATGCCTGGAACAACCACTGTCAACATACCACTTGTTGTTAGCCCTCCATGGATGTTCCTGCATAAATAATGAAATCAATTAGAGCATGGAGCCCAAGCCTTAATGGTCTTGGGCTTGCCATTGGTATCTAAGATTGTTACTCCCTCATGGATGAGCCTAGATGTCTCAGGGTTGTTTTTAGACTCATTTGATTCATTATGGTTTGTTTTGGGTGAGGATGATTTTATTAAAGATGAACTTGAATCACTTTGTTCTTGGTCCAAAAGCACTTCATCTATCACCTCTTCTTTGAGTATCTTGTTCTTTGAACTTGATGATGATACTTGATTAGAGAAAGTTTCTGCATCTTTTGTCTTTGATTGTAGTACTTGATTACCCTTTTCAAAATAGGCATAGAAGCCTTCATCTTCCTGCAAATCTACCTTCTTGTGAGGAGTCTTTCTTTGAGAATGTTGCTTCTCCTTCTTCATCTTTGTTTGATCATCAGCAGATGTTGGCTTTTTTGCCTTTGGAGCCTTTTTTTGGGTTGCTGCTTCTTTTGCTTTGAACTTGCCTTACTTTCAGTGGATGGTGAGTCTGATTCAACATTCTCAGACTGTTGCTTCTTTGGAACTTTTGATTTGTTCTTCTTGTTAAAGTCACATTCTTGAGTAGAATGGTTATCCTTGTTGCAAATAGCATAGTGTTTGTTAAAGTAACAATCAACAGTCATGTGATTGTTCATGTTGCATATGGTGCAATAGCTACTGAAATAACAATCATCTATATTGTGGTTATACATGTCACACCACTTATAGTATTTTTCTTCAACTTCACTCCCAGACTCCATCACTTTCTTCTTCTGCTACTTCTTCAATTCTCTCTCAAACTTTGCGGCTAAAGAATATTTACCTCTACCAGACATGGTGTCAAATGGTTCTTGTTGCTGACGATTCACAACTCTCTATTGTTTGTTACCTTTCTTGTTGGCATTGTGTGATTCAGTAGATGATTGCTTCTTCCGTAGATCTTCTATGGATGTTGACTATTTTGAAAGAGCAATATTTGTCTTCTTCCGTGGATTTTCTACGGATGGTTCTGAGATGGTCTTCTTCTTTGGATTTTCTACGGATGATTCTAAAACGGTCTTCTTCTTCGGATTTCTATGGATGGTTCTGAAACGGTCTTCTTCTTCCGCATGTGTTCTACGGAAGTGATTTTGTCTTCTTTCATGGATCCAACAGTTCTTTTTGATGAATGGGTTTTGTGCTTCTTGTTAAGCTCATGAATTCCTTCATTTAACTGAGCAAATTTTGTGTAGATGGTCTTCAAGATATTTCTTTGTTTGGGAGGATAAGGTAGCTTAATCTCCTCAAGAACTTTGGGAACTATAGGTTTAATTAACACATTCTTCCCCTTACCTAAACCAGCACATTTTTGCTCATCAAACTCATCAAACTCATCCATGTCATCATAATCATCAAAATCAAATTCTGATTCAATTTGTTTTAAACATCTGATTCAGATGAATCAGTTTACTGACCTCAGTATCTTCACCACTTATCAATTCATTAATTTCAATTTTTGGTTCAGTTTTGGTACTTGATACAAAATGGTTTGACAAACTATTGGTCATTGACTCAGGTAATGTGGTGTAGTTATCACTCAATAGAGGTGCAACAGCATGAAATCCCAACCCATACTTGTTCGTTGTTTTAATATGAGTATTCAAAAGTTTCTAATATTACTGAGATGATAATTGAAACTTTTGAAGTTTCACTTCAGTGTATGCATGATCAGACATTGATTTTGTTAAAGAGGTGGCCAGATGCTCAACTTGTGCTTTCAAATTATATTTTTCAGACAATAGTTTATCCAAATCCTTTTGTAAAGAAGTGATTTTGACCTGATATAATTTGTGTTCTCTCACATGAGATTCATTCGAAATCATAGTTTCTTTGATTTTATCAGCTAATTGTTGAGCATGGACTCTCTATCTTTCAACCTCTTCAACACATCTAGATGACCATAATCTATCCCTTACCTCTCTGGCCATAGGTAGAATTTTTTTCTCTATGTTAGCCATCAATGCTTGATTCTCCTCCAGAACTTCTTTCTCATACAAGCTCCAATCATATATACCATCCTGCAAGATAAATAACCCAGTTTCTTTAGTGTTACTTGTACCTGCTGAAGAACTTGTTGCTGGTGGGGATGAGTTTGTAAGTTGAGGTTGCTTGAAGTTTCTTTGGTTTGCTTGTCTCAAGTCACTTGTTGATTGCTGATTCCATTCTCTTGAAAAGTGACCATACAAATTGCACTTGTAGCATCTAACTTCGGATTTATCAGCACCAATCTTTGTAGTTCTCCCTGTAATAGCCAATCTCTTATTCCTTCTCAAATACATCTTAGCTCTGGATGCAATCATGGCCATTTGCCATTGTAAATCCATTTCCTTCGCTTCATCAGGATGAAGTCCTTCAAGGTCTTGTTGACAAATGTGAGCAGGGGCCAAAGTACCACCCAGATAAGCTTGAAAGCTTGAAGAGAAGGCTGTAAAGGTTGCCTTTTGCTCCTTTGATTCTAGTACCATAGTAATTGGTTCAGATTGAGTGTTGCTTTTGTTGGTTGTGGATCCCTTTGCGGTTGTAGCATTTGAGGTTTTTGTATCATCAAGTTTCCCTTTCACTTTCTTGTTTGAACTTCTTTGAGAGTTTGATTAAGAGGACTTTACTGCATAGAAAGCCACTTCATCTTCATCATCACTTACAACATAAGAGCTTCCATCATCATCATTGAAAATAAATGCACTTCCAGCACCCTTTGTTTCTTTAAAGTGATATGGTGCAATTGGTGCTTTTACACTTTTGTTTCTTGTTTTCTTATCCAATTCTAGAGCTTCCACCTTTGCAACCAAAGTATCTAGTCCAATTGCTTTTAGATCAATGGTATTCTTGAACATAGACACAGTTTGAGTCCAACTTTCTGGCAAAGTATTGAGCATCTTTTTGTTCAACTTCTCATTACTATACTTCAACTCAAAGATGTTCATTTCAGTAACAAGTTGCATGTATCTGTGGAGTTGTTGAGGAACAGATTCAACCTTAATATGATGAAAAGTCTCATATTGTGAAAAAAGGGTATCCTTCTTAATGCTTCTTATCTCATCACTTCCTTCACACAAAGTGTGAAGAATCTTCCACAAAGAGTGGGCTGTTTTGTAAGCTTCACATCTGATCAAGAGGTCTTCAGATAAAGCCATTGTAAGCATATAATAGGCCTTAATATCAATTTTGACCCTCTTAGCATCTTTAGGAGACTGATCTTTCAAACTTATGGGCTGATTGTTGTCATTATAATAGGTTCCAAGAGCAGGTGGAATGTAGGGACCTTTGGTCATAGACACCCATAAGTCAGAATCAGTGTAGTTAACATGGTTCCTAAATCTAATTTTCCATGTTTTAAAATCAGCTTTGTTTTCCAATTTTAGGGGTTGATAAGCTGAGCCAACAATAGAATTACTCATTTTAGTTAACTTGGTAATTATCAAACTATCAACTGATCTAATACCCTATGAATGTGTAAAGTAAACGTAATGCAAACACACTCACACAGCAAAAACAAATCACTCATAATACTGATATTAAATCAGCTAAGACAGAAATTCCTTTGAAATAATGGCTTTTGTTGAGAATAATCTAATTGATGACAAACTCTTAATTATCAGACAATTAAGCAGTTGTGGTTAAAATTAGACAAACCTCTCAGTAAATTCTCAGATGATTTGAATTTGAGATGTTAGATGATGGGATCTGTTCAAATTTGTTTGAACAACCTTTAAATATCAAACAACAACACAAATCCATGAATCAAAATGATTTTGATGTAGATCGGAGTTAATCGAGCAATGGAACAGTACTCGATGATCGATATAACAGGGTTTGATGTTTTCAACTAATTACACCAATTCATTGAGTAAAATACCTTCGTTAGCTATTGATTAGCTAAACCAAACTTGTGTTTTGATTAAATTGTTCAACAACACGCTTAAATCTGAGTTATGAACTCTCAAGCTGTGATTAACACTCAAAAGTAATTTTAAGCTAAATTATCATATCTAATAAAAAACTGATAGATCTAAAGAAATTAACAACTAATTAGACTAATCAAAACTGATAGATCAATTGATTGAGATCAATGAGCACGAGGCTCTGATACCACCTGTGAATCCAAGGACCGAAACAGGAATTTATTAGTATGATTGAACAAATAATGATCGTGGAATTATCACAACTCGTTGTTTAATTAATTGTTTAAGAAATTGTAATTGTAACGTAAATCAGTGAAGAACAGATGAGAGAAATGGAAAACAAGTTAAAGTAATATGATAAACAAACTTGCTTCAGATGACTTACATTAATACTGAATTGGTTATAATTGGTTTTGATTTTTGCTGATATGATAATTTCTAGGTGATGTTCTTGGTGTTTTTGGTGTTCTAATTGCTATTCTGGTGTAATCAGAATTGTTGTATTGTTGGTGTATTGTTTTGCTATTCTCTGATACCCTAAAAGAGTGCATCCATGCCTTCTATTTATAGGCAGAGGGATTCACTTTTACATGGGTAAAAGTAACTTTCTTATTGTGGTAAGAAAGTTACACAAATAAAATTCTTGACGTGACATGAAATATTCATTTATGACAGAAGTGCAATCTTCCGCAGATGTTGACTTGATGACATCACTCCAGATAGTTTGACTTGTTAACTTCATGAGGCTTCCTTGATGAGTGGAGTTCATGCAAGTACTTTGTTCTTCCATAGGAGATAGCCTTCCATAGGAGTTAGCCTTCCGTGGGAGTTGGTTCTTTGATCTTCATATTGAACTTCATCCGTAGGAGCAAGCTTTCTTCTTCCGCAGGAGCAGTAGTAACTTGTTCTCACGATCAGACTTGTTCTTCCGTAGATGTTACAATGCTTCCGCAGGAGATCCACGGATGCATATTCCTTGACTTGTTCTTCCGTAGATGTTCTTGTACTTGGTCAATTTTCAAAATTGACCAAGTATGATGTTTTCCTGTAATTACACATATAATCAACACAAATAATTATTTGGGTTAACATATATATATATATATATATATATATATATATATATATATATATATATATATATATATATATATATATATATATATATATATATATATATATATATATCTTGTATACAAAAAGATAAAGATTTACAAGAGTTCATTACAAGTGATGAATAATCTTCTAAACCTATACAATCAATCTAGACCTAACACATAAGTCCGACTGGCTGTTAATAAGTCCTAAAACTTGTCAATATTCTGTGTTCAGAAACATTTCTCAGGCTAGTTATGCTCATAATAGATATTATATTAAGAAAAATCATTCTAAAAATGCTGATCAGAGGTGAAAGGTTTAAGTCAAATTGGGGTGACTTGAAATTTCAAAAGTGTCTTGAAGTTGGATAAGGTTCTATAAAGTTTTTTATTGTGGGACACACTGAGACATATAATTTAATAAAAACAAGATAAATAACACAGCTTATGTGTCTAAGTAAACTTGAAGTCTAAGTTTAAAATGGACACAATATATTGACAATCAACTTCGCCAGTTCATTTATAATAAAGTTGTATGATGGTAATGATCGATTTCTAACAAATATGATCCTGTACTTGAAAATTTATCAAAAATAGTTAAGTAAATAGTAGAATAGTATGTTAAAATTTTTTGTGTAAATATGTTTTTCTACTTGTTTCAATTTTATATCTTTTACAAAATTAAGAGTGTTAGAATAATTGTAAACACTTAGTTAAACATAATTTTTTTAATAATAAATCAAATTTCTTAAAGGATAATTAAATTTTGAAAAACTGAAAATAAAAAAAAAAGAAGTTGAAAACTTTTCAAAGGGAAAATTGAACTTGTCGCATGCGAAAAGTTCATCTAATGCGAGAAGTTCAAAACAAATGCGAAAAGTCTCAGTATGCGAGAACTCTGAATTCTCGTGCGAGAAGTCAAAGTACTATAAATACTACAATTGAGCGAAAAGTCACACTATTCGCATGACAACTTTCAGATTTTCACTCTCAAAATTTTCAGTGTCAAAACCAGTTTAACCGTAATTATAGTGTCCACAGACTTCGCATTGTGATTCCTAGTGATTTACAAGGTATATAGATGATTTCATTTAGATTTGAATGTGTTTGTCATTTGACCGAAAGTTCATATGATGAATACATGATAAATTGGACAAATTAAACATGTTAAACCTTTAAAATAACTTAGGCGACATCTAATGATCAAGTTTTAATGGTTGAAACACTCTAGAATTGAACAATTGAAATTCTGGAATCACGCAGACTTTTCGCATGCGAAAAGTAAGCTGAATATGAATAGATGCGAGAACTTTCAAACTCGCACAAAACTAGTCGCGTGAAATTAACTAGTAACATGAAATTAACTTGTCGTGCGAAAAGTTGACTTTCAGTCAAAGTCAGGTTCATGCGAAAACATAGCTTGTAGCGCGAAAAGTTAAAACAGAAAGTCAAAGTCTTCGCACAAGTAGTTGATGTTTTCACGCGAGAAGTTTATTTTTCAAAAATTTTTCTAAGTGTAAATTTTTGTTTAAGTTTGAATACTTTGTACTTATAAATTTTGTTCTATGTTTCAGATGGCACGACCATTGGTTTTTAATAAAAACCATAATGCAGTGGCATTTCTTGGAGATGTATCGGATGATAAGGCTTTGTTTAGATCACTTATTGATGGGTTAAAGTCATCCCGGATTCATTATGCTATCTCAGCGAATCCCACTATTTTCACAGACGTTATAGATCAGTTTTGGGAGACTGCTGTTAATGAGATTGATCAGGATGGTGAACCATGCATATCTGCCACTGTAAAGGGCAAGAGGATAGTGATCTCTGCTGAAGTGATTAATAGTGTATTATTACTTGAGGATCAGGCCAACACACCAGTGAAGATAGATGATGACGTAGTAAGAGACTGCCTTAAGAGGATGGGATATTATTATAGATATCCATCTCTTGAGTAGAAGTATCTTCCACCATTTTGGAGGTACTTATTTCATGTAGTTATCCATTGCCTTAGCAATCTAAAAGCTGGCATGGATAGTTTAAGTGCGGTATTTGGATCCCTGCTGATTCCTTTAGTTGATGAACTCCCTTTCAGCATATCCAAGGCAATCTTTGTTGAGCTACAAAAGAATGTGATTGCTATAGTGGGTAAGAAGTTTGTGATGTACCCGAGAATTTATTCAGCTAATAGTGAATGTTGCTCATCCTGAGTTAGCAGTATCCAACTCATCTACCTATGCTGTAATGGTGATGAGGAAGGATATTTTCACTTACCTTATGGGGGCAAGAGGAAATGCCTAGAATGGGGTTAATTTTGCCAAACTTGGAAGGTTTGTTAAGGGTTTTCAAGCAGAGGCACAGCCACATGAGACTGAGACTAGTCATGATAAGAGAGATGATATTGCTGGTACTTCTGCACAGTCTATTCAAGAAGCACCTGAGAGTTCTCAGGGTGCTAGAGGTACTGACATAGATGTAGAGATAGACTCTTGTTTCAGTTCTGGGAGTGAGACTAACAGTGATCAAATCGGGAATGTGCCATATGTACTGCAGGAGCGTCCCAGAGTACGTGAAACACCAGTAAAACGTACTGTTGAGGATCGCGATGCAGATTTTATTCTTGTAGAAACACCAGTCGCTAGAGGTAGGAAGAAGAGGATGGCGAGAAGAACTGGGGATAGTCCTTGTGGTAGGGGTAGAGGACGAGGCGTGTTAAGAAAATGTCGGACCCCTGTGACCACTAAGCCAATTGAGGAAGATATACATGTTTCCGAGACTCCAGTCACAATCAATGAGGCTACACCAACTGAGACTCCATCTGATATGCCTACTACTACTGACATGTTGAGCACACCCCCTAGAGAACAAGTGAATGAGGAGACCATTTGTATGGAAGACTTCATCAACACTCCTCCTGAGCGTAGACAGGGTGCTAGTACTTCAACTAGTTCACCTACACGTATCACACTTGATGAACGTGTACGTAATTTGGAGAGAGAAATGTTGGAGAAGACACAAATGATTAATGAGTTGTAGAGACAATTGATTGAGAAGGGTGAGAGCATCAAGGGTCATGAACATTAGCAAATGTTTGTTTTTAGCTATGTTCAGATCCTAGAGTAGAACTTAAGGGATCTCAACTCTCGTGTGTCATCTCAATCTACACAACACTGGACCACAGAAGTTGGAGAAACAAGTGGACAGCCATCTGCTGATCCTGACACTGCTAAAGATCCTATTCCTGCTGAAGATGCTATTCCTACTACAGAGCATCCTGTTGATCCAGTTGTTCAAGAAGAGACAACAGAGACTGCTGATGTTGATCAAGAGTCACCAATCACTGATACTCATATGACTACTGAGGATCAACCTGTAGTTTAACTATAGAGGCATTTGTAGAGCCTGAACATATTATGCCCATTCCTAACCAAGTAGATGAAGATCTTAGACTTGATAGATTATGATTCAAGTGATGATGGTGATGAGGATGATGATGATAAGGATGATGATGGTGATAATGATGAGGGTGATGATGATGGAAATGATGATGATGATGATCAAGGGGGAGATATGGGTGCAGCTACTGGTACTGCTAGATCATCGGGTAGTGAAAATGTCTCTGAACCAAGTCCTGATGATACAGTTGAGTACACACCATTAGACCCTGCTACAGAAGCTGCCTATGAAAGAGAATTTTACACATTCCAGCAAAAGATCATTGCTGAGGAGAAAGAAGAAGAGTTTGGGATTTTTGATGATTTAGAAGAAGGCATAGAGTACACCGACATATTTGGAAACAGTCTTAAAGACTTGTTTTCAGAAGCATTGATTGAAGAGGGAGAAATCGTAGGAGAGACGAGCAATCAACAAACGACTGATGAGACAGCTAATGTTACTGGTCAAAGTGTTGTGCGTTAGGTCGGGAATTTAACCGTTACTGCTCCTCCTCCACCATGTTTCATTCATACGCTGAGGCATTCCAAACCTTTCACAAGGTACGGGAACTCAGAACGTATTATCAGCTCGGCTTACGATACACAGAAGAAGATGTATGTAATGAAGAGAAAGGGTGGAGCTATCGAGTAATTCCAAGACGAACATGACATTCATACTCTAAGAGCATTAGATTTATATGCCATGGGTCATGTTCCATTTATTAACCCTAGTAACTATAGCAAAGCCAACTGGATCAAAAATATGATTTGGAAACAAAGCAAGACCAACTTCAAAGACTTTAAGATTGCCAAATCTAAAGTAATTGAAGATGAGTCCCGAATATCCAAACACAAACAAATGGATGAAGATCCGAGTGTATAGGCATCCAAGATATGCAAAGAAGATCCCTATTCATGCTTCCGTACAATTAACAGCTTGTCAAAGTTTAAGGGGTGGAGTTGTGAAAAGGAGGCGGGTCATGCGTTAATAATATGTGAAGATAAAGAATACCGTGTCATTGACCCTGTGGATCTGTTCAAATTTGGAAAAGACGATTTGATGAAGCTGCAGGCTTGCCCAATTGCAGCTGATGAATCAGTTCATTTCATAGCAGCACAGTATGGTTGGATGATCACGAAGGCCTTCACCAACAAGATGTATGCTTACGGAGGCAGCTATCAGGTTGATGATGTGGACTTCTAAAAGCATTGATTTACCGAGCCTAGGGGAGATTTTAGGCGTTAAACCTAGAGGCTCGGGAAATCAAATCAAGATGAAGAAGATCAAGCCATGCGAGAAGTATAAGTTGCTGCGCGAAAACTGATTTTCACGCAACAACATCGAGTCGCGCGAGAACCAGTGACTCGTGTGAGAACTTCTAGATTAGTATAAATAGAAGTTTTGTAATGTAATTAGTAAGCTTTTGTCTCATTTCCTGATTTTCATACTTACTGTAAATTGTGCAAAATCAGAGAGCAATACAATGAAGTTATTTACATCGTATGTTCATGTTCTTCAATTAATTCATTCTCAATCGTAATGTTTACATTCCGCATATTCATTATGAGATCGATCTACGTATTGTTTTGATTCTTACATTTCTATGAAATGGGACGTTACACTTTTGTTTTAAATACGTCAAGGATTATCATGTTAAAAATTATGTATTATTTAGGACTTTGATGGACTTCAATCAATTTTTGTTTTCATTAAACGTGTGATTTTTATCGTGTATCTTCATATGTCTTATCGTGTAATCTATTTCTAAACAAGTTTGTGTATGGAAGAAATGACACGATTAGTTATTGTGTCGTGTTCATGTCTAACACTTATCATGTTCGTGACTTATCGTGTTTGTGTCTTATTATGTCGTGTCTGATTTGTTATGCAAGCCTTAATTTGAACACGACTATGTATTTGCATCATTGAGTTCATCAATGCTTACTTATAAAGCAACATATGTCTTGGTGAAAGTTTGCGTTACTTCCTATTGTCGAAAATAAATTCGTCATAAGGAAGTTTGCAAACCATTATAGACTTTAAAGGATTCTAACTCACCATCTAAGACACACCTAGAAAGTGGATGTCTTCTTCAGATCCTCATATGTTATGACATTTCCTTCGATTGAATGAAAAACAATTTTCGAATTGACTAAACACAAATCAATCTTGTATGATGTATATATGAATGTTTCTTAGTCTCCACGGAGCACTCTAACACGTATTAATCTAGCATGCTTTAGACTCAATACTCTAACATGTGAATAGAAGATGCATCATTCTAATTCTTTACAGCCTCAAGGAACATCACACTATTCCCTTACCACATTTAGTCTTTAATTTAGACAATTTAACATACCAGATCTATAGTATTTAAGAAAGTCCCGTATTATATATATATATATGTGTGTGTGTGTGTATGTATATATATGTATATATATATATATGTATATATATATATATGTATATATATATATATATGTATATATATATATATATGTATATATATATATGTGTGTGTGCATATATATATATATGTATATATATGTATATATATATATGTGTATATATATATATGTGTATATATATATATATGTAACACTCGGAAAGTTACAAAAAAAAAAGAAAAGAAAAGAAAAAAAAGAGAAGTATAAAGAAAGAAAGGTGAAATAACCCAAGTTGAGGGGTTAAAATTATGCAAGAGGCAAACTTTATTATTATTATGTTTAAAAGGTGGGCATGGCCGCCCACACCCCTGCTCACCAACTGCTTCGACCGTAGAAAAGAAGAAAAGCAGAGCTTCCATTGGTTTTTAGAGAGAAGAAGAAGATCAACTTGAAGATTAGTTTTTCATGTGTTTTGTTTAGTTTCAGCTGAATTTTCAGCTTGTGGACCGAGTCTTATGTGTTCCTCTATGTTCGGTTGGGTATTTTTGGTGTGTTTAGGTGTTTGAACTCCAAGTGCTCTCGAGTTTGGAGGAGTTTTACTCGAAGGCTGCTGTAGGTGAGTTCTAGATCCCTGGTTTTTCTGTTTTAAACTTGTTTTGGGGCTAAAATGCATATAAATTATTATTTTTGTAACTCCCAATATGTTGAACCGTGTGTTACTCCCTGTTTTATATGGGTGTGTGTTTGTGAATGTTTTGACCGAATTATGTGGTTGTATGCTTGTTCTATGTGCTTAATATGTTAGATTTGGGCTAAGAATACGTTAGAATGATGATCGGGAACTGAAATTAATCTAAGTTAGAACTGGCATATTACCCATGCGCCTAAACTGCCCATGCGCCCAAACTGCCTATGCGCCCAAGTGTTCCCATACGCCTAAGTTTTTCCCATGCGCCTAAGTTTTTCCCAAGCGCCTAAGTTTTCCCATGCGCCTAAGTACCCATGCGCCTGCATAGTACCCATGCACCTAAGTTTTTCCCATGCACCTAAGTTTTTCCCCTTGCGCCCAAGTGTTCCCATGCGCCCAACTGTCCATGCGCCTGCATAGTGCCCATGCGCCCACATAGTGCTCATGCGCCTAAAACTGACCTAGGATTTTTTATGAAATTCTGGAAAATAGAAATTAATGGTTAAGCTCTGGAATGTTTTGGTGGCTTATATTTGTTCATGTTATGCATGTTTGTGGCATGTTATTGATGTTCCTTATTATGTATTATTACGTGACTTTACGTGGTGTGTTAATGCTCTTGTACGTAAAGTATTATATAATGAAAGTGAAAGACATCGTTAACAAAGTGGAACATAATGAAAGATTGTAAAGTCTTGCAAGCAAATGAAAAGAGGTTCACAACTCATTGAGGGGTTGTTAGCTCAACTGTGTGCGGTTTAGCTAACCCATGAGGAAGCACACAGGGGTCAATCTTTGTGATTGACCAATAACGAAACGGGACCCTTGTCGCTTGCCCCGGTACTGGAGTCAGCTCCGTGCACAATGTTAGGGGTCTATTTATAGACTTCCGACCAATGACAGCTTCATGCACAATGTTTGGGGTATAGCATATGACATTGGTCTAGATGAAAGTGAAAGATAATGATGAAAGTTTGAAACGTTCGAAATGAATGAACAGAATGTTGAAAGATAATAATGATATTATCAAGATGTATGTATGTAATGTGATCACAAACGAAAGTAAAGGAAAGGTTGTTTTTACTAAAGGTAAAGTATTTTATTATTTAAAACTAGAACTCACTCAGCAACGCCGACTTTTTATGCATTTTCAGTTGGCAGGTAGCTTGTTGCTGGGATGGCACGAGGGTGAAGCTACTTGGCGGGCAAAGACTGGCATCTATTTCATGCACGATAATGATGTTGTTTTGTAATACAACTAAGTGATATTTTGTAATCTTTTAAATGATGATGTATTACTTGGCAAATGTATTTATTAAAGCATGAAATGGTTTTTGATGAATTATTCTGCTGTAATATTTTATTTACTTAATAAATCTTAATATGTTTTGATATAAATGAGGTTGTCATTGACCAACTATGGGGTTCTCGGGAACGGGGCCTTACAAGTTGGAATCAAAGCCAAAGTTTAAGAGAAATGGGTAAATATTTTCTAAACCTAAACTTAAACTTAAAATGGGACCGAATGGAGGGATGCCAGCCCAAGTAGCTACGTGCCATCAGGTAATATACTTTCTTAAGGTTAACCGATATTATGTGTGCGTGCTATCTGATTTATGTGCTCTTAGTAGATTTGCATACTGATGTAGTCAGGATAGGCAATGCTTGGGGGATGAAGAGTAAAGTAAGTGGCTAATCACAACTGGCCACTGTAATTGGGGACTTACTATACTTGACATAATCCGAGCTATTACCTTGAATGACCGTGTTGGTGTTTGAATCTTATAGTGTTTAGAGGATGGCAGGTGGTAGATCTTCAAAGGCTTCTCGAGTAGGTGTGCAGGGTGGTAGTGGTGCTAGGCCACGTGTCATCGGGAACAAGGCTAAGGCTGTTGAGACGGCTTTTGCAGAGCTCAAGCTTCATCACCGGGAAGGAGGTGATGAGAGTGCTAATTTGAGAGCCTCTATGAAGGAGGCAGTTGTAAAGGAAGTTCATCAGGTCATGCAGACGATCCTGCCGTCTGTGGTGACCAAGGTTATTCATGCTGTGAGGGAGGATGAAAAGATAGAGAAGGGGGAGAGGAGGAGAATAGTTGGGAGAGGGGGCAAGGAGAGAGGTTCAGGTGAAGGGGAGCAACCAGAGACTGAGATGGTTGTCTCCAGTGATGATGAGAAGGAGGAAGCAGTGCAAGAAACGGTTAAGGGGTGTAGTTATGGGGCATTCCAGAGATGCAAGCCCCCAACTTTTGATGGGAATAGTAATGTTGCTGCTGCTCACCGATGGGTGAGGGAGGTGGAGGCGGTTCTCGATATCAGTGAGTGCCGAGAGGATCAGAAGGTGAAGTTTTCTACCGAATCATTTGTGGACTTGGCCTTATGCTGGTAGGACAACATTGTCCAGGCTGAGGGTAGCAGGGCGATTGGGAGGATGAGGTGGAGTGAGCTAAAAAAGTTGGTGATTGAGGAACCTTGTTTCATCATAGGGAGCTTGATAAGGTCGAGAGAGAGTTCTTACAGTTGGAAGCAGGAACCATGACACACCTGTAGTATACTACTAAGTTCAATGAGATAGTAAGGCTGGTGCCCGATCAGGTGATACTAATGTCAAGGAAGATCAAGAGGTATATCCAGGGTTTGCTGCAGATATCCGCAGGCACATGATCGCCGCCCGGCCGAGTACTTTTAGGTCAGTGGTTGATCTGGTTGGGAGACTATATGATGAGAGAGAGGTGGAGGTAGTGGAGGTGAATAAGAAAGGTGATGGTGACAGAAATTGGAAGGGGAAAAGATTTGGCAGTGGTGGTTTCACCCCCAAAAGCAAAAAGGCAAGAATGGATGACAGGAGGGTGGTGACGGTAGGTACTGGGTCAAGGATGTGTAATAGGTGTGGGATGGAGCATGCGGGGGAATGCATGTGGGGATCAAATATCTGTTTCAAATGCGGGAAGGCAGGACATATGGCAAGGGATTGTGGGGTGACGAGGTGCTATAATTGTGGCGAGGCTGGGCATATGAGTAGAGATTGCAGGAAGCCGAGGGCTGAAAGTTCTTGGGCACAGAAGGGGACCGGGAAAGATGGGCAGAGAGCAAAAGCCAGAGCATTCACGATTACCCAGGAGGAGGCTAGGGTGTACCCTGATGTCGTGTCAGGTATGTTCATAGTAAACCAAACTTTTGCCTCTGTACTATTTGATCCTGGTGCTAGTAGGAGTTTTATTTATGCTACCCTCTATGCTAAGTTGCCTGTTAGGAGTAGAAAGATTGATGAGTCCTTAGATGTAAAAACTGCCACTGGTAAGTCTACCAAGATTTCTGATCTGATTAAGGATTGTGAAATAGACTTGGAAGGCCATAGGTTCTCTGCTAAATTATTCATGATGCCCCTAGGCGGATTCGATGTGGTTCTAGGGATGGATTGGTTAGCAGCCTATGAGGTAAATATTATGTGTCGCAAAAAGATGATCTGATTGACTGTGCCTGATGGGAGTTCGGTGACAATCTACGGTGATCGAGTTACTACGGTTCCGAAGGTGATTTCGATGGTGGTGGTAGAGAAGTGCATGAAACGTGGATGTAGTGCCTACATGGCTTACGTGAAGGATGTGGATGCGTCAGTACCACAATTGTCTGACATAGCAGTTGTGTGTGACTTTCCAGACGTGTTCCCAGAAGATTTACCAGGTGTGCCACCGGACCACGAGATCGAGTTCCAGATAGACTTGATACCTGGTGCTCAACCTGTTGCTAAGGCACCGTATCGATTGGCTCCGTCTGAGATGAAGGAACTGATGGTTCAGTTGTAAGAGTTGTTGGACAAAGGGTTCATTCGACCAAGTATCTCTCCCTGGGTGCTCCGGTCTTATTTGTAAAGAGAAGGACGGTAGTATGAGGATGTGCATCGACTACCGTGAGTTAAACAAGTTGACCGTGAAGAAGCGGTATTCGTTACCTAGAATTGATGACTTGTTTGACCAGCTCAAAGGTGCCAGTTGGTTCTCAAGGATAGATCTTCGATCTGGTTACCATCAGTTGAAGGTGAAGGAGCAGAATACACCTAAAACAGCTTTTCTCACGCGTTATGGGCACTACGAGTTTCTCGTTATGTCTTTTGGTCTAACTAACGCGCCAGCTGCCTTTATGGATTTAATGAACCAGGTGTGTTGGCCGATGTTGGATAAATCAGTGATTGTGTTTATCGATGATATATTGATTTACTCAAAGAGCGAAGAAGAGCATGCTGGTCACATTCGTGAGGTATTGGGGACACTTAGAAGAAGAAGTTGTATGCTAAGTTCTCCAAGTGCGCTTTCTGGTTACGCAAGGTTCAGTTTTTGGGTCATGTTGTAAATTTTGAAGGGATCATGGTAGATCCGGCAAAGGTGGAGGCGGTGATGAAATGGAAGACTCCAAAGACGCCATTCAGGATTCGTAGTTTCTTGGGTTTGGAAGGTTATTATAGAAGATTTATCAAAGACTTTTCCAAGATAGCCTCACCAATGACCAAGCTGACCCGTAAGGATGTGAAGTTTGTATGGGGTCTAGAACAGGAGAGTGCTTTTGAAGAACTGAAGACGAGATTGACTCAGGCTCTTGTCTTGATGTTACCTGAAGGTAATGAAGACTTGGTAGTCTATTCGGATGCTTCTTATTCAGGATTAGGTTACGTCTTGATGCAACGGGGAAGGGTTATAGCATGTGCTTCCCGATAGTTGAAAATCCATGAGGCTAATTACCGTACTCATGACTTGGAGCTAGCGGCCATGGTCTTTGCATTGAAGATTTAGAGGCACTACTTGTACAGGATGAAGTGCATTATCTTCACTGACCATAAGAGCTTGAAATACTTCTCTGAGCAGAAGGACCTCAATATGAGGCAAAGGAGGTGGTTAGAGTTGATCAAGGATTATGATTTTGAGATCCACTACCATTCGGGAAAGGCTAACGTAGTGTCGGATGCCCTTAGCCTAAAGGAGAGACCCGAGCCAATCCGGGTGAAAGCTTACCGGTTGGTGAGCACCTCCGATGTGATGGCACAGGTCAAGCAATTTCAGGATGAGGAGCTAAAGGAAGACCGAATCAACTCCGAAAGAATGAAAGGTCTAGTCTCGGAGTTGGGTGAGAACACTCTCGGAGTTAGAACCTACTTCGGGCGGATGTGGATCCCTCGTTATGGAGACCTACGGGGGCGAATCATGGATGAAGCTCATAAGACTCGATACTCCATTCATCCTAGTGCTATGAAGATGTATCATGATATGAAGAAAGATTACTGGTGGTCGGGTATGAAGCGTGATGTAGCGGAGTATGTGAGCAAGTGCCTTACTTGCTTGCAAGTGAAGGCGGAGCATCAGAAGCCATACGAGAAGATCCAACCTTTCGATATACCCGAGTGGAAATGGGAGCAAATCACCATGGACTTCATTATGAAGTTACCACGTACGGTAAGGGGGTACAATGCTACATGGGTGATAGTTGACCATTTGACAAAGAGTGCTCACTTTATCCGCGAGACATATTCATCTAAGAGGTTGGTGGATCTATTCATAAAAGAGATTGTGACGCGTCATAGTGTTCCAGTGTCTATTGTGTCTGACCATGACACTAGGTTTACATCCAAGTTTCTAAAGATGGTTTGTTAGCCACAATAGTTGGTTTGTTAGCAAAAGATGGTTTGTTTGCCATAATAGTTGCAGAAGAAGATTCAACTTGGGCTGATAACTTGGAAATCAAAGCAGCCAAAATATCTGAGGAAGGAATAACAGGAGGAACAACCTCTGTAGAAAGAAATGGAATATCCACATCAGCGTATAATTCTTTAGCAAAAGTATCCTCATCATCAGAAACAATAACCTCCTCAACAGGTCCTTTTTAGACTTGAACAACATTGACATCATGCTCTTCATCTACTATAGCATTAGTACCACCAGGCACATTACCATTAACAGCGATCTTAGAAAAGTGACCAAATTTCTCCAAATCATAAAACCCTTGATACACGACCTTTGCCTTCTTCCTTGACTGTTTCATTAACCCAAAAATGTCTGGTTTCAGCATTTTGATATCGAAAGTATCAACAGTTCTCTCCAAAGCAGGATATCGAGCATCAAAGATCATCTGCAGAAACCTGGGATACATCGTAAACATTTCTTTCTTCACACCTTTCAAATTTGCAGGCATCTCCTAAAATATATACTTGGAATATTTGATATTCCAATTCATCTTCAGTGCAACCATAGCTGAAGTCAACTTCCGACTTAGCTTATCATATCCCCCTTTGTTCCCAGCAACACACATGACGAGAGTATGTGCTAGCAGCCTCCAGTATGGATGCAATAATTTCTTCACCATTGGCGGATACTGGCCTTCATAACTCATTTGCCTCAACACAGCCATAACTTGATCATTGGGATAAGTGACTGGATATACGGTAGCATTATCGATAACTAGGCACTCTCTGATAATTTGTTCTGAAATGATAATCTCCTTATGTTGAATCTTGGACTTTATCATAGGAACATCCCCTTGCTTAGCAACCTTAGCATTGTTCCAGAATTCTTCGACCCAAGGCTTGCATATCACTGGATTTTCTCTCAATGCATGACTTAAAACACACATGTTAAGTCCCACCATCATAGATCCATACAGACTTCTGAACTATGACGGAGGATCGGCCAAATGACCAGAAACATTCTAATCTGAGAAAAATCCACTGTCACCCATATCTAAAAACAAAACAAGTTAAATTAGTTCAATAATTTAATACAATAATGATTCAAAGATAGCCATTAATGAAAATTTAAATCAAATTTTTGACAACACATATTAGTTTGTGAAAATAGAATATGCTTTCCAAAATTGTAATTTGGTTTCCAAAAAACATATTAGATTTTGAAGAATGAAAAGGTTCTTGGAAACCCATGGCTGTTTGTGGAAACAACTGGGGTTTGTGGAAACCCATTCCCAGATGATTAAAACTCCATCCGAGAACTCCAAAGCCCTTCAACTTCTTTATCTTCTTCATTCCAAGAACTCCAAAGCCCTCAACTCCACCTGGATTTCAAAAAAAAAACTCATTTGAAATCAATCTCATAACCATCAACTTTAACAAACAATTCATTCTATCAACCATTCATCCCCGATTCACTCTCATCTTTTCCGATCGAACTATCACCCATCGAAACCACCATTGTCGGTCAAACATCCTCCATCAAAAACTTATTCTTTCCGAATCAAACCTAAAAGACATCGATAACTTGCATTTATGGTTAGTGATTACCTTAATTTCAAGATTTGATGAACACAATATGAAGAAAAACTTGGGGATTTGTGGTTTTGGAAGAAGGGTGGCTGAATGAGGAATTTGATTTTGAAAGTGATTTTGTGTTTTAAACCAAATAAAACCTAACCTTCCTTTTTTTAAACTCATCTTAATTTTAAAACCCTTGCCCCCCTTTTTATTTCATTATGTTGAGAACCAAGTTCTCGGTGTTAACTTTGAACACACAAAACAAAACAAAACAAAACAAAATAAAAATAAAATAAAATAACAAAGATTAAATTAAAAAAATTAACTAAACAAATAAAAATAAAAAGAAACAAAATAAATAAAAATAAAATTAAACTATAGACCATCATATACAAAAATTGAGCACCTTTTGTGGGATCAAATCACTGAGACTCAAGTAAAGCACATTTATTAAACACTGACCTATTCTAGTATGTCAGAGCGATTGCTGATATACTTGTCCAATTTAAGCTTCTATCCATGTATCCTCTCCTTTTAACACATGCCAGTGAATTTATCATGTTTTAAATGATTGATTAATTATGAGCCAGAACAAATTCCATACTTAATCCTAGAAAATGTAGTTTGTGCATTCTATCAATCCAAAAACCCTTTATCACACAAATGCTTATTTTAATTTTACTCATTTTAAAATTTAGCCTAACTTTCAAATCAACTGAGATAGGGCAGATGTCTGACTGTGTCTAGGTCTGTATATATCTGGATGCAACAAAAGGACAGACAGAACATCCAATTAGGAATAATATACAAGGTTAATGATGTCTGTATGTGTCTAGGTCTGCATATATCTGGATGCAACAGAAGGACATACAGAACATCAAGTGGATGTCTAACCGTGTCTAGGTCTGCATATATCTGGATGCAAGAGAAGGATAGTTAGATCACCCTACAGATAATATATAATAATCTCAGTCAATTCTCATCAAGCACATCTCAATTTACTTCATATTTTATACAATCCAAGTGACCTAAAAGTCTAAGGCAGTCAAATAGTTTGCACAGATTCTAAGATATGGTTCTCACTCAGGACATACTTTATGTTCAAGTTTAATCACTAGGCAATTTTGTGTTTTATAAAGATTATCAGAAATCTAAGCCTATCAACATATCCCTCATGAGCTAGCATTTTTTTCAACTCTGGTCTTTTCATGTGTCACCATATTATACTCTAGTGAATCCTTATCACTTCCTAGTGTTCAAAAACAAACAATTTTTAATTTTTTGATTTTTTTAATATTTTTGGATTTTTTTGATTTTTTAATGTTTTTGGATTTTTCAGATTTTTAATGTTTTTGGATTTTCAAAATTTTCTCCCCCTAAATTTGTGCATAACAAATAAAATATAAAACTTATGAACAAATTTAAACTAAAAAACAAAAGAAACTAAGAAAAATGCAAAATGAAAAATTAATTAAAAATTGAAAAATAAAACATGCAAAAGGAAGGATTACAAAATTTAATGATTTTGTACAGTTTATTTAGAAAAACAAGTAACTTGCAGAAGTTTAAGCAAATCATTAAATCGTGATCGACTAACAGGTTTTGTAAATAAATTGGCTATATTGTTATCTGTGTGGATTTGCTCTTTTAATGTGTCACCATATTGTACTCTAGTGAATCCTTATAACTTCCTAGTGTTCAAACACAAACAATTTTTTATTTTCTGATTTTTTTTCATGTTTTTGGATTTTTCAAAATTTTTAATGTTTTTGGATTTTTTTAGATTTTTTAATGTTTTTGGATTTTCAAAATTTTCTCCCCCTAAATTTGTGCATAACAAATAAAATATAAAACTTATGAACAAATTTAAACTAAAAAACAAAAGAAACTAAGAAAAATGCAAAATGAAAAATGAATTAAAAATTGAAAAATAAAACATGCAAAAGAAAGGATTACAAAATTTACAGATTTCGCCCAGTTTATTCACAAAAACACGAAACTTGCAGAATTTTAAGCAGATCATTAAATCGGGATCGACTCACAGGTTTTGTAAATAAATCCGCCATATTATTATCTGTGTGGATTTGTTCCATTTTGATCAATTTCTTCTCATATGAATCCCGAATAAAATGAATTTTGATTGGAATATGCTTTGTTTTCAAAAAGTAAACTGGATTTTTAACAATTTTAATAGCAACATCATTATCACAATAGATAGAGGTTTCACGAAATTCCAAACCGTAATCCAGCAATTGATGTTGGATCCAAATGACCTGAGAACAGCAAGCAATTATTGCGACATACTCGGCTTCTGTAGTTGAGATGGACACCATCTGCTTCTTCTTGCAAAGCCATGAAATCAAGCGATCTCCCAGATACTAACAACCCACAGTTGTAGATTTCCTATCACTATCATCGCTTCCAAAGTTGCTGTCAGAATAAGCAAACAAATCAAATGGAGAATCTCTGAGATACTAAAGGCCAATCCAAGGTTTGGGTTTTAAGTATCGCAGGATTCTTTTAATAGCAGTTAAATGAGAAACTTTGGGTTTAGATTGATATCTGGCACACATGTAGACTGCAAACATGATGTCTGGTCGGCTAGCAGTCAGATACATCAGAGACCCAATGATAGATCGATAGTACTTTTCGTCAACAGGTTTCCATTTGGATCAGAATCCAACAGAGGTCTTTCAGCCATTGGTGTCGAAATTCTTTAAGACTTCATCCACATACTTTCCTTAGATGAATCAGGATTCCTTCAGTTTCTTGCTTAACTTGTAGACCCAAGAAGAAAGTCAATTTACCCAAGGAACTTATCTTGAACTTCTATCTCATTACTTCTTCAAACTCACGACACAATGCTTCACTGGTGGATCCGAAGATAATGTCATCCATATAAATTTGAACTAGAATCTGATGTTCTACATTTCTCTTTAAGAACAATGTCTAATCGACTATGCCCTGGGTATAGCCATGAGCAAGTAAATGCTTAGTGAGAGTGGCATACCAAGCACGTGGAGCCTGATGAAGACCATAGAGAGCTTTGTCCAGTTTGTAAACATGATGAGGGTTCAAAGAATCCTCAAAACCTAGGGGCTAAGAGACATAAACTTCTTCCTAGACTTCCCCATACTGGAATGTTGTTTTGACATCCATCTGATATACGTTAACTACCTTGAAGGAAGCATATGCCAATAATTATTGAATAACCTCAAGTCGTGCCACCGGAGCATACACCTCATCATAATCTAGTCCTTTTATCTGACGGAATCCTCGGACTACCAATCTGGCCTTGTTTCGAATGATAACACCACTATCAACCTTTCTGTTTCTGTAGACCCATCTAGTACCGTGAGCCTTCTTTCCTGGGGGTAGTTTCACAAGTTCCCACACTTTAAGTTTCTCGAACTGATTTAACTTGTTCTGCATGGCATCAACCTAACTTAGTTCTCCTAAAGCAACAGAAAATATGCAAGGTTATGTGAAATAAAACAAGATAACAAACATTTGTTAATGTTTCCAGTTTGACTATGAGTTAAGATACCTAAACCGAGAGGGCCAATTATTTGAGTGTAAGGATGATTTTTTTGAATGGATGTTGGAATCTGCATTTCAGGACTAGCTTGGTGAGTTGGCAGATTTGTCAGATTTTCATGTTGCAAAATCAGATGAGGATTCAGTGGTTGTCTTAGGAACAGTTTTAGAAACACTTGACAACTCAGTTGAGACACCTCCTTCGAAAGAGGATCCTAAAATATCTGGAACTATTGGATCACTTTGCTGTTGAACTTGTTCTACAGTAGATTTCAATAATGCTGAACCTTGTGAACTATCTTCAACCATCTCTTCTTCATGAGGCATACTAACTGGCACTATGACAGGATAATCATCAAGTATATTAAATGACTTAAACACGGACGAATAGTCATAGATCCAGTCCGGTCCCTTTCCTAAATCAGTAGAATTCTCTTCTTGCCAATCCATATTACAAACCACTTGTTTTGTAATTTTGTTGTACACCCTGTAGGCATTCTTTTGAGAATAACCGACCATGTAGCACTCATCACCATGAACATCAAACTTTCCAGACACATCCAAGTGCAGCAGAGTGCATGGACACCCAAAGATCTGAAAATGTTTAACTGAAGGCTTGTGTCCATATAGAATCTCATAAGGAGTCTTCATTTGAGCTTTGTTTATCAATACCCTGTTCTTAATATAACATGTAGTGTTGACAGCCTCAGCCCAAAAGAAAGTTGGCAATTTTGAATCACACGGCATAGTGCGAGTAGCATCAAGGAGCGTGTGATTTCTTCTTTCAGCAACTCTATTTTGTTGTGGAGTTCTTGGAGCACTATACTGTCTAGAAATTCCCTTTTCTGAACAAAATTGGTCCAAAACCGCATTGTTGAATTCAGTTCCGTTGTCACTCCTCATTTATTTGACCTTCTGATTTGTTTGATTTTCCATAAGTATGACAAAATGCTTAAGTAATTCTACAGTCTCACTCTTGCTAGATAAGAAAAATACCCATGTAAAATGTGAGTAATCATCAATAATAACAAGACAATAAGACTTGCGATTTATACTTAAAACGTTTACCAGCCCAAAAAGATCCACATGAAGTAATTGCAAAACATAACTTATAGATGTGATCTGTTTTGAAAAATCTTTTATGTTGTTTTCCTTTATCACATGCAACACATTTTTCATATGTCAGAAAGTCCTTGACAGGAAGGTTTCTTACTAGATTTCCTTTAGAAAGCCGATTTAAATTCTTGACATTACAATGACCCAACCTTCTATGCCACAGCATGGACTCATGTTCAGAGATTTTTGAAAACAAACATGTAACTTCTGCAGGGGGTTCTTTATTCATATTTATAACATAAGCATTTCATCTGTTCAGCTTTCAATAAAATCCATTCTTCAGGAATGATTATTCCTGGTTTTAACACATAACAGCCTTTCTTTGAGAAACACTTAAAAGGCTGTGTTTTAGTTCCGGTACAAAATTTACATCTCTGAAGCTTAGGCCTCCATGCGGAACTGTACCCTTTTAAGTAATCTTACCTGGCTCACCTCCTACAAATGAGACATATCCCCCATTACAATTCTAAATGTTGGATAATTGGGAGATGTCTCCTGTCATATGCCTGGAACAACCGCTATCTACATACCACAGCTTTACCAGATTTTTCCAAAGCTGTTCCTCAGTAGGAGAAATGCCTACCATGAATGCATGCAAATATTCTGTGGTGATTTCAAACTGATTGTCATTTTCCTCAGTTGTATCTCCCTCGATCCGGGAAAGAAGCAAACATGTGTGTCTACATCAACTACTAAAGCGAAATACATTGCTTCTTTCAATTGATATGCTTAGGTGCTATGGATTCAAACTCAACTTAGAGATTATGGAGTAAACTTAATGAATACTCCAATTCACATTGACAACAACAGTGTCATCTCAATCCCAAACAATCCAATTCAGCTTTCAAAGACAAAACACATAGATATCAGGTATCATTTCATTAGATATTATACAAAAAAGAAAATCATTAACTTAATTAAGGTTCATATAAATGAATAATATGTAGATGTTTTCACAAAAGCATTTGATGAAATTAGGTTTATATATCTTGTATCTGCTATTAGGATGATGAACTTTGAATAGTTAAATAATTTACATAATGAAATCTGATAAAAATTATGAAAGATTGCTTTCTTGATAACAAAACTTGGTAACTGCCATTTTCACAATTCTACAGATAGGAAGACTTCGGCACATGTCTTTTAAAAGATCCGATAGGACCCACTTCTATCCGCCAATAAGTAGTGGCGTCGTAGTTGTTGCCTGAAAAGACTGCTCCATCATCATAAACTGTCAGATTTACAGTTACGGTAGTAAACGTTTTAAAATAATACTATTATCTATTATCCTCGAATTGTAAATCTATACTTCCCATATTTGTCATCTTCTAGACTCATCAAAGAGTAAAAACCTTCAAAAACACTCATCTTTTCAAAGCCCTACACAAAATCAAAATCTTTCCAAATGGCTGCTATTAACGTAGAATTTCGACCAAATCACAACATATCTGCTTCACTTGAACCCATTGGTGATTTAGTCTATGACCCTATTCTTAACTTCCTTCGTAATAGCAACTATGCTTTTGCCATTATGATTGATCTTGTGATTTGCGCACCACACATCAAGAAATTCTGGATTACATGTTCTATTCAAAGAGAACATGGAACATAAGTCCTAATTATAGTGGTGCAAGGATTGAAGATTACCATCTCTTGCGGAAAGAATTATCAGCATCTCCAACTTAATGACAAAAATAGTGTTTCTTCCTTTTCCAAAGAAGTGGTGAGTGCCACTTTCTAGGAGATGGGATATGAAGGACCACTCCAAACATCCACCTTCTCTAAATCAATGCTATATCATAATTAGAGAATAATCATTCATATCTTTCTTCATTGCTTATCCAACAAGTTGGGTGGATGGGATCAATTTCCATTGGATTTATCAGGGTCTATCCATGGACTTGTGAAACAGCAGAGTTACAATTTCTCAAACTTCATTTTTTTAAACTCTTTGCAAAAATATAGCTGCTACTGAAAAACTTAAGTGTTTAAAGTACCCCATATTCATTCAACTTATATTAAATGAAGAACTAGGTAATAAACTTAAGATTGAAGGAGGTATACATGCCTTAGACTTTTTAAACAAAACAATTTTCTCAAAGGTCAAGGCGACTCCTAAATTATTTTCAGGGAAGATCACTCCCTTGTTTGCATACATGCTTGAAGTCACTAAACCTCATGGTGACAGAGTGGCTACACCTTCAGTTATTGATCCCATACCCTCCACTTGAAAGCCAAAAGTGTCCAAAAAGAAGCGAACCCCTACATCATCAACTGAGAAAATGCAGGTCCCCAAATCACCTCCATTATAGAAGGCAAGGCTGGAAACTCGGGTCTCAGCTAAGTCAAATATGTCAAACACACCTAAATAAAGCTCAAAGAAAAAGGTTTTTTTTTTCTTCTGATTAGACACACACTATCCCCTCTAGCCTTTAATTGGAGTCCTAACACTCTATTGAGAAACTAATAATGGATACCCCTAAAAATGAGACAAATTTTGAGGAAGAAATCTTATTAGGACTTGGCACATGTCCCGGGCCATTAGACTAAGCTACTCATACTCCCATCCACATGTCTATAACCCAGGATAAGGATGTTCAAGCTGCCATTCAGCATGACCAATTGTCTTCCCTATCCCATATATTATAGATAGTGGAGACTGATGTGTATGCTCATATATCTAACTCACATCTTTAACATGAAAAGTCCAAGGCGCCTAGGACCTCATCTAGTCCAAAGGATTCCATAATTGTGGATGAGGGAAGTTTGTAATAGATATAGGAATTGATGTCCCATAACCTTGAACTTGCACACAGATTGAGTGTCTTACAAGCAGAGAATGCAAGGCTTCAAGGTTATGCTGAAAGAGCCATAGTTCTTGGATTTAAGAACTGTCTAATGAAGGCCTTAGTAGATAGAGTCCTTGAGGTTGAGGTTCAACTCAGGACTCTCCAAAACCAAGCTATAAGAATTACCTCCCTAGAACATCAACTAACAACTCTTTAGTAGTTAGCAGCTAGGACAATGGACCTTAAACTTAACCTTGAATCCCTATAATAAATAATTAAGCTTCAATAATCCATCATCCTCATCCTTCAAGTCTCATCTGCAGCACAAGAACATTTGGATGTGCCTTCCTCCACTAACTTAGTGTCATCTGGAATCTCACATGATGCTACCAAAAAGGGAGAAAATGAGCCTAAAGAAGCTAAAAACATCCTTCAGGGATTGGCTGATCAAGTTATACATTTTTCACAACTAATCTCATTTTCTTCTAGTTAGACTGAAGTCTACAAGCCTCTATCCAAAGCTGAGGCCAATCTGAATGATCTTCTAGATAGATATGGCTATGATAGCTTAGAAGAGAAGTAAATGGAAGCAATAAGAATAAATAGGAGAATAAACCAAAAGGTTCAACTTAGGAAGAGAAAGATGGTTACAATGAGAAGATCTTGCATTTCTTCTTTGCTCTCTCTTAAAAGGAAAAGATCTGATGAGTAATCATCAAAGAGAGAGCTTGTGCTAGGACTTGAAGCCTCACCCATGGCATCTACTAAAGAAGAAGCACCACTACTAAGAGTGCTATCAAAAGCTGAAGAAAAGCTGAAGAAATCAGGTGTTGATGCAACTGTCGAAATAGCCAGACAAGAGGCTTCTTCAGCAAATGAACCCTTAGGAAGAATGGTGGTTTACACAAGAGGAACCCAAACCATAGAAGATGATATGGAAAGACATGGGGTGACTCTTAAAGCAGAACTAACCCAACTTCATATAGTACATAAGGACACACTTGATTCTAAACTCAAGAAATCAGCTGAGGTGATACTTGGTCAACCAGATGTTAAAACTAAAACCCCAGTTAGCTCTAAGGTAAATGTTGAAACAAATGGCCTAGAAGTCGCCAAGGATGCTGAGAGAGTTTCGAAAACTATGTATGATCCCAAGTCAACCGGTGAGGCATCGGGTGTACTTATTAGAGCTTCTTGTGTCAGACCTACTATAGTATCTACCTCAGACAAAGGTAAGAGACCTATGACTGCTAAAGAAGAAGTTGAATATGAGTCACAGGAAAGAAAGGCCAGATTCCTGAAAACTAAAAGGATGGATATCTTTCCATAGAAGGTTGATAATGAACTTGTAGAGCTGCATGCTGGCAGGGCTCAAGAATCGTCTATTAAAACGTATGTTGAGATTGTAGATACTCTGATGGATGTTGGAGTTAAACTTGAGAATAAGGACATTATGAGGAAGTTCATATTCTCTCTTCCAAGACAATGACACACTACTGTATGGCCATTAAGAGAACTAAAAACCTCTCCACCCTTACTCTTATAGAGTTGTATGGTATCCTTAATGGTTACCAGATGGAGATAAACTTGCAAAATCCATCAAGAAGCTCTTTTAACAAAGAGTTCAGCCCTTCATGTGGTTGAAAGGGATAGCAGAGAACTATAGCATCATCTCATTTGCTTCCTTGATAACTCATAAAAGGGTCCTTTCATCACCTTCCCTAAGACACCAAGGGAGAGCTACATCCAAGGAAGCCCATTACAAGAGACAAGCTCTGCTAAAGCCTTTGTATCTTCTGATGAAAGCTATGGAAACTTTCTTTCCACTCTTAAAGACTTAGACTACATCCATCCATATGATCTAGAGTACATAGAGATAGTTCAACAGATGGATCTCCTTACTCATAGAGCCAAGAAGTTCTACAAGAGAAAAGGAAGGAAGTTCCCAAGCAATGTAGCCAGTGGAAAGTTTGGACTGGATAAAAACAAGATGAAGTGTTACATATGTAACCAAATGGAACACTTTGCTACAGAGTGCAAGGCACTAAGGACAAATGATGCCCAAGCATAATCCAGACCAAACTACACTGATGCAGCTCCTAGAATTAAGAAGCCAAGCCAACTAAAACAAGCACTGATGGCTGATCATGAAGAAGCCAAGGTATTAGAACATCTTTGTACTCCTGAATGCATTGCTAAAGTGAATATGTACAGGTACCACAACTTAGAAGTGAGATCTGACCTTGAGTCCTTAAACATTTTAAAAACTAATTTTAAAAGAGCAAAAAATGATTATAAACTTAAAATTGAAGATTTAGAGAAAACCAATTCTACTCTTAAACATGAGTGTGACATCCTGTGTTTCCAGATTAATATACATACGTTAATAAAATCAAATAAAATAATTAAACGCATTATAAGACTTAATTTTCTGATAATTAAGGTCATCTAAGGTCTAGCAAAGCCCTTTTGTGCATAAATTTTAGAATTGGTAATTTTGAGAATTACCTGGTCGCTTTGCAATAAAACCCCTTACAACATGACAAATTTTTTGCAAGTTTTGTTCACCAAAAACTAAATTTACTTGAAATCCAAGGTTCCAACAATGGTTTTAAAACAAGAAGAAATGAGTTATTAAATGATATTTGTGTGTGCCTTAAGTGTGTGTGTATGATGATTTTGTGTTTTGATAATCTTTCAACATTTTGTTGATATCTCTTATATGCAAGATGATCAAACTTTGATTTGTGGTTATGAACATCATAAGAAAACCACCTTCAAAGGAGTTCATCAAAATGATGAAAATGGGTGATACATGAATGTATGTAAGCATGATGTTCTTGAACTCATCTTGCTCTTTGATTTCATAAATGATTGAGATGATCCATGAATAACGGTAATCATGATCTGAAATCTTTTGGTTTTTAAAGTGTGTTTTGTTAAAATGAAAACTAAGGACAAAAGATAAAATTTATAATTTGGATTATATATGTATATATAAATCGTATATACTATGTATGTATGATTGGCACTTTTGATCTTGATTTGTTATTGATTTATGAGTTTAGAGATGATTGGAATGATCCATGTATATGGTGATCATGATCCAGAAACTTTGAGATTTTTATTCACTTTTGATTTAGAAAAAGATAAAAATAAGTCAGAATTAATGTTATTCAAGTATAGATGAGACATGACCACTAGTAATGATTTTATAAAATTAAATTGTCATCAAGACAAGGGACTTTGTAAATCTGGAGAAATAAGTTTAAAAAATGTTAAATATAAGTTAAAAGTAAGTAATCTTACTGAAAATAAAATTTTTGATGATTGGTTTAATCTCGTAAACGTTTTACATTTAAAAAACACGTCAAAAATGGTGTTTTCGGGTCTAAAACAAGCATTTTCGTACAAGTCCGGTTTTGGACAGAAAATAATATTGTGTTTTAAGTTAAAAACTTATGTTTATAAGTATATAACAAATCATAACAAGCATGGTCTTCGGTGATGAATTTATAAGCGCGAAAAAACCGAAAACCGACAATTTCGGGTTAAAAATAATGGACTGTTTTAGAACTGATTTTTAACAAAATGGTTCATAATTTTTTTGGTATAAAAGATTCATTTAAAAACATTTATAATGGTGATAAGGTATATATGGGTTGATGTACGGTTTATGTGCGTAAAATCGTGCGGTTTCGGGTTAAAAATCATCGTATACGGGTGAAAATTTGGTTAAATATAATAGAACATATTTTTATGATAAAACTTGACTAAAAATAATTTTATACATGTTTTACTACTAGAAATTAAATTATTTGTTAAAAAGATTAACCAATGTTGATTTATGTCAAATAAAGTAATATTTATAAAAAGATAATAAAATAAGAAATAGTTTTCTTTACAAGAACAAGATTATGAATATATCTTATAATTAATCTTAAATAAAATATTATAATGAATTAATATTTAATTAATTAATTATTTATTTATTTATTTATTTTTTTATTTAATACATGACTTAGAAAATTTTATGTTTATGTTTTTATATATTTTTAGGTGTTTATTTTGAGTGTGTGTTATGTGGTTGTCATTTAAGGGTTAAATGATATATTTAATAAATTAATATTTGTCAGTTATAATATAAATTATTAAGCTAAATCGAAAGTCACCAACGGGTCTTTTAAAAATGGATTTCAAGACAAGTCTAGTAAGTTGGATAAACAACTTACGTACTAGACTTATTACTCGATAATTAATAGCTCCTTAGTGTTCGGGGCATTAATTTGTCTTTTTATTTCCCGGGCTTGATTTTTGCTAGACCATCTCCTTGTCGCATTTTAAGGTGAGTTTTCACAGCCCTTATTTTTAAAATAACGTTTTATTTAACTATTTTGGAGGAAAAAAATACTATAACGTTTTATGTGTGATATGATTTAATTATTGAATAGCTTCGTGATCTTTATAATGGCCTTAAGTTATTTTATTATTTGTGCACGACTGCAGTCTTTCATAATCATTAACCCTGGGTGGGCCATAGGATATATTGGTAGATTTATTGGGTTTGACAACCGCCTCTCGTGATCAGTAGCGCCGGTCTTTTTATACGGAGGGAATATATGTTGAAACGATTTGAGGGACTTTGTGTCTTGGTTTGATTATGGGGTTCTTGGTTGCGATCATAGTCAGTGGACCTAGCTAGTCCTTGATGATCCAGGGGTTGATTCTGGGATAATCATATGATTTTATAAAGGGAAATTATGATAACCTTTTTTTATAAACCTGTGAACTCACCAGCTTTTTGCTGATAAACTTTTGGGCATGTTTTCCAGGTGATTAAGCATGTATGGGAATGAAGAAGGTTTTAACGGCAAACTTATCAAATTTGGATGCAAGATTTGGGACCCAATTCTGCCGCCGATTAAAATCTTTTGTTAATGTTTGAAAAATGTTATGTAATAACTGTTTAAGCTTTCGATTTAAGACTTCCACTCGTAACGATGTAATAACATTTTTATATTAATATTTCATTATGGTGTCCATGATTTGTTTGCTTGATAATTGTTGGAAATAATCCAACTTCCGTTATCTCCGTCACACGCGTGCCCTTCCGGTGCGCTTTTGGGGTGTGACAGAAGTTGGTATCAGAGCCAACGGTTATAGCGAACTAGAAAAATATTTTTCGAAAATCTAGACTATAACTAATAATGATTTTAAGTTAAAACATTTTCATTCCCAAAAATATTTCTCATCGTGCATGCATTAAAATGGTGATTATTTTATATATGATTGTTCATATAAGATAAGCATAAATGCCTTTAGATAGATATTTAGTACGGATATTCTTGTATAACAGATATCTTCTCGAACCCCGTTCAATCTGATCCATGACTCCGGTAGTGATTACGAGGATCCTATGTTTTCTCTTCCCCCTATCACAACCTTGGAGATTTATCACTACTCGTTTGCACCATGATGGGAGCTGACTTTCGAGTACTGGAATGGCTGGATTTGGGAATCTGATGATGAGAGTACTCATGTTATTAGTAAGCCTAGTCATGTAGTACCTGCTAGTGATGAGCCTGTTCCTAACATTCCGGAGCGTGTTCCTGAGGTTCGGTTTGTTTACTCGAGGAAGAAGAAGAGGGTGCCGAAGATAGTTACTGATGAGCCTACCAGTGGGATACCGGAGGAGACTGAGCTTAAAAGGGCTAAGGTGCGAGATGGATAGTGGGATTGGTTGCCGGGCGTTTGCAGGAGTGGGCTGATAAAGGTGGTGTTCCCTCTACATTTGAGGTTGGTGAGTCTTCCTCAGCCCGTCGAGACCTACCATTGATTGATGAGCCTGTTGATCACACCTTAGTTACTCTAGCTACCTGATGCATTCACTATGAGCACCAGATTTCATCCTTATAGGGTAAGGTGGGAGTGACGAGCAAGATGTTACAGGTGATGGATGGAAGGATGATAACATTTGAGGAGGAGAAAGTGATTGAGAACGACATCCTGAACCAGCTGTATTTCAGGATTTGTTATTTGGAGTCGGGACTGGCAAAGACAAAGAAGAAGCTGGAAGTGGCAGAGCTGAAGGTGGAGGCTACAGAGGTTGGATTGGTAGCAGCACAACAGATGGTGATATCTCTTAAGTAGCGAGTGGAGGCGGTGTTAGGGTTGGCGATGGTTTGCATGATGATGGCTTCGGTGTTGGTGCGTGCCGATGTGATGGCACGATTCTCTCATTAGATTTGTAGGATCCTTGTTATGTTAGTATTTGGAATATTGAAACAACTATTTTGTAATGATGTTGATGCTATTGTAACATCTGTTTTGTGTTGTTTCTGGACATGCATTCTGAACTAATTATCTCTCTCTCATCAAACCATTATGATGATTTTAATGAATGACTTGATTGTCAAAATGTTGTAATTATATACCTATTATTATTATGCATTTTGATATTATTTCGTGTATATCGTTTATTCTCTTTTGTTTGATCCATAAGAAAAGTAAATCAATAGCACCTAACACGCGAAATACCGCTGGTGCTAGAGGTACTAGTTTACCTACCACTGCTGAAGAGTTAGCACAATTGATATCCCAACATGTCAACTCTGCACTTGAGCAACATGACGCAAATGCTGGGTGTGGTAGAGGACGTGGCACCATGGGTGGTTCCAGTGGAGGCACTTCCATTGGAAATCCCTCTGGGAGTCAAGCTCAAGGTTGTACTTACAAGAGATTCCAAGCTTGTAATCCATGAATCTTTTAGGGAGATGAAGGTCTTCTTGACATTATTAGATGGATAGACAAGATGGAATCCATGATGGCAATCAGCAACTGTTCTGCTGATCAACAAGTGAAGTATGCCACATGTTCATTCCAAGATGAAGCTTTAAGCTGCTGGAATTCGCAAGTTCAGAACTTGGGAGAGAAAGTGGCGTTTGGTCTCTCTTGGAACCAATTGAAGGAGATGTTGCTTAAGGAGTACTGTCCCCGCAATGAGCTTCAAAAGATCAAAACTAAATTCTGGAATCTGACTATGGAAGCTGCGGAAGTCAAAGCCTATACTTCCAAGTTTAATGATCTGGCAAGACTTGTACCCCCCGAATGGTTACTCCAGACTATGTCAGGATTGAGAGATATATTTGGGGATTGGCACCCAGAGCAGAGGCATGGTTACAGCATAAAACCCTACCACAATGCAGAGCGTAGTGGCGCTAGCTAATTCATTGACTGATGATGCTATTCGGAGAGGTGTGCTGGTTAAGAAAGGAGATACTGGTAAGAAGCCCATGGAGAACGAAAGGAAGGTTATGGAGTCTGATAAGAGGTCTGCGGAGAATAAGAGGAAGTGGACTGGAAATTTCAAGAATAGAGCTGGGAATCAAAAGAATCAGAGGGTTGGATCAGGAAAGATGTATGCTACTAACTTGCCAGAGACAAGGAGGCAAGCTGGTGTACAACTGAGGTGTATCAAGTGTACTTCATCATGATGGTAACTATAATGTGAATCAGAGGGTTGGATCAGGAAAGATGTATGCTACTAACTTGTCAGAGACAAGGAGGCAAGCTGGTGTACAGCCAAGATGTATCACGTGTAATCTTCATCATGATGGTAACTGTAATATGAATGTGTGTTCGAGGTGTAACAAGTATGGACATCAAGCTCAGAATTGTCGAGTGAGGTTGATCGAGAAGCCAGAGAAAACTGGGCAAAGATATTTTGAATGTGGAGCTGAAGGTCATTACAAAAGAGATTGCCCCAAGCTGAAAGGATCAAGTGTAAAGGGTAGGGCGTTTAAGATGAATGCTAAGGAGGCTAGACAAGAACCGTCCATCGTTACTGGTATGTTCCTTGTCAATAATCATTTCGCATCTATATTATTTGATACTGGAGCCGATATGAGTTTTGTGTCAAAGAACTTTGAACCATTACTTGGCCTTAGATCTAGTAAATAAAATAAGAAATACATTTTTGAGCTAGCCAACAAAAAGATAATTGAAGCACATGATGTAGTTAGAGGGTGTACTATGCAATTAGAGGGTCATTCCTTTTGCATCGACCTCCTACCTATTGTGCTTGGTAGTTTCGATATTGTCGTGGGCATGGATTGGTTGTCAAAGCATCATGATGGAGTAGTATGTTACGAGAAGATTATTCGTCTTCCTATTCCAAGCGATGGAACTTTGACTATCCAAGGTGATAAAGGGAAACCTACCCTGAAGATTGTCAATGTAATGAAGGCTTGCAAGTATCTACGTAAAGGGTATCTAACGTTTCTTGCCAAGGCGGTGGATACTAAGAATGAGGAGCGAAAGCTTGAGGATATACGGATAGTGTGAGACTATCCAGATGTTTTCCCTAATGATCTTCCTGGATTACCCCCATCAACACAAGTTGAATTCCAAATCGATTTAGTACCAGGGGCTGCTTCTGTTGCCCGATCACCATATCGATTAGCGCCTTCGGAGATGCAAGAATTGTCCAAGCAATTAGAAGAATTGTTGGATAAGGGATTTATATAACCAAGCTTCTCACCATAGGGAGCACCAGTCTTATTTGTCAAGAAGAAAGATGGGTCATTCAGAATGTGCATTGATTACCGAGAGTTGAACAAACTCACTATCAAGAATCGATACCCATTACCAAGAATTGATGATCTGTTTGATCAGCTTCAAGGATCTAGCTTCTACTCAAAGATTGATCTGTGATCGGGTTATCATCAGCTATTGATAGCCGAGGAAGATGTTCCAAAAACAACATTCAGAACACGGTACGGCCATTACAAGTTTCTGGTTATGCCATTTGGTCTGACAAATGCGCCTGTTGTGTTCATAGGTCTTATGAATAGAGTATGCAAACCCTACTTAGATAAGCTTGTAATAGTATTCATCGATGATATACTAGTATATTCAAAAACCAAGAAAGATAATGAACAACATCTAAAGATCATCTTGAAGACGCTAAGGAAGGAGAAGTTGTATGCAAAGTTCTCAAAGTGCGAGTTTTGGATTCAAGAGGGTCATTTTCTCGGACATGTCGTTAATGAGAAAGGCATACATGTGGATCTGGAAAAGATTGAAGCAATCAAGAATTGGGAGGCACCCAAGTCTCCGACCGAGGTGTGTCAGTTTCTTGGATTGGCTGGATATTATCGTAGATTCATTGACAATTTCTCGAAGACAGCGCAGCCGTTGATGCTGTTGACTCAAAAGGATAGGAAGTATGACTGGACTAATAAGCAAGAGGCAACTTTTCAATTACTGATGCAAAAGTTATGTAGTGCTGCTATTCTATTTCTTCCTGAAGGAACAGAAGGATTCATTGTGTACTATGATGCGTCCTGTTTAGGTCTTGGTTGTGTGTTGATGCAGAAAGATAAGGTCATAGCCTATGCATCCAGACAATTAAAGGTGCATGAGAAGAACTACACCACTCATGACTTAGAGTTGGGAGTGGTGGTTTTTGCACTCAAGATTTAGAGGCATTACCTGTACGGTATGAAGTATGTCATCTACACGGATCACAAGAGTCTTCAGCATATCTTCGATCAAAAGGAGCTTAACATGAGGCAGCATTGATGGGTAGAGTTGCTTAATGATTATGATTGTGAGATCCGCTATCATCCGGGAAAGGCTAACGTTGTGGCCGATGCATTGAGCAGGAAGGAGAATGATAAGGCTAAGCATGTACGCGCTTTGGAGCTAACTATTCATTCAGGTCTTGATACTCAAATCCAAGATGCTCAAGTCGAAGCTCTGAAAGATGAGAATTTGAAGAGTGAAGGATTGAAAGGCATGATCAAGGAGTTAGTGCCTAAAACCAATGATGTGATGTACTTCATGGACCAAATCTAGGTTCCTTATTTTAGAAACCTACATGAATTGATTTTAGAAGAAGCCCATAAATCTAAGTACTTAACTCACCCTAGATCAGATAAGATGTACAAGGATGTGAAGGAACATTATTGGTGGCCTAATATGAAAGGTGAGATAGCAACCTACGCGGACAAGCATTCGACATGTTCTAGAGTGAAGGCGGTATATCAAAAGCCATCAGGACTTCTTCAACAACTAGAGATTCCTCGATGGAAATAGGAACAAATAGCAATGGACTTTGTCACAAAGTTACCCCGCACATCAATGGTCACTATACTATTTGGGTAATTGTCGATAGATTGACTAAGTCTGCTCATTTCCTACCCATTAAGAAAATGGATCGGATGGAAAAGCTAACCAAAATCTACCTCAAGGAGGTGGTATCTTATCACGGTGTACTAACCTCGATAATCTCTGACAGAGACAGTCGATTTACCTTGAGGTTTTGGCAATCCTTACACCAAGCTTTGGGTACTCGTTTGGACATGAGTACTACCTACCATCGGAAATAGATGCTCAAAATGAGAGGACTATTCAAACGTTGGAAGATCTGCTGCGAGCATGTGTGATTGACTTTGGAGGAAATTGGGATACTCATCTACCCTTATTTGAGTTATCCTACAATAACAGTTATCATAGTAGTATCAAAGCTACTCCGTTTGAAGCTTTTTATGGAAGAAAGTGTCACTCGCTGCTTTGCTAGGCAGACATTGAGGAGAAGCAACTGACTAGACCTGAGATTATCTAAGAGACTACGGATAAGATTGTTCAAATCAGAAAGAAGTTAGAAGCAGCCGCGATTCGGCAAAAGAGCTATGCAGATAATCAAAGGAAACCTCGTGAGCTTAGTGGAGTACATGACGTGTTCCATGTATTAAATCTGAAGAAGTGTCTTGCTGATAAAGCTTTGGTTGTCCGAACTGAAGAAGTTTGTATAGATGAAAAACTGAATTTCACCGATGAGCCAATCGATATTATGAACTGGAGAATTCAGAAACTCAGAAGGAGTCGGGTTAAGTTGATGAAGGTTAGATGGAACTCTAAACGTGGTCCTGAGTTCACTTGGGAACGACAGGACTAGATGAAGCGCAAATACCCTCACATCTTTCCATCTAGATCAGAACCTGGAGTTACAGCTTAAATTTCTGGATGAAGTTTCCTAAACGAGGGGAGACTGTGACATCCCGTGTTTCCAGGTTAATATTCGTACGTTAATAAAATATAATAAAATAATTAAATGCATTATAAGAATTAATTTTCAGATATTTAAGGTTATCTAAGGTCTAGCAAAGCCTCTTTGTGCATAATTTTTATAATTGGTAATTTTAAGAATTACCGGGTCGCGTTTCGATAAAACTTTTAATGAGCTCTAGTGACAATCTGGTTAATTAAATCTGGTAAATATATGTTGATTTTTTATAATTTAATGTATCTTAAGTAAAAATTATTGGTCATGAAAAATAATAATAATTATTATTACTAATCTTGATCGCGTAAAATTAAGACTTTTTAAATATTGCCTTGATGCAACGTACAGTCCGTTGCATACTGTGTTAAACCATGTATACTTTTATTCTTGACTTTTGGTCACTATTATTAAATGTTGTGAACCCTTGGAAAGACTCAAATTAATACTCTAATTTTATAGAAAATTTTCGCTTAAAAACCCGAGCGTTAAAGATTTTTACAAGAAGTTTAACGAGACCGACACCCGCCTTACACTGGGTGGCATCTCAATTAGACATCCACCAGCCATTTTAATGATTTAATTGCAAAATTAGACCATAATAATTACAATTAATCATTACTATATATATACAACACTTCACTCCATCTTTTCCATTCACTACACAACCCTTTCTCTCACTAAAAACTCACCTACACTCTACTCCCCCTTCTCTCTTTATTCACGACTGAAACCACCACCAAACCACCCTCACCACTCCAAATTTTTATCATATTAGCTTGTTTCAAGCATCAAAAATCTAATTTCAAGGATCCCTTAATGAGTTTGGTGCAAGAAATTACATAAATCCAACTCCAAGGAGAAGAAATCATTTATATTCTTAAGTTGTTCATCTTTGGATAAGTTTTGTTTTCTTTAGAAACCCTTTGCAACATGACAAATGAATGATTGTTGCAAGTTTTGTTCACCAAAAACTATATTTTCTTGAAATCTAAGGTTCCAACAATGGTTTTAAAACAAGAAGAAATAAGTTATTAAATGATGTGTGTGTGTGTGCCGTAAGAGTGTGTGTGTGTGTGTGTGTATGATGACTTTGGGTTTTCATAATCTTTCAACAAATTGTTGATTTCTCTTGCATGCAAGATGATCAAACTTTTATTTGTGGTTATGAACATCATAAGAAACCCATCTTCAAAGGAGTTCATCAAAATGATGAAAATGGGTGATACATGAATGTATGTAAGCATGATGTTCTTGAACTGATCTTGCTCTTTGATTTCATAAATGATTGAGATGATCCATGAATAATGGTAATCATGATCTGAAATCTTTTGGTTTTTAAAGTGTGTTTTGTTAAAATGAAAACTAAGGACAAAAGATAAAATTTTTATAATTTGGATTATATATGTATATATAAATCATATATAGTATGTATGTATGATTGGCACTTTTGAACTTAATTTGTTCTTGATTTATGAGTTTAGAGAAGATTGAAATGATCAATGTACATGGTGATCGTGATCTAGAAACTTTGAGATTTTTATTAACTTTTGATTTAAAGAAAAGATAAAAACAAGTTAGAATTAATATTATTCAAGTATAGATGGGACATGACCACTAGTAATGATTTTATAAAATTAAATTGTCATCAAGACAAGGGACTTTGTAAATCTGGAAATAAGTTTAAAAAATGTTAAATAGAAGTTAAAAGTTAGTAATCTTACTGAAAATAAAAGTTTTGATGATTGGTTTAATCTCGTAAACGTTTTACATTTAAAAAACACGTTAAAAACGGTGTTTTCGGGTCTAAAACAAGCATTTTCGTACAAGTCCGGTTCTGGACAGAAAATAATATTTTGTTTTAAGTTAAAAACTTATGTTTTTAAGTATATAACAAATCCATAACAAGCATGATCTTCGGTGATGAATTTATACGCGCGAAAAAGCCGAAAACCAATAATTTCAGGGTAAAAATAATGGAATGTTTTAGAACTGATATTTAACAAAATGTTTCAGAATGTGTTTGGTATAAAAGAGTCATTTAAAAATATTTATAATGTTCATGAGGTATATATGGGTTGATGTACGGTTTATACGCGTAAAACAGTGCGGTTTGAGGTTAAAAATCACCGTATACGGGTGAAATTTTGATTTAATATAATAGAACATATTTTTATGATAAAAATTGTCTAAAAATAATTTTATACATGTTTTACTACTGGAAATTAAATTATTTGCTGAGAAGATTAACCAATGTTGATTTATGTCAAATAAAGTAATATTTATAAAAAGATAATAAAATAAGAAATAGTTTTATTAACAAGAACAAGATTATGAATATATCTTATAATTAATCTTAAATTAAATATTATTAAGAATTAATATTTATTTATTTATTTAATTATTTATTTATTTATTTATTTATTTGTTTGTTTAATACATGACTTAGTAAATTTTATGTTTATGTTTTTATATATTTTTATGTGTTTATTTTGAGTGTGTGTTATGTGGTTGTCATTTAAGAGTTAAATGGTATTTTTAATAAATTAATATTTGTCACTTATAATATAAATTATTAAGCTAACCCGAAAGTTACCAACGGGTCTTTTAAATATGGATTTCAAGACAAGTCTAGTAAGTTGGATAAACAACTTACGTATTAGACTTATTACTCAGAAATTAATAAATCCTTCGTGTTCGGGGCATTAATTGGTCGTTTATTTGTCGGGCTCGATTTTTGCTAGATAATCTTCTTGTCGCATTTTAAGGTGAATTTTCACAGCCCCTATTTTTAAATAACGTTTTATTTAGTTATTTTGGGGGAAGAACATGCTATAACGTTTTATGTATGATATGATTTAATTATGGAATAACTGCGTGATCTTTATGCTCGCTTTGAGTTGTTTTATTATTTGTGCACAACTGCCCTCTTCCATAATCATTAACCCTGGGAGGGCCACATGATATATTGGTAGATCTATTGGGTTTGACAACCGCCCCTCGTGACCAGTAGCGCCTGTCTATTTATACGGAGGGAATATATGTTGAAAGAATTTGAGGGACTTTGTGTCTTGGTTTGATTATGGCGCTCTTGGTTGCGATCATAGTCAGTGGACCTTGCTAGTCCTTGACGATCCAGGGGTTGATTCCGGGATAATCATTTCATTTTATAAAGGGAAATTATGATAACCTTTTCTTATAAACCTGTGAACTCACCAGCTTTTTGCTGATAAACTTTTTGGCATGCTTTTCAGGTGATTAAGCATGTATGGGAATGAAAAGGGTTTTAACGGCAAACTTATCAAATTTGGATGCCAAATTTGGGACCCAATTCCTCTGCAGATTTAAATCTTTTGTTAATGTTTGAACAATGTTATGTAATAACTATTTATGTTTTCAATTTAAGACTTCCACTCGTAACGATGTAATAATGTTTTTATATTAATATTTCATTATGGTGTCCATAATTTGTTTGCTTGATAATTGTTGGAAATAATCCAATTTTCGTTATCTCCGTTACAGGCGTGCCCTTCTGGTATGCTTTTCGTGGTATGACAATCAGCATACAAACTACAAAATTCAAATGAAATATATCATAACCAAGTTAACTGAATGCCAGGCTGAGCTTGTAATTAGCAAAGCCAAGGCTGAAAAATATATTCTTTAAGAGGAAACCTTCAAGAACATAATTTTATTCATCCTTGAATGCAAAATTTTGTTACCAAAATAGGTAGGGACTAGGGTCAAGTGAAATAGCTGCTCCACACACACTCTTATCTGTTAGATCTCCAAGGTGTGAAACTTGTCAAGATGAGCTGCCTCCTATTAATCTTATCCAAGAGAAGTATGAAGATGTAGAAGAGATAGTGAAGGATGAACATAAGGAGAGTGACAAAGGTTATCCTAAGAAGGGACACTATTCTCCTAGAGAGAAGAAGGAACCAGGGATGACCAAGTCTGCAAGGAAGAACTTAATAAGGGCAGCCAAAAGAAAGTCAAAGAAAACCCAAGAAATCAAGGCCACCTTCAACTCCAAGCAAAAGCAAGTTTTCATTTCTTCTAGATTTGAAGTGGCAAAGACTGAAGACTCAACAATGGACTCTAGTACCAGGAGTCCTAGTTCATGTCCAAATCATCCTGGTCAAGAGAAGAAGGCTCATCAAATATGCACCACTACTGCACAGCCTAAACCATCCAATTCCAAGAGCAAGGCTCACCCTAAGAAGCCTGCTGCATCATCTGAGAATATGAAGAAGGAATTAGAACATGATCAAGCTCAGCCTCCTACTCAAAAGAAGACTCTTAGAAGCATGCCAACTGAATTCATCATGTGTGGTAGTACTTCACATTTTGCCAAAGATTGCATCTACAATCCTAAAAGTACTATCCATATGACCAAGAAGAAAACTTCTGAGAAGAAGAAGAAGAAGATAGCTTCGGAAGGAAAATCTCTTCCTTCCGGAAGCTCCAAAGTGAAGAAGAAGATAAGTGAAAACTTACCTTGGGAAGAAAATTTGGTCTCGGAAGAAAGGAATGCTTTTGAAGTACTGAAGTCTGCTATAGTGGATGCAAAAACTTCCAAAGGCCCGGTCTCTAAAAGTTCCGAAGTCATCAAAACTTCCGAAGTATTGAAGGCCAAGTCTAGTCTTCCAAAGATGGTGTGGAAGATGAAGGAAGGCCATGTGACTGAAAGTTCTTCATCAACAATAGCAGATGATCCTCAGAGCTTGCATATAGGATCAATTACTGTTGCATTATCTTCGGTTCACTTTCACAAGCCCAAGACCAATGAGGATTGGATTTCCAAATATAACTAACCATCTCTTTATGTGCAGGAACAGTTAATGACCAAAGGAAATGTATGGATCATTGACAGTGGTTGTTCTAGGCATATGACAGACAATGGCTCTTTGCTTTAAAACTTCAAGAAAATTGATGGAGGGCCAGTTGCATTTGGAGGAGAATCAGGTGGTTACATTACTGGAAGGGGCAGGGTCATAAATGGTAAGCTCATCATTGAGAAGGTAAATTTTATTAAAGAGCTTGGGTAAAATCTTCTAAGTGTATCCTAATTTTGTGATCAGAGACATAACATGCTCTTTACTGAGCATGAATGCATTGTTCTCAAGCCCGGGGTGGTCATTCCTCAAGAGCATATCCTGCTCAGAGCCTCCAGGAAAGGGAACATATACAAGATGGACTTGCAGGAAACATCCCCTTCAGGAGAAGTTTCTTGCTTTCTATCTAAAGCCAATAGTGATGAGTCTTTCCTCTAGATTAAAAGAATGTGCCATGTAAACTTTAAAAATATGAATAAATTAATTAAAGATGATTTAGTAATTGGAATTCCAAAGAAAGAGTTTACAAGTGATAAGCATTGTATTGCATGCCTGAAAGGAAAGCAGCACAAAGTGTCTTACTAGCCAAAGGAAAGAAACACAATCACTACTCCCCTACACTTATTACATATGGATCTCTTTGGCCCCACCAGTGTAATGACTCTAGGAAGGACCTCTTATTATTTGGTGATCACAGATAATTTCACACGATACACTTGGGTCTTCTTCCTTAGAACTAGGGATGAGAACCCTGAGATCTTGAGGAACTTCATTATGAAAATTGAGAATTAATGTGATCACAAGGTCAAAATCAGAAGATGTGATCAAGGAACTGAATTTAAGAACCAAATCCTTGATGCATTTTGTGATGAGAAAGGTATTTCAAGACAATATTCAGCAAAATGGTGTTGCTGAGAGGAGAAACAAGACACTTATTGAAGCTGCAAGAACCATGTTATCTGACTCTAAACTGCCCATCACCTTCTGGGCAGAGGCAGTTAACACTGACTGTTATGTTCAGAACAGAGTTTTAGTAGTTAAGACTCATGGTATGACTCCTGATGAACTATGGCACAAAAGAAGACCTTTCATTGGTTTTCTCAGATCATTTGGATGTCCTTGCACCATCTTGAATACCAAATATCATATAGCCAATTTTCCTGAGAAATCAGATGAGGGACATTTTATTAGACACTCTTTCCAAGCTAAGGCTTATAGTATATACAATCTCAAAACTAGAGTAGTTGAGGAGTCAGCTAATATGACCTTCAATGAGTACACTCCTAGTGTGAAACGTTCTGGTCCTGATTGGCTGTTTGATCTTGATTTAGTTACCAACTATTTTAACAAATCTTGTGAAGATGTTTCAGTATCTATAGGTAGCTTATCAACAGGAGATCCTGATCTAAGATTTGAGCTGAGAAGACCAAGTCCGAAAACTACTTCAGTTCCAGTGCTAACAAACCCTACAGTTGGAAATCCTGTCAGCATAGTAATGCCAAACTTTTCAACTAACAAATCTTAGGTTCCTACTAATTCTAGCATAGAGGCACAGAACTCAAATGAAGGAGTTTCCAATATAAGAGGAAATGTAGTGATCAAGAGTTCCTTGATGCTGATAACCACACCATAGAAGACAACATCAATGATATTACACACTCATTAGATCAAGTTTCTCTTGATAAGTAAGTTGATGTGGTGGGTGATACTCAATCACCAGATCTGAATTTCACAAATTTAGATCTATCCAATCAACTTGTTGTGATTCCTCAACTAAAAATCCATAAGTCCTATCCCACCACAAACATCATTGGGGATGTTGAGAAAGGGGTGAGAACAAGAGGACAAACCCATGACAAAAATGTTTGTCTTCACTCTTGTTTCTTGTTGCAAATTAAGCCTAAGAAGATTGATGAGGCTTTAAAGGATGGAAGTTGGGTTGAAGCAATGTAGAAGGAGCTGCTTCAATTCAAAAGACAAAAGGTTTAGAACCTATGTCCTCTTTCTCAAGGGAAGACTACTATAGGTACCAAGTGGGCATTCAGGAATAAGAAAGATGATAAAGGACTTGTCATCAAGAATAAGGCAAGACTAGTTGTTCAAGGGTACACACACGAAGAAGGGATTGACTACACAGATGTTTTTGCTCTGTACCAAGACCTGAAGCTTTTAGGATATTCCTTGCTTTTATTGCATCTAAGGATTTCAAGGTCTACCAACTTGATGTCAAGTGTGCTTTCTTATATGGGGTGATTGATAAGGAAGTGTATTATAAACAATCACCTGGCTTTGCAGACCCAGATCATCCTAATTATGTCTGTAAGCTTGAAAAAGCTCTTTATGGGTTGCATCAAGCTCTAAGGAAATGGTATGAGACACTATCATAGTACCTCTATCAGCATAGATACAAGAGGGGTACTATTGATGGAACACTCTTCATTAAAGAAATAGGAAATGACTTGATGCTGGTTCAAGTTTATGTAGATGATATCATCTTTGGCTCAACTAATCCGAAGCTCTTCAAATACTTTGAGAAGCTAATGAAGAATAGATTTGAAATGAGTTCCATGGGGGAACTCAATTTCTTTTAATGAATTCAAGTGAAGCAGGTTGATAATGGCATCTTCATAAACTAGTCAAAGTATGTGTAAGACATACTTACCAGATTTCATCTGACTGAGTGTAAGGCTGCTAATACATCCATAGCCATAAACCAATCTCTAGGACATGATCTTAAGGGGGAGTGTGTTGATGAACATCTATACAGGGCTATGATTGGGTCTCTTATGTACCTCACAGCCAGCAGGCCTGATATCATGTTTGCTACATGTATTTATGCAAGATATCAAGCCAACCCCAAGATGTCAGACCTAGTTTCCGTTAAGAGAATTCTTAGATATCTCAAAGGTGCTCCCAAACTGGGACTTTGGTATCCAAAGAATTTTGACTTCAATCTGTATGGCTATACAGATAGTGATTATGGTGGCTGCAATATGACTGCAAAGTCTACATCTAGTGGATGTGAATTCCTTGGTGGAAGGAGTCTCATGGCAAAGCAAGAATCAATCCTGTGTGTCCGCATCAACTGCTGAAGCTGAATACATTGCTACTGCAAGCTGCTATGCTCAAGTGCTTTTGATTTAGAATCAGATGTTGGACTATGGATTCAAATTCAAAGACACTTCATCCATATAGATAACAACAGTGCTATCTCTATTATAGAGAATCTTGTGTAGCACTCAAAGACCAAAACATCAACATCAGTGTATCATTTGATTAGAGATAATTTTGAAAAAGGATTGATAAAACTAGTCAAAGTTAACAAAATGAAAAATATGTTGATCTGCTCATAAAAGCTTTTGATGAGAAAAGATTTAAGTATCTTGTATCAGCTATTGGGATGATTAACTATAAGTAGATTTTCTTAAACTAAACTCAATATTATTTTTAAATATGTGTGTCTTAAGTTGTCTATATCATCACCTATATAAGCACAATTTACTTTGGAAGAAACTTTTCAAAATTGATATCCCTTAGAATTTTAAGAATTTTGGATATATTCTCCTTTGAAAGACATTAGGTTGTCTTCAAAAGAAAATTATGTCTTTGAAACCAATAACTACTTTCAAGAAATTTACCTTCGGATGAAATTTTGTTATATCTTCTGAAGCTTATATTTGTGACCAAGTACTTATATGTCTTGATGGACTATTTTCTTCCGAAAGCAATTAAGTCTCAAAAGCTTTATTCTCTATATGAATAAAACTTCTGATATTTGATATCTTCCGAAGAAAAACTTGTCTAAGATGTAAAAATACTCTAAGTATTTTTCTTTCGAAGCAAAATTCTTGAAAGACTTCGAAAGTTTTCTCAAACTTTCCAAAGACAAATTACCTTCGGAAGATTTTAGACTTCCAAGAAAACTACCTTTTTGGGCACTTTTTCGGAGGTGGGACCGACATTCGGATTGCAAAGTTTATCCTTTTTCATTAACTTTGTCTCAAATACAATTCATATAAATATTCTTTTAGCGGTTCCCCCTCTTTCACTTTCTCCTTCATCTGCAAGAGTTCATAACCTAAATTGCACCACAAACTGCCTTTATTCTTATCTTTATTCTCTTCTAAGCTACTCATAAATGGCCAACCCTGATCCCCGAAACCAACTCGATTTTTCTATGCAGTTACACAGGCAACACAACCAAATTCCTCTGTTATCATCTGAGAAAGATCCAGGTTTCTCAGATGTTTGCCGCTTCTTATCTCTTTCAAACTACCTTACCACACTTACCATTGACCCTCTCTTGTACAAAGATCAACTTTTAGAGTTATGGAGGACCTGCCAAGAGGTCATCTTGGATGGTGAGAAGGCATTGTCTGCCACAGTGCAGGGGAAGACAATTTTCATCACTCCAGTCACCATCAACTCTCATTTTAGGCTAGATGATGAGAAAGGAAAATTGTCCTTCCTCAAATCTGTTGTGAACAACTAATTTTGGCAGATGGGCTATGAAGGGGACTACTCCGTAAAAACCTTCAAAGAGGGTAAGGTTTCCTCCCAATGGAAGTACCTCCTCCATGTGGTGATCCATTCTTTATCCAACAAACATGGAGGTTGGGACCAAATTACGGACCTATCCTACATAGTCCATGGGATTGTTTTAAGGGGTCAAGTTCAGGTACTCTCAATTTGTTTATACAAACTTACTTGCTAACTTGGACTCCTTAGAGTATTACATGTTTCCTAGATATGTTAAACAGATTCTTAAGTATGAACTGAGCTCATAGTTAAGGGGAACAGATTGTTGGAAACGGTCTGCCCAAGACACATATTGAATTGATGTGGCTAGTACGTTATGATCCAAGTCGGGTCATACCCGATAACAAGCTAGACAAACACCTACAATATTTATTTTATGATATGATCATGTAAATAGATATTGACACTTAGAGTATTTAGAAATTGGGTTTTCTAAATATTTGCACTTGTGTTGTAAATAAATTATATGGATAATTTATTTTAGAGAGAGTATTCTATATTGTTATTCAAATGGTTGAACAACAATATAGTATTTTGTCCGCATTTCTTAATTACTCATCCGCATTAACTAATGCGAATGTGCTTTTGAGGAAATGCGGATGAAGATTACTTATCCGCATTAACTAATGCGGATGAAGGTTCCTCATCCGCATTTACTAATGTGGAAGTGCATTTGTGGAAATGCTGATGGAAACTGATCGTCCGCATTCACTAATGCGGATGAGCATTTGAGGAATGTTAGAACTAGATCGAGTGTATAGGTTTAGTTGATTTGTCAACTCTTGTAATTAATCATTGTAATTCTCTTTTTGATAATATAATGTAATGCATGAATTATATGGTAACCCATATTATTGTGTGTGTTAGTTTATGTTATTTTAGAACAACCTACGGATGAATAAGTGGTCTTCCGTAGATGTTCTCAGGAGCATAACTGCAGTTTGTGCTTCCCTAGATCTCCTACGGAAGAACAACAACTGCTGAACAATGCCAAAGATCAAGTGGAGCTGCTGAAGGAGAGCTTGCTGCTGAAGAAAAAGTACAAGAACTCTTGCGGAAGCACAACCACTGAAGAACAAATGCTGAAGACCAATTGTTGCTACGAAAGACTAATTGCTATGGAAGAAGAACTTCCTACGGAAGATTAACAAACTTGTATTGATTTCACATCATCAAGTACGCAACATAGTCAACAAGACAACATGTCAGAGCAATAACATCGAGCCAATGGTGGCGGAAGATATTTAATTCAAGAGAATATTTCACGAACAACATTCTATTTTGTAAAATATAATTTCCATTGTAAATTGTGAACTCCTATGCCGATAAAAAAGGCAAGGATTCGCATAGTTAGAGGAAGTTAGCTTAAGTATAGCAATAAAATAGCGAAATATCAGCAATGATTTAGGAACAGAATAGAAACACGATATCTATATATCAATAGAACAATAACAGAGATCAACACCTAGAACATTAATAATGCGGCAAGATCAAGCATCAAGAACATATAGCATTATAATCAATTGAAATCGATTGATTGTGAATGAAGAGAAATTGAAAAACAATCTGTGTATTGCATTATTACATTTAGTTTTTTTCTAGTTGTTCTTCTTGTTCATGGATTTCAACTTTTGATAAACAATCCATTAAACAGCGGGTATTGATAATTCCGCGATCAATACTTGTTAAAATCAAATTAATAATTCCCTGCGACAATCCTTGGATTATCAAGGAAATGCTGATGAAACTACTCATCCTCATTTACAAATATGGATGTACATTTGGGAAATGCGGATGTAATTTCTTCATTCGCATCTATGTTGCTCATCTTTCTTACTCAAGCATAGTTACAAAAGGGCAACAATTGATCAGACTCTCTTCCTGAAACATGAACATCAAGATCTCTTAGTTGTCCAAGTATATGTAGATGATATCATATTTGGATCAACAAATAAGAGATTATGTGAAGAGTTTGAATGTCTGATGAAATCTAAATTTCAAATGAGTTCCATGGGAGAACTAACATTCTTCCTGGGTTTGCAAGTTCATCACTAACCAGATGGCATCTTCATCAATCAGGAGAAGTATGTGAATCAAATTTTGAAGAACTACAACCTTGCTGATTCATCTTCATGCAAAACACCAGCATTAACAATAGATAAGATTGTACCAGATCCTACAAGGAAGTCTGTTGAACAAAGATTATATAGGTCTATGATAGAATCATTAATGTATTTAACTGCCGGCAGACCTGACATAATGTTTGCTGTGTGTGTTTGTGCTAGGTTCCAATCAGACCCTAAGGAGTCATACTTGAATGCAGTGAAGAGAATTTTCAGATACCTTAAAGGGAAACCAGCTCTTGGACTTTGGTATCCCAAAGAAGGAGACTTTAAACTCTACTCATATTCAGATAGTGACTTTTGAGGGTGCAACAACAATAGAAAATCAACAGCTAGAGGTTGTCAATTCATAGGACCAAGACTTGTTTCTTGGCAGTGCAAAAAGCAAACAAATGTATTAGTAGCCATAGCTGAGGCTGAGTACATAGCTGCTTCAGCTGGTTGCTCTCAAGTTTTATGGTTACAAAATCAATTACTTGATTATGGTTACAACTTTCTTCAAACACCAATACACATTGATAACTCAGCTGCTATGTTCATCACTGCTAATCCAGTGCAACATAGTAAAACAAAACACATAGAAATTAGATATCATTTTTTGAGAGATTGTTCAGAAAAAGGTTTAATCAAGTTGATTAAAGTGGATACAACAAATCAGTAGGCTTATTTATTCACTAAAGCCTTTGACTCAGTGAGATTTAATTTCTTAATTAAGTCTTTAGGCATGATCAACTTAGATTAAATAATCAACACAAAGAAAAGCATGATCTGTCCTTAAATTTCTTTATATGAAAAAGGCAAAAAGATTCATAAAAGATATAAAATTCCAATAAATATTGTCTTAGTTTCATGTTTTCTTAAATAAGCAGTTCATATCATGGGAAATGATAGTACACTATACCTTTGCTTAATTTTCTGAATTTTATCACAGAATAAAGATTGATCAGATGTGATTTGATATGTGAGTAGGTTCAGCTTGAGTGGAAACTATACAAGTTCATGCATAACATAATGCCAAGGTGACTAATTGTGGACAATTTCATTTTGAGAAACTAGCAAGTAAGTCTTATCATGCTGTGATCAACTTATTCACCTAAGCACACTATGTTGTGACACTTTATAACCTCTATGTTTGTATATCATGGACCCTTTGTTTTGTGTAATCAAAGACCTGGGTTCACAGGCACCTCTGTTTTACGTAAGTCCTAGTGTCCTGTTGATGATGATCAAAAAGATTCCAAAAAGGAACAGTTCTAAAAGAATCCATTGTGATCAACTGTATATTAATTCAGAGCTTATAAATCATATAAGCATTAATAAGATTTCAAAAAAATCTTAATATAGAGCTTATAACTTAAAGAACATAGTTTTAAGTGTGAAAAAGTGATAAATCGACTCACAAACAGAGGACGAACTCTAATGTGAATTGAATGTGGAGTCCATATTTGTCTATCTTTAATCAATACCAAAACATGATAAACAGCATGACAAGTTGAAACTACACTCTTGCTTGGATTTATGTGGATCATAATACTTGCAATCAGCACTCGATATATGTATTCTATCATCAAACAAAATTGGTTCAGGAAGTTGCTTAGTCTTATAGTATGATCCCATCATATGATGCAAATACTTGTAAATAGTTTTTGTTCTTTTCTTTGCCAATAAGTTGGACAGATAATTGCTTTTCATGCTATTTTCTTAATAAATTTTTGATAAATACATAAGTTAATCATTAATCATAAATTTAGGGGTAGTAGTACTCAGCATGAAAATCTGAGTTTAATGTGTTTTATTTTTAAATGAAGATAGTTGAATCTTGAGCACTAACTTGGCTACAGGATATCTGAAGTTTTTAACTAAATACCTATTTTGCACATTTGCCATGAAGCGGAGTTGACAAGGTCCAACAACAAACAACAAATGACTTAACAATATGTTAGTATCATACATCGAAAAACACAAACATGTGCTTCGGAAGGAATTTTTTATCAAAATTAACTTCAGAAGAAAAACAAACATTTGCTTTGGAAGAAATTTTTTATCAAGATTAACTTCAGAAGAAAAACAAACATTTGAAACACAAGTGTCTGCCTTCCGTAGAAGTTCTGCGGAAGAATTATCAAAACAACCTCGAAAGGGTAAAACAGGTAGATGGGTCCCACATCATTAAACTAAGATTTAAACTGTCTGGAAAAGTATAATAGGATACCTCGACCGTTGGCCTTTCTATCCACTCATAAAAAAAAAACCTTTCCAGACCTAGAAATCCTCTCACCCAAAAGCCCCCTTCCACTTCATTGAAATCGATTGTTCCACAACTAATCCTCACACCATTCGAACATCACAGCCAGTATGGCTAACAGATTTGTTAAGGATCACAACGTGTGAGCATTCCTGAATCTAGAAGTGGAAGATGGATGCAGAGACATCATCTGCTATTTGAGAAGATCATGATTGTTTTATGCACTATCTGCGGATCCCATTATATATCAATCTCACATCATAGATTTCTGGGAATCTGTGAGGATTAAAGAAGAAGATGGTGAGCAGGTTATTCATGCCACAATCAAAAATGAACAGTTGAGGATAGATGAACAAACAATAAGAAGGGCGCTGGAGTTCGGAGAAAGTGAAGTAGGTCACCCTGATGTATTTGATCACGAATACATTCAGAAAGTTTTTCAGTTAATGGGGTATGACGGAGACTATCAACATGGTGAGATTAAAAAGGGAAGATTATGCAAGACATATAGATTCCTATGCCACACCTATCTCAAGTGCATCTCCAACAGGAAGTCCGGATTAGACAGATTCTCGAGGCACATCTCATCAGGAATCATTGGCATCTTTGAGGGAAGAAAGTACAACTACTCCAAGTACATTGTTGGTTGCCTGTGTGACCATATAAGAATGCAGAAAGACAACAAGATGTACATGTTCCTAAGGTTCATCCAGCTGATCATAAACGAATGTATGCCCAATGTTGAAAGAGAGGGTGATGTGTTTGTGCAAACTCACCTAGGAAGATCTCTACTCAACAAATTGACTGGGCAGTATCAAGGAGAAGAGGTGGAGATGTTCCCACATGTGATGGATGAGACTGTTGGCATACCTCAGGAACTCATATTCCCTGAACAACCATAACAACAAAACACCTTCAACCGAATCACCTGAACCACCACATCATGAACCCAATCCTCCTTCACCACCAAATGAACACACCCAACCCTTATCACCTGCACTTTCTCAAACATCAATAAACTCTGCTTCAACTAAAGTAGTGTCACTTGATCAAATCCATCAATCATCACCACAACAATCACCACCACAACCATTATCTCAACATGAACCATACTTTCCATCATCAGCCACTGTGATAGAATTATCAGACTCATCTTCCAGTGAGCATACCCAACCTATCTCACCCATCCAATCTCAATCATCACTGCACTCTGGTGCAACAGAACCCATTTCATCACTTCTCACTCAAACACCTACACCTCCACTTCAAACTGAACCAATCACCTCACCCACACCTATTGAACCCATTGATAGCCTAACATCTATTGAGAAACTCAACTTTGATGAGGATGAATATGAAGCTGTTAATGATGGTGATACTAAGGAGATATGTCTGGAGGTTGAAAGGGAGAAAGATGAAGAAGTTGAATAAGAAAAGGGTAGTTATGTTGACATCATTGCTTACAATAAGGATGAATTGAATGAAGAAGAGATTGATGTGAGTAAGAGCTACCTGGTAGCAAAATACAACAATTTGATCATTAAAAGCAACAGGAAACTAGAAAAGTTGAGGAAAATGAAAAAGGAGCTGATAGAGAAAGACAGACTAATAGCTAAGAAAAATGTTACAATCACTCAACTGGAAGGATGAATCAAAAGGCTGAGAAAAGATATAGAGACTGATAATGAGGTAATTGATGCAATGAATGATCTAATCTCTGAACAATCAAAACAACTGAAAGCAAAAATGATGAGATTAAGAAGTTAAAGAAAAAGTTATCTGAACAAGAAGTGAGCAAAAAGAAAGAAGCTGATGTAAGTTCAAAATGAAGGAAAAGGAACCCACAATCTTTTACAGCAGGAAAAGAAAATATTTGGGCAAAACTCAAGATGAAGGTGCTGAATCTAAAGATCAACAAAAGAAATCAAAAAGGTCTCCCCAACTCACACTTCATCAGCTGATCCTGCAGCTTATCAGCAAATTGACATCATCAAAGAAGAAAGTGATGATGAGTTGAAGCAGCTAACCGAAGAAGAATCTGGTATGCTATCAACTGAAGACATTTTGGAAGAAAGAGCTCAATCTGCCATGTTCATGGACTTAATAAGTAATGGATTCCCCTATGACTTGGTAGAGAAAATGAATATGCCTGAAATGATTCAAGTTTTGAAAGAATTTGATGCTACAAGACTGATGCTTCCAATTTGCAATTATGAAACTTTTTCTAAGTTCAAGGCCATGGAGCAAATAAGAAAAGACCTGGGTCATTGTGAAACTAAAAAGCTGACCAGGTACAACATGACTTGCTGGTTGCAGAGTCATAACTATGAGACCCATGAGCTTAAAGGAAGATCACTAAGTGAGCTAAGGGAAATGATGGAGCATGTGATGAAGGTAGAGCTAGACACAGGAGTTAGATTCAAGACTAGAGCTCCCAATCCTGCATACAAACAACTAGCAAAACAAACTTCTGCTGAACCAACTGTAGTGCAGAGCAGGGACATGCAGAGAGGTAATGAAAAGTTGATAAGAGAGCCAAGGGATGGGATTCCCAACAAGGTCTAGCCTCTGTGAACTACAGTTAGAGAGATTACTAAGCAAAAGACCACAATGATTCAGTTATTTGACAACATGACAACTCCAAGATCAATAGAAGTAAACAAAATCATTGCTTGGAAATATGACTCAGAGTGGGATTATGCTATACTAAAGAGACCATATGGAATGATTCAATACTTTCTAAGAGTGGAAACACTCCTTACACTTCCAGATGCAGATCTCACAACTTTGCAAAACATTCCCATCACAAACTTCCCAATCAGTCCACGAGGAAGAGACTTTTCTGGACTTGTGGCTAAGTTGAGTCACGGGTTCAAGGGAGATGTACTTAAAGAGGCCAAGAGAGAAGATATAGAACACAATAAAAGGAAGCTGAAACAAAAAAGGTCTTATTCTAGTTCTTAACAAGTGGATGCTGAATTTTTACAAAGAATTGGATATGAAGACAGATATGAAGAATCAATCAAAGTTATTGAGGGAAATTAGTATTCTTTCCCTATCATAGAATGGGGATACTTAGAAAGAAAAAAGGAGCTGGTGTTGCAGAGAAATGATCCATTGAAGAATGGTCCTAGCATAAGGCTATTTGACCTAATGGAGATCAAGCTGCTTTATCCAAGCTATACCTCATATCTTCATGACAAGTATTTTCCCAAGCTCAATGAAGAAACTGCTCAAATGACTTGTGCTTGAATGTACACATCATTCAAGTTGTTGACAAGCTCCATGCCAAGGCTCACAAGAGAAGGAAGTTTGAAGCTGGCAGCTGATGGGAGCAGAGATAGAGCCGATAAAAGAACTGAGAATTTTTGAACAGGATGAGTTGGAAGTGGTGTCTAATAATAGTGTTGTTGTAACATTAACCACTAAAGAGGACATCCTGGGCTTGAAATACAAAACATTAAAGAGAATGGGGAGAATGAAGATAAAGTATCAGTATGAAGATCAAAAGAATACTATAGGATACTTCAATACCAAAATTTTAACAAGAGTTCAAGAATTGAGAGACTTGAACAGCTAATTACAAGAGGCTAAACCTATAGGGGGAGTATTAACTAGATCAAGTGTATAGGTTTAGTTGACTTGTCAACTCTTGTAATTAATCATTGTAATTCTCTTTTTGATAATATAATGTAATGCATGAATTATATGGTAACCCATATTATTGTGTGTGTTAGTTTATGTTATTTCAGGAAACATCAAATTTGGTCAATTTGTAAAAATTGACTACATGTTAGAACAACCTACGGATGAATAAGTGGTCTTCCGTAGATGTTCTCAGGAGCATAACTGCAGTTTGTGCTTTCGTAGATCTCCTACGGAAGAATAACAACTGCTGAACAAAGCCAAATATCAAGTGGAGCTGCTGAAGGAGAGCTTGCTACTGAAGAACAAGTACAAGAACTCTTGCGGAAGCACAACCACTGAAGAACAAATGCTGAAGACCAAGTGTTGTTGCGGAAGACTAATTGCTGCGGAAGAAGAACTTCCTACGGAAGACCAATTTCTACGGAAGATTAACAAACTTGTATTGATTTCACATCATCAAGTACGCAACATAGTCAACAAGTCAACATGTCAGAGCAATAACATCGAGTCAATGGCGATGTAAGATATTTAATTCAAGCGAATATTCCACGTCACATCAACAACATTCTATTTTGTAAAATATAATTTCCATTGTAAATTGTGAACTCCTATGACGATAAACAAGGCAAGAATTCGCATAGTTAGAGGAAGTTAGCTTAAGTATAGAAACAAAATAGTGAAATATCAGCAATGATTTAGGAACAAAATAGAAACACGATCTCTATATATCAATAGAACAATAACAGATATCAACACCTAGAACATTAACAATACAGTAAGATCAATCATCAAGAACATATAGCATTATAATCAATTGTAATCGATTGATTGGGAATGAAGAGCAATTGAAAAACAATCTATGTATTGCATTAATACGTTTAGTTTTTTTCTAGTTGTTCTTCTTGTTCATCAATTTCAGCTTTTGATAAACAATCCATTAAACAGCGATAATTCCGCGATCAATACTTGTTAAAATCAAATTGATAATTCCCTGCGACAATCCTTGGATTATCAAGGAAATGCTGATGAAACTACTCATCCTCGTTTACAAATATGGATGTACATTTGGGAAATGCGGATGTAATTTCTTCATTCGCATTTACAAATGTGGAAGGAGGCCATTCATCCGCATTTACTAATATGGGTGAATGTTTGAGAAATGCAGATGGGACAAGGGCCTGGGCCCCGCCCACTTTTCTCTATCTCTCCTCATTTGAAATTTCAGTTTCATAGGACATGCAATATATGATTACAATCAACCACTCACTCTGATATCTTACTAGACACTCAAAAGTGCACCTCTCTTTTTTCTAGTTTTTCTCTCGATCGGTCGAAAACAAAACCAAGAACAGAGGTTAGTTCAACTGAAAATCCTAGCAACCGGGTGTTTGTTGGAGGCTTGTGGGTAGACTAGCTTAAGGCGTCCTTCTTTGGAAGCTGCCATTCATCGATCATCTTTCTCAAACCCATACGAGAGGTAGTCTTCTAAACACCCTATGGTTGTTTGTAAGCATGGTTTTCATATATTTTTAACAGATATATAAAATGGTTTATATATGCATATTAACTGTAATGAATTTTGAATCCTTATTCCGTTATGTTTTTCATTTTATATGGATAAAATGACTCTGATAAACTTGTTCAAAACCCAACAATGGCATCAAGAGCTGGTTATATGGATACATGCTTCATCTGGACTTAAATCTCGGTTTCTTGTTGTTGATTCACCAACAAACCGAGAGTTTTAGTCAAATGTTTCCCTTGAATTTTTCAAGATTCTACTTTACATGCATACTATAATCTTGAAAAGTTTAATCATTTGGATGATTTAGTTGTTTGGACAAGAATCATGATACTCGGTTTGTTTATACATTAACTGTAAATCAGTGGTTCAAGGGGAAGCTCTCGGGTTTTTGCTTACATATTTGGATATGTATTTTGATGTTCATAACCTAGCCCGAGACCTTGTGTTTGGATGTGTTGTGATTTGTATTTGATTATTCAAAAGGGTTGTAATAATTAAATATATTTGTTCTTCCTTTTGGGTATGTAATTTATTTATTTTTCATTTGATATGTAAAATAAATAGGTTAGTTGTATTTTAATTTTACTAGAAAAATGTATTTAGGATATATTTTGTAAAAGAAGATGCATCAAGTTTGATTTTGGGTTTGGGCCAATTTTGAGCCCAAAGGGCTTTATAGCTCTTAATGGGATTTAAGCCCAATAACCAAAAACATATTTTGAAGGCACAAAGGAGTTTGGTGTAGAAATTTAAGCCCAGTTGGAAGCCCAAATCGAATGGAAGAATCACAACACAAAGTGGACGCTTGAAGCATTTGGATGCCGGATCAAGTGGGAGTTCAAGTGCTAAAAGAACAAAAAGCTTGAATACCTTAAGTTTGAATACCTCAAGCAGATTGAGCAACAAGTGCTAAAAGAACAAAAAGCTTCTAAGAGGAAGATGAGCGAAGAGGCTGTAAAGTTAAAAGCCACCATCAGAGAAAATCTGAAGAAGTCTGATGATAGACAAAAGACGGTGAGCTTCTTGAAGCTATATGAATTCTATGAAAGGAGACTTAGTCCAATGTCTCTATCCACTATGGATGAGCACATTAGAGTGATAAAGCAAAAGATCGAAAGGGGTGAGCTAGTTGACTTGCATTCTCCACCAAGTCTGGCTGCACCTGAAGCTGAGGTCAAGGTTGAACCCCAAGAGACAACACAACCTGGACCTAGTGCTGCATCACAGCCAACTCTATCTTCTGATCCATAGTAGGGTACTGATCATTCTCCTTCTGAACCCGTGAAGGACAAGGACCCAACTGAGAAGGATAAACAAGAACAATCTAGTACTGCAGGCCAGTCCTCTTAGTTAAAGTACTAAAAGAGGAAAAGAATAGCCATAAGAAGGGACAAGAAGAAGAAGAAGAAGAAGTCCAAGGCATCCACCTTTACACCTCAGGATGGGTCAGAACATCCTAAGGGTGCTTAAGAAGAGGCTGCTTAACAAAGTCCACTCATGGTAGAGCCTCTTACTACTGAGTGACCCATCTTGTCTTGGGTGTTTGCTACTAACCCAGACAGATGGTATGTCACTAGAGATCAAGGAGGTCAAGAAATGTACTTCTGGCAAAACATTCTTGATCTCCCTTTGCCTGATCTTTATGATATGAGGAGATACTTTGAGAGTCTGAGGAATCCTAAATAATTGATTATGAAGGGAATGGTCTTGATTCTGATGAGGACTGTTAACAGATGAAGATCAAGACTCAAAGTTCTCTTCAGTTTTGGTAGCATCAGCCTAAGGGAAGTTTGTAAGGAATACACTTAAAGGCTGATGTAACCAAAGAACAAATCAAAAGAGCTCTCAGCAAGCATATGTGAAGTAATAGGAAAGTACTTAGGAAGATTTGAAATAACTCAGTGAATTATGCTAAGTATCAAATCTTCCAAAGCCAAAAGAACAATTCTTCCGAAACCAAAGATGAAGTCTTCCGAAGCTTCGAAGGCAAAGTCTTCCTAAGCCAAAGACTGATTTCTTCCGAATACAAAGAAGACATGCTTTCTCATTACTTTTGACAAAAGCTAAAACCCCTTTCCACTGCCATTTCTGAACACTTACCAACCAGCATGTTTGGTGAAAAGTCCATGCTTTAGTTAGCTGTAGATTAAGGTGTTGAGTCTGTAACTTTCCAACTATGTACTTTTATCCTTTTTGTATTAGATAAGGATATGAGCTATGGCATGTCATACTCACTAGTCAAAAGGCAATCTGTCTTTTGACTCTACATTGATCTTGTTGTCTAGATTAGTGTTTCTAGCTGGCCTTTAAAGTATGGCCCTCTGTATCAACTACTGAAGCTGAATACATTGCTGGTGCAAGCTGCTGTGCTCAGGTGATTTATATTCAGAATCAGATGTTAGACTATGGATTCAACTTCAAAAAGAGTCCTATCCATATAGAAAACAATAATGCTATCTCTATCACAGAGAATCCTGTGCAGCACTCAAAGACAAAACACATCAACATCAAGTATCATTTGATCAGAGATAATTTTGAAAAAGGAATGATAAAACTAGTCAAAGTTAACACAAATGAATAATATGTTGATATGTTCACAAAAGCTTTTAATGAATAGAGATTTAAATATCTTGTATCAACTATTGGAATGATTAACTTTGGGTAGATTTTCTTAAAAATTGTTTTTCAAACATGTGTGTCTTTAATATTATCTAATTTATCACTCATATAAGCCCTTTTTATCTTGGATGAAAATTTTCAAAGTAAATATTCCTTAGAGTTCTAAGAATTATGGATAGATTTTCATGCGAAAGACGTTTAAATTGACTCCGGTAGAAAATTATATCTTCAAAACTAATAACTACTTACTAAGGGATTTAGTCTCGAAAGAAATTCTAATATATCTTCTGAAGCTTAAATCTGCTTCTAAGTACTTATATGTTTTAAAGGACAATTTTTTTTCGAAAGCAATTAAGTCTCGGAAGTTTTATTCTCTTTCTGAGTAAAACTTTTGAACTTTAATATCTTCCGAAACCAAATCTGTCTCGGAAGCAAAATTATTGTAAGTACGCTTTCTTCCGAAGTAATTCTTCCAAAACTATGGAATATCTTTCGAAGTCAATTTTGCTTCGAAAGCTTTCTTTAAAACTTCCAAAGGCAAATTATCTTCCGAAAATTTTCAACTTCCAAGATTACTACCTTTTTGGCCACTTTTTCAGAGGTGGGACCGACATCCGGATTTCAAAGTTTATCCTTTTGCATTAACTTTGTTTCACATCCAAGCATATAAATAGCCTGTACAACGGTTCCCCCTCTTTCTTCTTCATCTTCATCTGTAATCTTCTAACCCTAAATCACCCACAAACCCTTGTTGTTCTTATACTCTTTTTCACTGAAGCTTCAGAAAATAGCCAACCCTGAACCCCAAGACCAGCCAGACTTTTCCATGCACCTACACAGACATCACAATCAGGTTGCTATGTTGTCATCTGAGAAAAACCTTGGTTTCTCAAGGATTTGCAGTTAGGGTTGTTGTTTGGGTCAACCGACCGTATTAAGGGTAATCGGGTCAGGTTAATCGGGTTTTTTAAATTAAAAAGCTAACCCGTAACCCATCCCTATTAAGGTTCGGGTTTGTCGGGTTCGGGTTAGTCAGGTTTCGGGTTAGTCGGGTCGGGTTGATCGCGTTTGTTGTTGAAAAAATGGACAGGGTTTAGATTTTGTAGTGGTTTCTTGGTGTCAACAGCTCACATTAATGGGGTTCTTAGCTTGACAAGTCTAGTGGCATGACTATTTTAGCCTCTCAAATGTCAACTTTCCCGAAAGTTATTTTTCATTCATATCATGGTGAAAGTGTTTAATTTTAATTTTAAGCTTTGAATTTAATATCTAGAGATGGACCTAATATTCTTAAAGTGCATTTGGGTTCCCATACAATAGAAAAAGGGATAAAACTCATAAGTCAACTTCCCTTGGACACAATTATAAAGAAGTATTGCTCACAATTGACATCACTGGTAATACCTCATCCCTGTCTACAAAATGCATATATGACTAGAACAAATCATATTGTTCATTGTTTAGTGCTCAATCAATTACTAAGCCAAAATTAAAATAAATAAAACAGGAGATCCAAGTCTCCAAGGTCTCAAATTCAAAAATAATTCATAATAGTTCATAATCAAACATTCAAAAGTTAAGGTCTCAAATTCATGATCAACGAAATCATAAACAAATTCAAAATTCAATCTACGTTCTTCAAATTATAATCTTGTAACCTCTTCTTCTTTCATCAAATCTACATAAATAAAAGATTTAATTAATTTACATCACGATGCTATATTAAAAAAGATATTAATAATAATTTAAAGAAAGTACCTCTTTCAATTTGAGTTATTGTTTCAAGATCTTCTTCTTTGTCCGGATTACAGCCTATACGAAGCCAATCTTGTGTGCAAATTAGGCATTCAATAGTTTTATCACCTAAAGAACTCCTATAAGAACCCAACACCCTCCCACTTGAGCTAAAAACCGATTCTGATGCGACTGTTGAGACGGGAATAGCAAACAAATCTTTAGCCATAAGAGATAAAATTGGAAATCTTGGGCTATTAACCTTCCACCAAGTTAATATATCAAAACTAACATTAGGATTAAAACCTTCAACGCTTTCACCCAAATACTTATCTAACTCACTAATGGAGTGATTCGATTTTTGACTCGCTTTCATCTTATTTCTCAACCTATCTCCAAAATCAAGACTTGTTGTAGTACATGCAGGATTCGTTGATGTTGAAGATGTAGTAGGTGGTATTGGTGGAGCATGAATTCACACATAATCTTTATATAACTCTTGCATTCCATTCATTATGTGTGTTTTCTTTAATTGAAGAATTGTTTTTCCTTCCATTCCATATTGTTCTTCTAATATAATATCCAAAAAATCTTCCTTGTTCCTAGGATCAAGTAAGAACGCAAAAATATAACATCAAATTCATGCTATCAATATCTCCAAAATATTTGTCAAATTTGGGCTTCATCACTTTAGCAATATCATAAATATGTTTATCCTTTGGTGGTTCTTCATCAATATCGCATTGAACTTGTTGCCTTAAAATGTCACGAATTTTTGCTATTTCAACAATAAGAGAATGTGATGTCACATACTTTGTCCCAGAAAATCTCAAAGTAACCTCATGAAATGTTTCTAGAAATACACACAACTTTCTTGCTTTATCCCAATCTTCCCAGGTCGGAACCGAATGACCCTTCTTCCGAATATCATTACCAAAAGTCCCATCCTCCAAATCATACATAACAAATGCATGTTCATAGGCTTGTGCTACATCTAACATATGGTAGGTAGAGTTCCACCTAGTCGGTACATCAAGAATCAACTGTTTTGTACTTGCACATCTAGCACTTTCGGCACATTTATTGAATTTCTCAATTCTATCACCCGACTTCTTTACCCATTTAACCACACATCTTATGTTCTCAATTGACTTATCTACTTTTTTCATACCATCTTGTACAACTAGATTCAAAATATGTGCCGCACACCGTATGTGAGTCCATTTCCCATGCAATAAAGAATTCTGGTTATTTGCATATACTATTTTCAAAAAATCAATTGCACAATCATTTACACTAGCATTATCAACCGAAATTATCAAGATATTATCAATTCCCCACTCATCCAAACCAGACTGGAGTCCTTTTCCTCGACACCCTGATGACCATCAAGTAGACAAAAATTCAACACTTTCTTAACCGAATTCCAATCATTATCTATAAAATGAGCGGTAAGAGCCATATAACTTTTTTTCCTTATGGATGTCCACGTATTAGTAACACAAATCCTACCGATGTTTCTTTGAAGTAAATCATGAATCTTTTTTTTCTCCTCATAATGCAATTTGAAACACTCTCGTGTGATTGTACTTCGACATGGAACATGAAATTGCTGTTGATTAATTCTAATAAAGTGTCTAAATCCTTCACCCATGACAAAACTGAAAGGAAATTCATCTACTATAATCATGTGTGCTAGTAATTTTACTTTGACTATCACTATTTTTTGCTAAATAATCTTTGCACTTAAGTATATGGTTTTTGAGATTCTTAATACCATACCTTTTAGAATGACATAAGTATTTCCGACCACAATGTAGACATTTAGCTTTTGATCTTCTTCATTCATCCCATCCTCTAACTCTTCCTCCACAAAATCGTTCCATACTTTTGATCGTTTTTTGAATTCCTTGTCCGTTTCACAGCCTCTTGAGAGTCTTGATTTACTTGTTATCGTTTTATTGAATTCCTTGGCTTTTTCACATGCTCTTGAGAGTCTTGACTTTCTTTGTTAATGGTATTTTCGTTATATTCCATTGAATCAGAGAGCTACAAAGCATATACAAAAGTGATACAAGAACTTTAAAATATATACAAGAACTTCAACATAAAACTAAATGATAAATGTATAAAACCTAGGTTTTCAAGACAAGTAAACATGGAGAACACACCTTTGATATGGTATGATCTAGTGAAGACATGATTCAAAATAGGAATGAAGGATGATGACAATGGAGTATAGGGTTTTTTTCTGGCTGCTGCTTGTGTGAGGAATACGAACAGGCTTCAAAAGTTCATGTTACGTATGAGATGGAGGAATACATGTGAGGATTACAATTTGTATTTGTGGTTTACTATGGTTGGTACTTACTGGACACGTTCAACATTATGGAATGGGCTAAGCCCATGTTTTTGGGATTCAAGTATTCAATAATATAGAAATATAATTCAGTTATCTTTTAGTATTATTTTGAATTCTATGAGTCGGGTCGACTAACCCGAATAAGATTTTTTAACCCGATTAACCCGACCCTAATTAGCTTATTCGGGTTCGAGTCGGGTTATTCGGGTTCGGGTATTTTGGATACCCGTATTTGCAGTTATATTTGTCGCTCATCCTACTTCACCGCACTTATCCTCCTCTTTATGAAGAACAACTGTTGGAATTCTGAAGGACCTGCCAAAAGGTTATCTTAGATGGTGAGAACGCACTACCTACATCGGTGCAGGGGAAGACTGTTTTCATCACACAAGCCACCCTCAACAATCATCTTAGGTTGGATGATGAAAAAGGTGAACTCTCCTTCCCAAAAGAAGCATTCAACGGATCATTCTAGCTGATAGGTTATGAAGGGGACTACTCAGTGAGGACCTTCAAAAAGTGTAAGGTCTCTTTCCAATAGCAATACCTCCTCTATGTTATAATCCATTCTTTATCAAACAAACATGGAGGATGAGATCAAATTCCAGAAGACCTATCCTATATAGTCCATAGGATGGTCCAAGGGATCAAGTTCAAGTACTCCCAGTTTGTTTACTCAAACTTGCTTGCTAACTTAGATCCTTAGAGTATTACATGTTCCCTAGATATGTCCAGTACATTCTCAACTATGAACTGGGATCACAGTTGAGAGGAACAGGTAATGTTCTTAAATTGGGACAAATGAAGCCCGACAACTTTAAGATAATGTGGAAAACCACTGTTGGTTATTTCAGGGTAAAAACAGCCCTTATCCTAAAAATGTTAGAGCTCCCTACTCAAGATGACAACTTGGCAGCACCAGTCAATGTTGACCCCACACCTTCTTCATCTTCACCACCCTCGCAGCCACAAATAACCATCACCTACCACAGAAAATCCAAACGAACCCCTACTCAGTCTATTCAGATTAAGCAGGCCCCCATACACTCACCCATGCAGGAGGAAATGGAACCAAGATCTCCTACTTCCTTTGAGGAGCAGACCACTCCCATCCCTTCAATGAGCAGTGCTGAGGTTCCTCATGCTCAACTTGATGAGCTCATAACCCAAGTTGTAAGCCTTCATTCTGAGTCTTAAAACTCATATGAATAACCTTCAGGGAACAGTTACCATCCCAGCCTTTGGACTTAAACCAACCAATTCCTGACCTTCAATTTTATGATGATGAGGATATAGGATTCAATGAGTACCATGAGTCTCTCTTCTCCAACCCTACTCAAAGAGAGATGAGTGCTCCTGAATCACCCATATCCAGCCCACATCATCCAACCCATACTAAGGTGGACTTCCCTGAACCTGTTCAGGAAGTCCATATGGAAGAGGCTCTCACTTCTGAAAGTGATTACATCATTAAGACCTCAACCATGGCAACCCAGCCCATTGATACTTCTCTTGAAGTTGTCATGGTGCAGGGAACATCCAGTAGCCAAGAACTCCATGCTGGTGATGAGGATGAAGACTTTGGTCCTATTCTCTCATCCCCCCATGATTCTTTTGATGAAGATGAGAGGAGTCTACAACTAAAGGTGCAAAAACTGACCAAAACTGCACCTATTTGGTTTCTAAGGTTAGTCACCTAGAATCTCAGGTGGCTACCTTACAAAAGCAAGTTCATAATCAGCAACTTGAGATCACCGATCTCAAAGGCAAGTTAGCTGAGAAACCTACCAGGCGTGTTCAACCAGGTCCACAAGAACATGTGGATGTGGTGGACCTAACCCCTAGCTCACATGTTCAAGTAGGTGATGCTACCAAAAAAAGGAAGAAAGTCGTAACTACAATCATAGAACTTGGGAGAACTACCTAAAGTATGGATATTAAGGACTCATCATTGTTCACACTTAACATTGTGGATGTGGTGGACCTAACCCCTAGCTCACTTGTGAAAGTAGGTTATGCTACTAAGAAAAGGGAGAAAGTCTTAACTATAATCACGGAACCTAGGAGCACTGCCAGAGTATGGATATTAAAGACTCACCATCCTCACTTGCAATTGTCCACACTCAACATCCTCCTTAGGCCCACATCAATATGGATGCCATATTCAAAGTCTATTTGAGGATGGTGTACCAAGTGCTATGTCACCTCCATCGCATCTTGATGAAAATCCAATAGTAAGATGGAGGTATGATACAGACAGAAGAACCTTGGTGCTTTCAAGATATCAGGGTCAACAAAAAGTTTTTAACTTCCAAACCCTAAGATTCTATGAAAGTTTTCCTCTGGTTGACCTGCCACTTGCCAATCCAAGTCAAAACAGGCAAGCTGATAGGTTAGCTGAGAGGATCCAGCTTAGGGTGTTTGAGCAGTTCAAGAGAAGAACCATGTTATACAGACAAAGGCTAATAGGAAAAATAGTTGGTCAACTGGATATTAAGGCAGCCCTAAGATTAGCTTCAAAGGGGAAACCTCAGTTGGAGGCCCAGTTGTAAAACCTATGACCCTTGAGACTATAACTCCTGCAGCACCCATTACCCTTAGTGAGACACCAACTATGAAGATGTCTCACGACCTCTCCCTAGCCAGAGGTCAAGTGCAGAACCAAGTCAAGAAGGCCAAATCTATCTCCACCCTGAGTCACAGGCCAGTGATTGACAAAGGGAAGAGGATTCTAACCTCTGAGGAGATTGAGGAGGAGGAGGAGGAGAGAGAGAGATAGGAAGAGGAAGGCAAGGGGAGAGAGGATGAAAGAGACCCCCAGCTTCATGCAAGCTGTAATCAGGGCTGCCCCTAGGCCAAATAATCAGGAAGATGAGTTAAGGGCAGCCAGATTGAATTATCTATGTCTAGGAACTATAACATTGATGAACTAATCTCTCTTTACTTGGAAGAATTGAATTAACTGGCTGACATTGAAGTGAAAAAAGAGAGTAAGCAGGCTGAGGCTGCTAAATTGCTTCTCAAGATTAAAGAAGAAAGAGAAGAAAACTTCATAAAGCCCCTGTCCTCTCTCCAGTTCAAGAAAGGCCTGAAGTGGAGTCCATGGCTATTGAAGAAGAAACTCAAGTAGATAGGGAACAAGACAGACAAAAGATGATTACCTACCTGAGTGCCATAGGTCTCTATCAAGCAGCTGTACCATTCCCTCTATCTTATAAATACATAGAGTTTGAATACCTCAAGCAGCTAGAACAAGAAGTTCTCAAAGAGAAGAAAGCTGCTAAGAGGAGATAAGGGAGGAAGCTGCAAAGTCAAGATCCACGATCAGAGCTAATTAGAAGAAGTCTAAAGACAGACTAAAGATAGTGAGCTTCTTGAAACTGTATGGGTTCTCCAGAAGGAGGCTTGGTCCTATGTCTCTATCCATAATGGATGAGCATATAAGGGTGATCAAGCAAAAGATCAAGAGGGGTGAGCTGGTAGACTTGCATTGTCCACCAAGTCAGGCTGCCCCTGAAGCTGAGGTTAAGGTTGAACCCCTAGAGATAACACAACCAGAACCTAGTGCTGATCCATAGCCAGCTTCATCTTCTAACCCATAGCATGGTCTTGAACCTTCTTCTTCTTAACATGTGAAGGGGAAGAACCTAACTAAGAAGGATAAAGAAGGAAGATCTAGTAATCAAGAGTAACCTTCTTAGTTGAAGTACAGAAAGAGGAAGAGGATGGCCATTAGAAGGGACTTAAAGAAAAAGAAGAAGAACTCCAAGGCATTCACCTCTGCACCTCCGGATGATTCAAAACATCCTAAGGATGAATAAGAAGAGGCTGCTCAACCAACTCCACTACAAGTAGAGCCTCTTGCTGCTAAGAGACCATCCAGTCCTAGGCTTACTCTCCAAACCCAGACAGATGGTAAGTCATAAGAGATCAAGGAGGTCAAGACATATACTTTTGGAAAAATATGCTTGACCTTCCTCTACATGATCTCATGGACATGAGTAGGTACTTTGAGAGTCTGAAGAATCCAGACCAACTGATGAAGAAAGAAATAGTTCTGATTCTGATTAGGACTGTAAACAAATGAAGATCAAGGCTTAGAGTCATCCTCAAGTTTTGGTAGCATCAGCCTAGGGGGAGTTTGTAAGAGTTATCTTAGAGGTTGATGCAAACCGAAGTTCTCTCAGCAAGCATTCTGAAGTACAGGGAAGTTACTTTAAAAGATTTAACAATGCACAAAGAAAATCACTAAGAGTCAAATCTTCCGAAGCCAAAGACCCAATTCTTCCGAGGCCAAAAATGAAGTCTTTCGAAGCTTCAATACAAACTCTTACGAAGCCTAAAGACTGATTTCTTTCTAAGACAGAGAAGACATGCTTTCTCTGACATGCTTTTGACAAAAGCTGAACTACTTTCCGCTACCATCTCTGATAACTCACCAACTTATTCAAGTTGGTGATTAACTCCATACTTTTGTCAACTGTACATTATGGTCATTGAGTCTTTGACTTTCCAATCTTGTACTTTTATCCTTTTTGTAATAGATTAATATGTGAGCTATGACATGTCATAGTCACTAGTCAAAAGACAGTCTGACTTTTGACTTTGCATTGATCTTGTTGTCTAGATTAGTGTTCCAGCTAGCCTTCAAAGTTGGCCGGCTGTAGGAAGTAGTATAAAGTGTCTCATATAACCAGTCCTTAGGACTAAGCCTTGTAACAATTGTAAAACACTTGAGAGCAATATACATCATTCTTGAAAGCCATTCTCTTTGTTCTTGTGTGTTCATTACTTTTTTTCTTTGTTTCACTTGCTTGGTTCCCTATTTGATCCGTTAAGTGTTATACTCTCCACCTTGTGAAACTGTTACATTAACCTTCAGCGGTCCTGCACAGTGGTTGCCAAATGAGCGCGAATCACCCAACACACACACGCGCATGCCGTCGGGCCCGGGCACGGACTGGGGGCGGGGGTGGTTCGATGGGCACAATCTCGCTCTTTGATGGTGCACTTCAGCTATGACATGAGGGTTCGATAGTTGCCGTTTCCTGATGGTTTAGCAGTAGTGCCGGAGATTTCGACAGGTGTGAACTGTTGATCAGCAATGCTACCTATGATGATTCAGTAGTTGTTAGCTGCTAAGTCAATCTCCTGATTAGCAAACGCAAGTAATTGTTGCTGAAATGCTGCTATTGTTGTTGATTCGTATCCTGCTGAAAGGCAAATTTCAACGATACATAAATCAATTCTGTAACTGCCTATGCGGTAAATGGTTAATATGAAGACCATTGGTGGAAACTGTTACTTGCTCATGTTATATATACACAAAGTTATGTCCTTTGTTAAAGTTTATAGAATTTTTGTAATTCATAAAACTACACTACTCTATAAACAACACTGCATATTACTACTTTCGCATTCTAACTTCATCTCTTTTTTCGGTTTCATCTTTCAGGACAACTTCATTTCCATTGTTACCTTGGGTGCGAGGACATTTTTGGAAGTACATTATTGTTTCGGTGGTTGTACCCTGGGATACAAATGTGTTCGTCTAAGAAGAGGTGCGAAATCTGTTTTAAGAAACCTCCATTGGACAAAATTCTTTAACCACCACTCAACTTTTTGGTTCGTTAATTGTTTCAGACATAGGGAAGCTGTGAAGAATATTTGCGGTTTGAAGATTCACGTGAAAGAAGCCTCGCTCCCCTCTAAAACGTCAAACGATAGTACGCTTCTTATATTTAATTGAATTAGGAGTAAATCGATGTTGTGTAATTTGGTTTGGTCGAAGAAGTGTTGTTCACACTCATATTTCTTTAATCCTTGAACTTTATTTGTTTTCTGAGCATATTAGTTCTTTCTTTCAAATGATATTGCTGTTGTTCTAAAATATTTTATCATTTGACGACCCAATATTCTATTAATGCAAGTATTTAGTGTATTTATATAATTTAATTTCATAATTAAGCCAACTATTTAGTTTCTATGATAATTGAATTCCATAGTTAAACCAAAAATAATCTTTTTTTATTATAACCATAACATCAATTAATAATTCAATGTGTATTTTATATTTTTTAGAGTGAATTGTCGTTTTCTTTCCTATAGTTTGATAACATTTGTTAAATTCATCCAAAAAATATTTTTTTTTATGTATTTGACTTCCCAAAGTTTTAAAAAATTATCATTTCATCCACAAAAGTTAACTTCATTAAATTTAAATTGTCAAATATGTAAATAGAAATTTTTTCCCTTTAAACTACAAAACCAGTTTACCCAATTATATAACCATAAACGAGTGGAACCGAATCACGATATAGGGGAGATAGGGACTAGAGGTGATGGTCTTTGATATACAATCTCTTCACAATGGGTTTCTGACCGCCACAAAAAACAAAATCCATTTTCCTCCCATCCATGAAACCAACAATCTCATGATTCAATCATGATTAAAGATTTGAAGATGAAATTTCCGATTTAAGTTTCGTGAATTGAACAATAACACATAAATAGAGTTTTAACACCAATCTATACTATATTATAATGCACGAAGGACGGATTCCGACTAAAGTTAAGAGATTTGTAAATTTTAAGCATAAAGTATAACCTAAAAAATCAATTTAACAAGGGTAATTATGTCTTTCTAACGCTACTAAAAAAGTGGATCTTTAAACTTATTTATACTTAAACCCTTGTATCTTTAATTATATACAATTTTTTCCATGTTTGTTACAATATGCTTAAAAAAAGAATTCAGTTTTTTAAATATAAAACTAACCAGAGATAAGTACCATAACAAAAAGTGTCGCACGTGGCGCATCGCGCGGGCACGATACTAGTACGTTAACATAAATTGGGATTGTATCTTTAAATGCAAATTTACATAATTAGTCCTTTTAATAATAGATGGTTTAACATTTTAAATTAAAGATGTTATCCTTTTTGAATGAAAATGATAATTTTTTAAATTTTGAGGAGCCAGATGCAAAAATCTTTTTTAGATGAAAATAATAAATATGATCATACCACATAAAGAAAAATGAAAATTCATTTTTTATTTATTTATAAAAGTCGAGTACTAAAAAAGTATGTCTACTATGTCTATTACTTCTTTTTGTAATAAAAAATGTATAGAAAAAGAATATTAATTCTTCTATTAACAAAAACACATATAAACAATATTCAATGCACTAACTTTTTATTTTAACTAATTATATGTGTATATCAAATAGTTTGTAGCGTGATAATCAATTTCAAGTTATTAAACTGATATCCCTTCTAACTTTTTAACTCCATGTACTTTTAGAAGTAAGGTTAATGAATATGTAAATATATAGTTATCGAAAACTAATTACATACATGCCGTTAAGAGAAAACTATATATATATATATATATATATATATATATATATATATATATATATATATATATATATATATATATATATATATATATATATATATATATATATATATATATATATATCAAAATACGATGTCACCCTTTCCAAAGGTAAAAACACAAAAATTAGAAAATGACATAGGTACCATACGACTTTTAACCTGATGATAATAAGATGTTATGGTGTCCCTTCCAATATCAACTAGTGACTCGTTTGTTAACTGTTTTGTTACCTTGTTTATATTATAATTTCTATAAGTTATTAATCAATTTTATGTCGTATTATTTAAATAAATTATAAACATATTATTAATTTAATATTTTCTATTTAAAAAATGTAAGTATTAAGCTTTAAGAGATCATCATAGTTCATGAAATACCAATCGAATATAACAGTTTCAACGTGTAAAAATAAACATATAAAGAATATTATATTTGATTTCGTATATATTTATATAATATATCATAACTATTTTAAATTTTAAAATAAATGAGTTGGCTAGCGAGTCTACAAGCCGAGCCTGAACTCACATTTTAAACTCGTTAAAATTAACTAGCTAGATCAACTCAGCTGATACTTGAAAGAGCCGAGCCTAAACCCACTTTGGCTCTGTTAAGCTTAACTCGTTTACAGTCCTATTTCAAGTTGCACTATGACCAAAAGGTGGTGTAAATTAAGCGGTTCGAAAACAAAAAGGCGAATACGCTAAAACTTGTACCAATGCATTAAATGTTATACACTACTTTAAACTAACATCCACAATTACAACTAACTAATCTTTAATTTTTTTTTCAACAGCAACTCCTAGATTAACTAAGATAGAATGGACAACACCTAAATAATCTAAGTTGCCCTATCAAAACTCGACCCACCACCTTTGATTGAAGTGTATAACTCCTACCTAATTAGTATTAGGTCCTATTAATCTTTAATTAATGAGGCAATCCACCCACATTCCCAATAGTTCGCTAACCCCAATACAATTGAATACAGCAAAGATCTCCTTTACTTCCTCCACTAAAGATTAACAATTACAAACAAACATTAACAATTATAATTATAATCATAATCATAAAAATAAAATAAAAAAAATAACCCTATCAACCCTAAAACAGAAATCCCCCATTCACCCAACAAAATTCAATCAAAATCCCCCAAAATTCAGCCCAAAATTTACCAGCGATTTCAATCAAAGATGACACCCAAAGCAATTGCATGTCTTCGGTGTAAACGAGCAGAACCCAAAAGGCCGATTTGGGATATTGCAATTGATCGCATAACAGCACGGAGAAGGGGTGCAGTATTTACCACCACCGCCACCGCCACTGCCACCGCTGCCGGAGTTGCAGCAGGTGCAAAGTGAGCAAATCTGGAAGCCATTGAGCTTCCGGCGGTTGCCGTGAAATACCCAACTCATGATTTGGGTTTTTTCGGGCTCGATCAACGGCACCATCGTCTGCTCCGCCGGTGACCCGTTTGCCTGAACATCGAAACAAGAACTTGTAAGTGAAAACTTAAGAAGATCTACTGTAAACACAAGTCAAATCGGTTGAATAGAGAGAGTGAAGAGGGACTCACATGGGAAAATGGAATTGGGTTTGAGAGGATGAAGAAGAAGAGGAAGTGGGGAATGAAGGAGTGAAGAATCTGAGTAGACATGTTTGTGTGTGAGGTGTTTTGGTGTGATCTACATGTATACTCGATATAAATAATAATAATCTTTTTTCAGATCAATTTTGAAGCTCTACGAGTACGACTATTTTCCGGTTTTCGGTGATAAGATTATATATAATGTTTTGTTTAGTTAAAGTGTTACCTAAGTAAATATAAATTTATTAATTAAATAATCATAATAAAAAACATTCTTGAATTAAATAAAATATATTAAATTTGTTTAATATTATGTTTAATGGTATAAATGTTACATATGAGAAAAAGTATGAGATTAATTACAGATTTTTTGTGTTTGGAACATATATAATATTAGGGGATCATGATTTGATGATGTAAGTTGGTTGATAATCAAATTATACAATCCCACCTAAAGAACAATAAACACTTAAGGGTTGTTTGATTACCGCTGACTCAGTATGATCTGACTGAGTAAGAAGCTGACCCAGTTAGAAGTTCTGACTGAGTCTACATCTGACTGAAACTTGGCTGTTTGATTCAGTTAGTGAATAACTCTGCTGAATGATAAAAATAACCAAATCAACCCCAAATTCTTCAACACCACATCAAATCACATGAAACCCACATTAATCTCCTCGTAATCACTAACACCCACGATCAAATCTCCCACAAATGCAGTGCCCCACCTCCAATTCCTTAATCTACAACTCATCTTTATGCGCCCGCAACCCAGGGTTCTTGCTCAACACCACCAGCAACAAATGCTCGAATGGGTCGCCACCACCGTTCACCGTCGCCAGCGCCGACGAGTCGATCAAGAAGTACACACAGTCTCAAGATGGGTCGCCGAGGGAGGCTGCAGAGGGGGTCGCGCGGATGGATCGTAGTGGGGAGACCACCGAAGGGAGGGCGGTTCGCGAAGGGGGTCGCCAAGGGGTGGGAAGAGCGCGGAGGTCTGCGTCAGAATCCCGATTTCTAAGGTCTGGGTCAGAAGGTCCGGACCCGGTCAGACCACAAAATCACATATACCAAACACGGTGACCGACTGACCGAGTCAGCCAGTCAGCGGTCAGCGCTAGGTCAGCGCAAATCAAACGCCCCCTTAGCCTTGCTATCGGCTCACTACAAACTATTTCCCCTAGCCAAGGTTTCCTCCCTTATCATCGATCCTCGTGGATAAGCCAACTCGCAGGAAATCAAAGACATCCTGGGGCCAGGAAGCCCAGGAGCCTCAAAGACCGTATAAAGATACAATGACAGAATAATGAGTGTCAAGATAAATCAGGACTAATCCAAATATCAATGTTTCGCCTTTTATCACAACAAAAGAAAAGTGAACACCTACGATAAATGTCCCAGACATTAAAAAAGCTAAAAAGTCTGGCACATGCATAAAAGAGTCAACTTATTACACCAAAAAGGAAACTCTTAGGTAAACCAAAGAAGAAGGGAATAGGTAAACCAAAGAAGAAGGGAAGCCCGATAAGTCTTAGATACTCAAAAAAGAAATAAAGGGTATCCCAACCAAATCTTCTACCAAGGACCTACTCAGATATAAATAGAGAAGCATCCTTTAAAACCATCATGTTCACATCTCAACCCAATTTACTCTCTTCTTACTATACACTATCAAGTCCAAAGAACCCTCGGTGATTCTCACGCCAGAGTCCGATCGCAAGAGGTCATCTCCTGCGGTGAGGCAAGCTAACGGTTATTTTTAATGAGATTTCAGTAATCAATGAAATTGCTGGGTTGTAAGTTGGCATCTCACCATTGAAAATTTATTACAAGAATCTAGGGTACATGAAAATTTTAATACCCCTAACACTCCTTACATTTGAAGTTAGGACTTCTAGGATAAGAGGTGAGTAGTTAAAGTATTATTCAAAATAAGCCCACAAACAGTAGACGCAATTCCTTATAAGGATTTGATCCAGCTTGTTTAGTTTTGTGAAAGTCAATGTACAAAATCATGAAGTAGAAATTTCCATTAATGAGATAAAAGGCCTTTTAGAAATGTGATGCCTTCATGGTTCTCCATTCTTTTAAAAGTCTTAAATTAATGTTCATTAGGAAAGATTTCACTTCATCCTTTATCATCAAATTTGAGATGTTTACGGATGATGGCCTTAGTAAGGGCAATTAGCTAGTTATTAATAGTATCATGAATTTCGGTAACATAGCTAGTCTTAGATAATGGACGTGGCCCAAAACTAAAACGTCCTTTAGAAAATATTTACTATATATTAATACCCTAGTTTTAACTTGCAAATGTTACTACAAACAAAGTATTCTTTTAGTAGTAATGAGTTTTGCTACCATAGAGTAATACCATCAGTAGAAAGGATGTCTTGATACCATGGAACAAAATCACTTAAGTTGAACATTAAGGATACCATGGAACAAAATCACTTATGTTGAACATCTTGATGTTGAAGACCAATATCATCAGTAGTAACTAGTTTTGATACCTAGTAATAACTATTTTCTTATACGGAAAACTAATTTCATTGGTAGTGAACAAGTTTGATACTACTGACAAACTTGATTTGTATCAAACAAGTTCTGCTACCGAAGATTAATTTTCTCATATGTATCAAAGTTAATACTAAAGATATAACTCATTGGTAGTAAAATCAACTATGATACTACTGAAGTCTTATGTTACTAATTTTGTTGAAGTGATATAAATTCTATAAGACTTATTTTCACATGATGACATAATGTTTGAAAGGTTTAGATAATAACTTTTGTACATTTAAAAAGGAATAATGAAAAAAGTTTTCCATAGTTAATCATGCCAATTATTGACATAAAGTATCTTAACCTAATCGCATCAAAAACTTTGTGAATAAGTCACCATGCTACTCATTAGTATGAACCTTTACCACCTCAATGAGCTTCTTTTTAGCATTATCTCTTATTAAATTGCCCTTTATCTCACTATATTTTGTTATTAAATGCTTCATCGGATTGTTAGTTATCGAGATGGCACTTTTGTTTTCAATGAAGATGGGTGTTGCTGTGAAGTTTATGTCATAGTCCATTATCTAGTTCTAAGCTAAGGACTTGAGCACAACAACTCAACGTAACAGTATACTTAGTTTAGTTGTTGAAGTTAAAACACATGATTACCTTTTCCATTACCATGACACAAGCCTTCTTCTAAGAAATTGGCATCTTTTGGATGTGGGTTTCTTGTTTAAGTTACATCTCCTATAGTTATTGTTAATATAAGCATAATTATTGTTAATATAAGCACAACTATTCAAAGAAGAATACTCAGGGTACTATAAACCTAACTTGGGAGCTCCTTTAAGATACCTATAGATTATCTTGATTGCTTTAAGATAATATTACTTAGGGACTAACTGGTATCTAGAGTAGATGCAAACTAAACATGATGTGTGGCCTGCATACAGTTAGATATATTAAGGAACCAATCATGGCTCTAATACCATTTGTTAAGATTGTGCTCCCTAAATGAGATGGTTCTCCTCTAGATCTAGATCGGTAGAATAAATCTTGATAAACTTCAACAAACACAGTAGCAATCAAAGATTAAAAGGAATCTATATCAATGAAGCACATATAAAGAACAATGGAGAACACAAATGAATTTCTCTCAAACCTCGCACGTATAATTTTCTCACTTCATAATGTATAATTATAGAGTTGTGCGTGTAAAACTTTTTTAGTGTGAAATAAAGGACACCATATATACAAGTGGGGGTTTATTAGATTTTGATGTTCAAAAATATCAACCTTGAGGTGATGCTACGAAAAAAGGAAATCCTTGTGAAGGTAAAACTACTAATCTGGCAATGGTTTTGATACAGAATGTGATGATGCTGAAAATGATGCTTTTAAAGTGCTAAGGAAGGTACCGCTTCAAGAAGTTTTAAGAATTGATGAAAGTGAAAGCAAAATAGCACTAAATAATATTATTGTTTTCGATAAAAAGGTCAAAAATATAATTATGTTTGTCAGTTTACCATTGATAATTAATATTAAGTTGAGTGTGATCCATTTAGGTCTTTCGTAAAAGATCTTAGGAGAGGTTCTCCATAGAAGTGATAGTTCTGGGGATCTTTATTCGATCTTGTCATCCTCTTCGTCAACTCTACCTCTCTATCTTATTATCGTCTCCCCTTAGAATTGGCACCAACGCCTCATTCACCTAGGTGAATTTATTATGAAGTTTTTATTTCCCATAAACTTGTTCCTTGTTCTTCTTATTTGTTACCTCTTTGTTATATTTTTCAACTTAGTAAAATTGTCATTTTCACTTTTCTATGTCTACTACAAATTCTAGCCAGCTATTTGAACTTGTACACTAATGGACATCTCATGTCTCTAACTTGAGTAGTTCCCTGTATTATGTTTTTTTTGGATGATTACTCTCACTTCTTGTGGTTCTTTCCTTTACTTGCTAAATTTGAAGTGTTTAAAGTTTTCTAGAATTTATGTTCTTACGTTATTAACCAATTCAAAATTGATTTTCTAGCTTTTTAATATGACAATGGACGTGATTATAATAACAAATCCTTTATTGACTTCTTTAAAATAATGAAGTTAATTTTTTTCCTTGCCATAAACGTCTCAACAAAATGGTAAAGCTAAAGGTACTATTAGAATGTCTATAACAATTTCACATTCTTATGTTCGAGACCTCTAGCTAAATTCTAGGTTGAAACCTCAACGATGGTGGTTCACACTCTTAATCTCTTACTCACCACCACTCTCATATTGTGCACCCTTTAAGGTAGTTTGTGGTTTCTTTCTCACATATGTATTTGTTATGACACCCATCGCTAGAACTGGCGTTTTGACTTTGACTTACCTTGGATTTTAACTTTGATCATAATGTGGACTTTAACCATAATGTGAAGTTTGACTTGGATTTTGACTTAACGTTAACTACGACTATGACTAGTGATTTAGACACGTGTAGACACGTAAAGTACTTGAAATGTATGATATGGGCCTCATATAACTAAACTAATAGGCCTAGTATAGCTAGACTTATGGGCCTTAGACATGGTGAGAGTGGAATGTTCACCGAATTAGACTTTGCATGATGGTTTCATGCCTAGAATGGGACTAAGGACTTGGAAAATGTAAAATCACAAGATTTACGTTAAACTCGCAACAATGCCAAATAACGATAGACTTTACCTAAATTCTACAAAATAAACATAATTCAATAAAAATGGAATTAGTACAATTAGTATATCATGTAATAGCTTGTTGGAATTGTAAAAACACAAGGAGTTCAAAAACCCGTAAATTGAAGGAAACGTAGGACGTGTCTAAACACGGGACGGGTTGCGAACCCTCAAGGGGGTTCCTATAAGGTTATATTAGAAGGCTGATGCAACCAAAGAAGCCAAAGCAACCAAGGAGCTTCCTGCATGCATGCACTGATGTACAAGGTAGAAGTTACATCGGAAGTTTTACACTCATCACAGAAATTATTCTAAGTGTAAAATCTCCGTAGCCAAAGACCAAATCTTCCGAAGCCAAAGATGAAGTCTTCCGAAGCTTCAAAGACAAAGTCTTTCGAAGCCAATGAAGTGAAGACTGATTTCTTCCAAAGATAGAGAAGACATGCTTTCTCTTATGTACTTTTACATAAAGCTGACTTACTTTCCGCTGCAACTCTAATGACTCACCAACTTATACAAGTTGGTGAAAAGTCCATGCTTTAGTAAACTATAGATTATGGTTTTGAGTCTGTAACTTCCTACTTTTGTACCTTTTATCCTTTTTGTAATATATTAGGATGTGAGCTATGGCATGTGATAGTCACTAGTCAAAAGGCAATCTGCCTTTTGACTTTATATTGATCTTGTTGTCTAGATTAGTGTTTCTAGCTGGCCTTCAAAGTATGGCCGGCTGTAGGATGTAGTATAAAGTATCTCAGGTCCTTGCATTTCTTTTTATGCTTCGTAACACTTGTAAAAGAACTTGAGAGCAATATACAACATTCTTGAAAACCATACTTATCTTGTTCTAGTTCTTAGTTCTGTTTACTTGTGTTCTTAGTATTAATTATATAAACCTGATTCCCTATTTGATCTGTTAAGTGTTCTAACACTCTCCTCATTGTGAGACTGATTGTATTTACTATCCTTTAACCGGTCCTGCAATTGGTATCAGAGCATTTTAGGCTCTTGATTGTAAGATCTCACCATCTTAAATCCCTTTAGTTTCACAAAACACTTAACAACTCAAATGGCAGCTATCACAAAGGCTGATATGGAAACTGGTACCATGACAAAGTCTCCACTGATCACTCCTGATGATTTTGATATTTGGTGCCAAAGAATGGAAGGCTTCATCAAGTCTTAAGACTCTAGGATGTGGGGATCTATTGTCTCTGGACCTCATGTACCATCCACCTATTCAGCTACTGTTGGTGGGGTATGATACCAAAGGAAGTAGCTGACTATTCTGAAGAAGACTGGAAAAAGCTAGATATAGATCAGAAGGCCATGACTGCTTTCCAAACTGCTCTTCCAAACTCCTTCTACAGAGGCTTCAAGAAGTGCAAGACTGCTAAGCAACTATGGGATGCACTGAAGCTGATGTATGAGGGGTCCAATGAGGCAAAAGAGAACAAGAAGGACCTCTTAAAGTAGCAGTTTAAGAACTTCACCTTCAAAACAAGTGAAACCATGACTTAACAATACTTCAGGTATGTTGAGATTATGGATACTCTAATGGATGTTGGAGTAACTCTTGAGAACAGGGACATTATGAGGAAGTTCATATCCTCTCTTCCCAGACAATGGGCACACTATTATGTGGTCATCAAGAGGACTGAGAATCTTAAGACCCTTACTCTGACTGAGTTATATGGTAACCTCAGTGGCTACCAAATGGAGATGAACATGCAAAATTCATCTGGTAACTCCAATATTAGCATTGTTCAGCCCTGCATGTGGTTGAAAGGGATTGCAGAGAACCACAGCATCATCTCATCTGCTACCCTGACAACTCATAAAAGGGTCCTTTCATCACCTTCCCGGAGACACCAAGAGAGAGCTATATCCAAGGAAGCCCATTTCAAGAGACAAGCTCTTCACAAGCCTTTGTGTCTACTGATGAAAGCACAGGCAACCTTTTCTTTACCCTTAAAGACCTGGAGTGTATCCATCCAGATGATCTGGAGTACATGGAAATAGTCCAGCAGATGGCTTTTCTCACTCACAGAGCCAAGAAGTTTTACAAGATGATAGGGAGGAAGTTTCCTAGCAATGCAACCAGTGGAAAGTTTGGGATAGACAAAAGCAAAGTAAAGTGTTACAACTGTAACCAAATAGGACACTTTGCTAGAGAGTGCAAGGCACCAAAGACAAATGGTGGCCAAGCACAAACTAGACCAAACTACACTGATAGAGCTCCCTAGAATGAGAAGCCCAAGTAGCAAGCTGCAGTTGCTGTTGAAGAAGGAGGCTTTGACTAGAGCTTTCAGGATGAGGATGCATCTCCAAATCAAGCGTTGATGGCAGATCATGAAGAAGCCTAGGTATTGGAACATCTTTGGACACCTGAGTGTACTGCTAAAGTTAACAGATATAGGTCCTACAACTTAGAGATGAGGTCTGATCTTGAGTCCTTAAAATAGAAGATCTAGAGGAAAAAATTTCAACTCTTAAGCATGCACATGCCAACTACAAAACTCAGATAAAAGATCTTATCACTAAGTTAACTGAATGCCAGGCTGAGCTTGTGATCAGCAAAGCCAGGGCAGAAAAATGGGTTCTTGAAGAAGAGATCTTCAAGAACATGATATCCTCATCTCTGCATGCAAAAGTTTGTTATGAGAATAAGTAGGGACTGGGATCTCCCAAGATAGCTCCTCCACACACTCTATTGTCTGTAAGATCTCCAAGTTGTGCAACTTATGAAGATGAGCTTCCCTATATAGACCCTATTGATGAAGAGGATGAAGAGGAGATAATGAAGGATGATTGTAAGAAGAGTGAAGAAGATCATCCTAAGAAGGGACACTATTCTCCTGAGGAGAGAAAATAATCTGGGATGATCAAGTCTAAGAGGAAGAACTTGATCAGAAAAGCCAAAAGGAAATCAAAGAAGGCTTAAGAGATCAAGGCCACTTTCAACTCTAAGCAGAAACAAGTGTTTATCTCTATAGGATTTGAAGTGGTGAATGCTGAAGATTCAACTATGAACTTTAGTACCAGAAGTTCTAGTTCATGTCCAACTCATTCCTGTAAAGAGAAGAAGGCTAATCAGTTGTGTACCACTGCTACACAGCCTGAACCATCCAGTTCCAAAAGCAAGCCTCACCCTAAGAAGCTTGCTGCATCATCTGTGAAGATGAAGATGAAGATGGAGGTGGAAAGTGATCAAGTTCAGCCTCTCTCACAAAAGAAGGCTCTCAAAAGGAAGCAAATGGATTGCATCATGTGTGGTAGTACTTCTCATCTTGCTAAGGATTGCATCTACAATCCTAAAAGTACTGTCCACAGGATTAGAAAGAAAACTTCTATGAAGAAGAAAGAAAAGCTAGCTTCAATAGGAAAATCTTTTCCTTTCGAAAGCTCCAAGGTGAAGAAGAAGACAAGTGAAAACTTGCAGTCAGAAGAAAAGTTGGTCTCAGAAGAAAGGAATGCTTCCGAAGTACTGAAGCCTGCTGTAGTTAAAGCAAGATCTTTTGAAGGTCCAATCTTCAAAACTTTTGAAGTTTTAAAAACTTCCTAAGTATTGAAGGTCAAGTCTAATCTTCCAAAGATGGTGTGGAAGATGAAGGAAGACTAAGTGACTGAAAGATCTTCATCTACAACAGCTGATGATCCTCAAAACTTGAACATAGGATCAATTGCTATTACATTATCTTCAAATCACTTTGATAAGCCCAAGACCAATGAGGCTTGGGTTTCCAAATGTAACTAAACACTTCTTTCTTGTGCAGGAACAACTAAAGACCAAAAGAAATGTATGGATCATTGATAATGGTTGTTCCAGGCACATGACAGGCAATGGTTCTCTACTTCAAAATTTTGAGAAAATTGATGGAGGACCAGTTGCTTTTGGAGGAGATGCTGGAGGTTATATTACTGGAAGGGGCATGGTCACAAATAGTAAGCTCATCATTGAAAAGGTAAACTTTGTCAAAGAGCTTGGGTATAATCTACTAAGTGTATCTTAATTTTGTGATTAGAGACACAACATGCTCTTCATTGAGTATGAGTGCATTGTTCTCAAGCCTGGGGTGGTCATTCCTTAAGAGCATATCCTGCTCAGAGCCCCCAAGAAAGGGAACATGTACAAGATGGACTTACAGGAAACATCTCCCTTATGTGAATCCATGGATCGCAATCAAGAATTATCAGTGTTAGATTGGTTTTGAATTAATGATCGCGGAATTATCATTAATCGTTGTTTAATTGATCAATAAATAAATATCGATGCCAGAGAAAATAAACAATAAATGATCAAACGATATCAATAATATGCAAAGAACAATGATTTGAATCAAACGTAATTCATTAAAACTGATTAATGATTACAAAGAATCAAATAATAATTGCTAACAAAATTCTATGCTATGATTGTGTTTATGATTTTTGGTGTGTTGATGTGACTGCTGCTAGGGTTTATGTTGATCGTGTGAAATGATGTGATGGTATTTTTGTCGCCGTCTCTCTGTGTACTTGATATGAAACCTAGGACTCATATTTATAGACACGCGTGTTTCTGATAAGGAAACAGCGAATCTCTTGGAGTCTGTGATTGACTTGTTGACTAGAAACACTTGTATGATTTACGTATCTGGTTCTTCCGCAGCTACTTTGTTCTTCGACAGCTATTTGGTTTTCCGCAGCTACTTTGTGTTGTTCAATGAATATCCATATTCATCCGTAGAAGATCTTCTGATGAATGTCTTGTAAGAAAGATATCTACGGAAGAACAAAAATGTTCATCCGTAGATGTTTTTCACACTTAGTCAATTTCACAAATTGACTAAGTATAATGTTTGTACCTGTAATCATACACATAAATCAACACACATATGGGTTAACCTATATATATGCATAATGAATTACAAATATTCATTACATGTATTGATTAAAGTTCTAAGCCTATACAAAATGATCTAGACCTATTATTCCTAGATCTAACAATACTCCCCCTTAGGCTTAGAAACTTGTAATCAGTTCTTCAAAACTAAAAGCTCTTTCACTCTTGCTATTATTTTGTTATAGAAGTATGAGACAGCAGTCTTCTGATCATCATACTTGTAGTTGATCTTCATTTTGCTGATCTTTTGTAATGTTTCAAAACTGAGACCCAGAACATCTTCTTCAGTTGTAAGAGTTTCCAAAACATTATTGGTGTGGACTATCTCTAACTCATCTTACTCTGAGATCCTCAGCTCACTCACTTCCTTGATGTTTGATCCTCTCAAAATCCCTGCCTTATATCTTCTTCTCTTGTAAGCCTTGGCATGCATTTTATCAATCACTTGAATCATATGAACATGTAGGCATAGATCATTTTGAGCTCTTTCATCAGTTAGCTTTGGGAAGAATTTGTCATGTAAGTATGAAGTATAGCTGGGATGGAGTAGCTTGATTTCTACTGGATCAAAGATTCTGATTCGATCAGCTCTTTTGTTCTCTGCATTCCTCAGCAGCACCAACTCTTTTGTTTTCTTAACATATCCCCATTCAGTTATGGGTAATTTATATTGATTGCCATCAAAGCTTTTAGTAGTTGCTTCCTTCTTGTTTTGGTATCTAACCCTCTTTAGAAACTCATCATCTACCAATGTAGAGGAGTTGGATTTTGATCTTTTCATTCTCTCTATTCTTCTTTTGTGCTCATCATCCTTTCTCCTAGCTTCTTTTAGCACATCATCTCTGAATTTTGTCTTTAACTTACCCATAAATACAGAGAAGTCTATTCCTCTTGGGTGAATTAGGTAGTTAGTCATGATTAGGCTTTGTAGATCTCTGATGTCACATTCAGGCATGCACATGACTTGTTCTAAATCATGAAAGTACTGCACCCTTCCAGATGATCTCTTTATGATTGCACAATCCCACTCTTGATCATATTTCCAGGCCATAATCCTGTTGTCTTCCATAGAGTTGGGAGTTGTGAGGTGATCAAACAACTCTATCAAGGTAGACTTCTGTTCAGTTATTTCTCTGACTATTGTTCCAAGTTGCCATACTTTTCTAGGTATCACTTCTCTTGGTTCTCTAATCAGTTTATCTTTCCCTTTATGCTGGTCTTTAATTTCAATAGTGACAGGCTCAGCAGGGACTTTGTTATGATGCTCAGCAGCTGGATTTGGAGCTTCAGTCCGGAATTTCACACTAGTTTCAAGCTCAAATTTCATTGCATGCTCCATCATCCTTCTAAGCTCTCCCACTGATCTTCCTTTCAGCTCATGTATCTTGTAGTTATGACTTTGTAACCAACAAGTCATATTGTATTTGTTCAGCCTTGCTGTATCACAATGGCTTAGTTCTTTCTTTATTCTCTGAATTGATTGGAAGGTTGTGAATGTTTCATAATCGCAATCTGGAATCATAAAGCTTGCTAGTTCAAATTCCTTCAGTGCTTCCTTCATTTCTGTCATGTTCATTCTCTCAACCATGTCATACGGAAACCCATGATTGATCATGGTCATAAATATAGTTGATTCAGGCCTTTCTTCCAAGATGTCTTTGATGGACAGTAGATCATCAGCCTTTGATTCTTTTTGTTCTTTGGGAGACTCATCTTTAGTAAGCTCATCCCATTCAGCATCACTCTCAGTTTTAGCATGAGACTTAGGCTTTAAATTGGAAACATCCACTGAAGAAGTGTGCTCTGGAGATGTAGGCCTTGATCTTTTTGGTGAATCTTCAACATTAATCACCTCTTTCTCTACATACCCCAAATACTTCCTCTTTCTTGAGTACTGAATGATTTGCTTTGAAGCTTCAGTAGATTCTTTTATTTTTGTTGATGGAGCAGCATTTGATTCAAGTACACAAATTTTCATCTTGAGCTCATCAATTAGTTCATCTTTTCTTTTCAACAAAATAGACTGAGCAGTGAGAGAGTTGTTTGCTTGTAAAACTTCCAACATGAACTTCTCTTTTTCAGTCTTCTCATGCTTCACAGAGTCTTTAAGTTCTTCAACCAGCTCATTCAATGCATCAATTACTTCATTGTTGGTTTGAGCATCTTCTCTTAATCTGATCAGTCTGGATTCTTGTTTGTTCATCAGCTCCTCCTTTTTTTTAACATTCCTTTAAGCTCTCTAATTCTTTCCAACCTTTTGTTTGATTTGATAATAAGTTTGTTATACTCAGCAACCAGATAACTTTTGCTTACATCTATATCATCATCTTCCAGGTCATCTTCATGATAGGCTATAACATTAACATAGTTAGCTTCTTCTTCACCTTCTTGATGTTGACCAACAATCTCAACCTCATTGCCTACAGCAGGAGCTATACTTGCTGAGCTTGAAATACACTCAACTGCTTGATCTGTTTTCTCTTGATAAAGTTGTTGTTGATGTTGAGGATCAATGATTGGAGATATTGGTTTAGTTTGGTTAGACATGACAGGGCTTTGTGGGCTGGTGATTGTGAGAGGAATGGTACTTGCCTGAGATACTAACTCAGTCTCACTAGTGTGTACTGAGTTTTAAGATTGAGTAACTAAGATGGGTTCTGTATGAGTACTCTCAATTGATTTTTATGGAGTTAGAGGTTGTTGATGGATGGGTGATTGAGGGTAATTTGGAGAGATTGGTTGGGTGTGTTGACTGGCTGGAGATTGGATTTGTGTAGATTGATGATGGTGGTGTATGGGAGATTGGGGAGTAGAATGTTGAGGTAAGTCTTGCTCAGTATCAGTAGATTGACTATCTTGCTGATCTTCCCACATCAGTTCTGGGGGAATGTTGGAATTAGCATCTGCCATATGTGCAAACATTGGCATATCTTCTCCTTCATATTTTCCACTGATCTTATTCAGTACAGATCTCCCCAGATGTGCTTGAACAAACACATCACCTTCTCTTGCTATCCCAGGCAATTCACCATTAATGATTAGTTGCATAAACCTTGGAAACATGTACATCTTATCAGCCTTTTGCACTTTGATGTGATCACACAAACAACTGAAAATGTACTTTGAGTGTTGTATGTCCTTCCATCAAAAATGCCAATAATGCCAGATGAAATGTGCCTTGAGAATCTATCAAGCCCAGACTTCCTGTTGGAGATGCACTTTAAATATGTGTGACATAAGAATCTATATGGCTTGCACGATCTCCCTTTCTTTATCTCACCCTTGTCAAAGTCACCATCATATCCCATCAGATAGAACACTTTCTCTATGTACTCATTCTCAAAAACATCTGGGTGACCAACTTCTTGTTCTCCCAGCTCAAGTGCCCTTATGATAGTTTGTTCATCAACTCTCATCCTTTCATTCTTGATTTCAGCAACTATCATCTCAGATTCTCCAACTTGCTCTATTCGAGCTGAATTCCAGAAATCAATGATGTGTGCTTGATGAATCACAGGCTCTGTTGATAAAGCATAGAAAAGCCTGGATCGTCGTAGGTATCTGATGATATCTCGACATCCTTCTGCTACAGGGTCGTCAGGATTTAAGAATGCACATACATTGTGCTCTCTTGCAAAACGATTAGCCATCTGTTCATAAGAATGAAGAAAATTATGTAAGAGCAAAATCATCACACTTAAGAATACGAAGAGTTTAGACACAGAAATGATGAATCAATTAGTTCATAATTTTGGATTATGATATATTGTACCTTGATATTATTGAACTTGTAGTGAACAGAGATCAAGAATCAAGCAATGTTTAAAGGTTATTGGTAATTTCGAATATTGTCGGACGGGGGTTTATCTGAACGTTTTTCTAGGTTGAAAAAGATGTTCTGAAAAAGTGAATGGAATTGACAAGTTAAAAACATCATTTATACTCCCTCGGATATATTAATTTCATTTATTAAATGAGCTGGGACCCCCTATCCTTATTACCAATTTTATTGTTTCCGCAGATTTTAGTTCTTCTATAGATCATCTACGGATGACTTAGAATTAAAAACTGATTTTTGATGTATTTGAATTTTCCTAGATTACTATTCTATGGAACTATTATACTTTTAAATACTACCACATCCGTAGGTTACCAATCTACGGATGGTCATATTCCTTTTTCGCACTGTAGCATCTACTGAACAGGAAAATGTACTGTAGCTTCTGCTGATGCTGAAAATGCACTATAGCTTCTACTGAAGCTGAAAATGCACTGTAGCTTCTGCTGAAGCTGAAAATGCATTGTAGCTTCTGTTGAAGCTGAATATGCACAGTTTGAAACTTCTTTGATTGTATGGTCCTAATCAACTGATAGAACTGATAGAACCATTTATTGCTATTGGACCTTGTTGACTTTGTTTTCATGACAATTTGTGCACAAGATTTATAGTTTGAAAAACTTCATGTATCATGCAGCCAAGTTAGTGCTCAAGCTACAATTCCTTCATTTGATTTTTGATTGTAAAATTTAGATTTTATGTTTTCATGCATTAACTACTCCCCCTAAATTTGTGATTAATGATAAGATGTTGCATTCATCATAAATTTATGAAGTAAATAGCATGAAAGGCACATGACAGTCCAAAAGTTATGAAACAAAAAAAAATATGTACAAGGATATAGACACATATAATAGGATCATACTATGACACTAAACTTCTTCCTGATTGAGATGATTGTTGAAATGTGACCTAATTCTAGTCCTGATTGCAAGTATGTTTGTCCACCTAAATCCAAACAAGAGTATGGAAACAACTAGACATGCTGTTTATCATTTTTTCATGTTTATTAGTGATAAACTGTTATGGGCTCCACATTCAATTCACATTAGAGTTTGTCCTCCGTTTGTGAGTCAATTCATCACTTTTTCATACTTAGAAACTATGTACTTTAAGTTATAAATTCTATCTTGAGACATATGAGTTGTCTCATAATGGCTTTGCTATAAAAGCTCTTATGAAAATTTACAGTTGATCACTATGGATTCTTTTGAGAGCTTAGATATGATATCAGCAGGTCACTAGGTCTTTACTTACATAAAACAGAGGTGCCTTTAACCCAGGTGTTTGTTTACACAAAACCGAGGGATAATGAGGATCATGATCTTGTCACTAGTTGAATACATATGTATCTCATGGTGTTCATAAACCCAGGTCTTTGTTCACACAAAATAGAGGAAATATGATTTGCAAAGATAGAAGTTATAAGGTATTTTACATAGTGTGCTTAGGTGAATGAATTGATCACATCAGGATAAGACTTACTTGCTTGATCCTCAAAATGAAGCTTCTCACAAACAGTCACCTTTTCATTATGTTAAGCATGCTCTTAGTGTAATCTTCACTCAAGTTGAATCTACTTACATATCAAAGAACTTTTGATCAGTTTTTTAAAGAAATTTAAGAACTTGGGAAGCAAGCAAAGGCACAGTGTACTATCATTTCCCAAACAATGACAGACACATGCTTTCTTTGTTAAAGATGATTAATCTAAGTTAAGCATGCCCAAAGACTCAATTAGAAAATTAAATCTAACTGAATCAAAGGCCTTAGTGAATACATCAGCAAGCTGATTTGTTGTATCCACTTTGACTAACTTGATTAAACCCTTTTCTGAGCAATCTCTCAGAAAATGATATTTGATTTCAATATGCTTTGTTTTACTATGTTGAACTGGATTAGCAGTGATAAACATAGCAGCTGAATTGTCAATGTAAATTGGATTTTGAAGGAAATTGTAACCGTAATCAAGTAACTGGTTTTGCAACCAAAGGACTTGAGAGCAACTAGCTGAAGCAGCTATGAACTTAGCCTCAGTTGTGGATACAGATACATTTGTTTGCTTTTTGCACTGCCATGAAACAAGTCTTGATCCTAAAAATTGACATCCACCAGTTGTGGATTTTCTATTGTTGTTGCATCCTCCATAGTCACTGTCTGAATAAGAGTAGAGAGAGAAGTCTCCATCTTTTGGATACCATAGACCAAGGGCTGGTTTCCCTTTGAGATATCTGAAAATCCTCTTCACAGCATTCAGATGGGACTCTTTTGGATCTTCTTGGTACCTAGCACACACACATACAACAAACATTATGTCAAGTCTGCTGGCAGTTAAATACATAAGAGATCCTATCATTGATCTATATAATCTTTGATCAATAGATTTTCCTGCAGGATCAGGTACAATTTTTTCAATTGTTGAAGCAGGTGTTTTGCATGAAGATGTATTAGAAAGATTGTACTTCTTCAATATTTTATGAATATACTTTTCTTGATTGATGAATATGCCATCTGTTTTCTGATGAACTTGTGTCCAAGAAAGAAAGTTAATTCTCCCATTGAGCTCATTTGAAACTGAGATTTCATCAACTCTTCAAAGCTTTCACACAGTCTCTTGTTTGTTGATCCAAATATAATGTCATCTACATATATTTGAACAACTAAGAGGTCTTGATGTTCATGTTTGAGAAAGAGAGTCTAATCAATAGTTCCCCTTTTGTATCCATGCTTGAACAAGAAAGATGATAATGTTTCATACCACTTTCTTGGTGCCTGATAAAGACCATACAAAGCTTTGTCAAGCTTGTATACTCTATGTGGGTAATCAGGATCTTCAAAACCTGAAGGTTGAGCTACATAGACTTCTTCATCAATTTTCCTATATAAAAAGGCACACTTCACATCCATTTGATAAACAGTGAACTTCTTATATGATGCATAGGCTAGGAATACTCTAATGGCTTCAATTCTTGCAACTGGTGCAAAAACTTCATCATAGTCTATCCCTTCTTCTTGAGTATATCCTTGAGCAATTAGCCTAGCTTTGTTTCTCACAATGATACCTCTGTCATCTAGTTTATTTTTGAATAACCACCTTGTGCCAATTGGATGTTGTCCTTCAGGAAGATCAACTACATTCCAAACCTTTTGCTTTTTGAATTGTTAAAGTTCTTCTTGCATGGCTTCAATCCAGCTATCATCTTTTAGTGCAGCTGTAATGTTTGGAGGAATAACTTGTGAAAGAAAACAAGTGAAAAGATAGATGTTTGCAGCTCCCCCTTGGCTTCTTATGGTTCTTTCATTGAGATCTCCAATGATGTTGTTTATTGGATGAGTCTTATGAATTTTTGTTGTTGGAATGGACTCAACTGGAATAGATGATTCCAAGTTAGACATATGCATTGATGCAGATATATCCAGCTGAGATGATGAATTTATGAAGTAATCAAATTGATCATCATTGGAAGCTGAATGATTTTCGTTTTGTACATCAGCTGCATTGTGAGTGCCATCCGCAGGAGTTACAGGAACATCTACGGATGTATTTTGTGCTTCCGCAGGAGTTACAGTAACATCTACGGATGTATTTTGTTGACTTGCTGACAATGACTCTTTGGAATGCAATGGACCATCTCCAATATGTGGAATATCTACTGATGTAAATGGAACATCAGCTGATCCAATAATCACATCTCCAGATGTAGGACACTCATCTACGGATGCAGAGTCAGCAGTTGCTGATGAAGTGTTTGCATCTGAGGATGTAAATCCATTTGCTTGGTCTTGTGCTACATTATTGTCATTATTTGGTGTTCCTTGTTCCATGATACTTGAAGTTTGTATTCTTGGAGGATCAGCAGATAATGACACTTCATTCATGTTTAGAGGAACAAATGGATAGCATGTATCCTCAGTACCTGCAGCATTCAAATAACCAGAGTTAAATGAGTTTGTGAGTGCATCTATATCAAACAACCATGATGATCCTTTTACAGATTTAGGAAATAAGGATTCATAAAAGACACATTAGGAGTTTCTTCCACAATGTTTTGTTGTGGAATGTAAATTCAATATGATTTAGATGTTGAAGAATATCCAACAAAGAAACCATCATAGGCTTTCTCTGAAAAATTTTCCAATTGTTCTTTTATGTTTAAAACAAATACATGACACCCAAAAGCTCTAAGATATCCTATGTAAGGTTTTCTTTTAAATAAAAGCTCATAAGGTGTTTTATTGTGTTCTTTGACAATTAATGTCCTGTTTTGAACATTGCATGTTGTGTTCACTACTTCAGCCCAAAAGGTGATTGGCAATTGTGAATCAGCTAGCATTGTTCTTGCTGCTTCAATGAGAGTTATGTTTCTTCTTTCAGCAACTCCATTTTGTTGTGGAGTTCTTGGTGCACTGAATTGCCTTGCTATGCCTTTATTCCTGCAAAATGAATCTAAGACAGTATTAACAAATTCAGTTCCATTGTCACTCCTAAAAATTTTAACTTTTAAATCAAGTTGATTCTCAATCTTAGTGACAAACTCCATTAATGTTTCTGATGTTTCACTCTTTAGTTTTAAGAAAAAGACCCATGTGAATCTAGTGAAGTCATCCACAACCACTAAACAATATTGCCTTTTTCCAATGCTCATCACATTAGTTGGACCAAAAAGATCCATGTGAAGCAATTTGAGTGATGTAGTGTTTGTGTTCATTGTTTTGGATTTATGTGACACTCTATATTGTTTTCCTTTATAACATGAGGAACAATGGTTTGAACAAGAAAATTCTTTCTTTGGCAATCCAAAGACTAAGTCATTTTTCACCAATTTATTCATGTTCTTCAATTTGGAGTGAACAAGCCTTCTATGCCACAACTGAGATTCATCTTCTGATGACTTAGATAGCAGACATGTTTTATTGTTTGTGAGTGTTGTATTATTCATATCCAAAACATATGTGTTTCCTTTTCTTGATGCTTTAAGAAGATCCAATCTTCTGGAACTGCAAAACCTGGCTTAAGAATGTAACAATTAGTGTTATCAAATAATGTGGTATAATTTTGATCACAAATTTGAGACACACTCAATAAATTATATTGCAAATTTTCACAATAATTTACTTTCTCAAATTTGAGCACACCATTAGTTACCATTCCTTCACCAACTATTTTACCTCCCTTCTTATCCCCACCAAATGGGACATAAGAAGCATTTTTATGTTTGAAGTCATGGAGAAGAGAACAGTTTCCTGTCATATGTCTGGAACAACCACTGTCAACATACCACTTGTTTTCAGCTCTCCAAGATTGTTCCTGCATAATTAAGGAAATCAATTAGATTTGGAAACCCAAGTCTTAATGATCTTGGGTGATCCCGTGGAGTCTAAAATTTGAACTTCCTCATGAATGAGTCTTGAAGATTCAGTATTAATTTTAGATTCAATAGATTCATTGTGTATTGTTTGTGGTGAGGATGATTCTATTGATGATGAACTTATGGAATTTTGTTCTGATTGTTCAAACTCTTCCTCAAGTATCTTCTCTTTCTTTATTTGCTGTTTTGACTTTGATGACGATCCTTGATTGTTGAAAGTTTCATCATCCTTTGATTTTGAATGTGAAACATGAGTTCCTTTTTCAAAATTATCAAAGAAAGTATCTTTAGCATTTGACTTCTTATTGTTCAAATCCACCTTTTTGTGAGGTGTCTTTGACTGTTGAGGAGTCTTTGATTTCTATTCAGGTTGTCTTCTCTTCAAAGGATCACTATAAACTGATGATTTCTCTTGTGGTTTTGTCACCTTTTGTTTTTGTTTTTGTTGTTTCTTTACTCTTGAATCTTTTTGATCTTCACTTGATTGAGATTCTGATTCATCCTTCTCAAGTTGTTTATTCTTTGTGCTCTTTGTCTTGTTTTTTTGTTAAAATAACATTCCTGGGTGGAATGGTTATTTTTGTTACAAATAGCATAATGTTTGTTGAAGTAACAGTCTGAAGTCATGTGATTGTTCATATTGTAGATGGAGCAATAGCTACTGAAGTAATAGTCTTCAGTGTTGTGATTTTTCATATCACACCATTTGTAATACTTTTCTTCTGACTCATTATCAGACTCAAATAATTTCTTCTTCTTTTGCTGTTTTTGAGTCTTCAACTCCTTCTCAAACTTTACTGAAGCTGACTCCTTTCCTTTTCCTGACATGATGTCAAAAGGTTCATGTTTATCAGCTGAAGTTTGTTGCTTTGAGCTCACACCTTTTTGAGTTTTCTTTTTGGTCGTTTCTTTTGCCTTCCGCAGATCATCTACTGATTCAGTAGATTTGTTTTTCCGCAGATTTGCTACTGAAGAATGTTTCTTCTTCCGGAGAAGTTCTGCTGATACTCGCTTCTTTTCAGTTTCTAAGGAAGATTTGTGAACAGTAGATGTACACTTATCAATCACTTCAGTTGAAGGTTTTTGTTGCTGATGAAGTACTTGAAGACCTTCATTTAGCTGAGCTATTCTCTTGCAAATAGTCTTCAACATGTTTATTTGCTTAGGAGGATATGGTAACTTTGTTTGCTTAATTACTTTGGGAATGATTGTTTCAACTGAAACATTCTCACCAATGTTCAGTTGATCCGCACAGATATCATCATCTTCATCAAAATCATCCAAGTCATCACATCCATCAAAGTCAAATTCTGATTCATTTTGTTTGATTTTATCTGATTTAGAAGACTCAGTTTCACTCACCTCAGATTCTTTGTTATTAACTTGTTCAATACAGTTTGTTTCAAACTTGGTGCATGGCACAAAATGATTTGACAAGCTATATGTCATTGATTCAGGCAAAGGTGTATAGTTATCATTCAAAGGAGGTGCAACAGCATTATATCCCAACCCATACCTGTTCTTTGATTCAATATGAGAATTCAATAATTTCTCATATTGCTGAGATGAAAGTTGAAATTTCTGAAGTTTCACTTCAGTTGATGCATGATCAGCCATGGATTTAGTTAAGGAAGTGGTCAGATGCTCAACTTGGGCTTTTAAGCTGTAATTTTCTGAAACAAATTTATCTAAATCTTTTGTAAAGAGTTAATTTTGAATTGATATAATTTATGTTCTCTTACATGAGATTCATTCAAAATCATTATTTCTTTAACTTTATCAGCCAGTTGTTGAGCATGGACTCTATATCTTTCAACTTCCTCAACACACATTGATGAACACAATCTATCTCTTACCTCTCTAGCCATAGGTGGAATGTGGGCCATTAAAGCTTGATTTTCATCCAAAACTTCCTTCTCATACATGCTCCAGTCACAGGTTCCATCTTGGAGAATGATCATCCTAGTTTCTTTAGAATTACTAGGTCCTGCTGATGCATTTGTGACTGGTGGGGATGAGTTGGTTAGCTGTGGTTGTCTATAAGATCTCTGAGATGTTGTTGTTTGATAAGATTGATGCTAATGAGACTGATGTTGCTGCTGTTGTGTCATGTCAGGATTTGATTGTTGATTTCATTCTCTTGAGAAGTGCCCATAGAGATTGCATTTGAAACATCTTACCTTTGACTTATCAATACCAATCTTTGATGTTTTGCTTGCTGCAGCCAGACTTTTGTTTCTTCTCAAATATTGTTTAGCTCTATAAGCAATCATTGCCATTTGCCATTGAAGATCCATCTCCTCTACTACATCTGGATGTAGTTCTTCTAAGTCTTGTTGGCAGATATTTGCAGGTGTTAAGGTGCTTCCTAAGTAGGCTTGAAAACTTGAACTAAAAGCTACAAATGCTGCATTTTGTTCTTCAGAATCTAGAATCACAGTAATGTGCTCTGCTTGGTTGTTGTTTGTTGAAGACTTTGCTGCCGATGTAGATGCATATTTTCTATCATTAGATCTTCCTTTTTCTTTTCCTGATTTACTTTGAAAAGATTTCTTTGAAGGCTTTGATGCATAAAAGCTCACTTCTTCTTCATCTTCACTCAAAGTACAAGAGTTGTCACTATCATTGTTAGAGATAAAAGCACTTCCAGCACTTTTGGTTTCTTTAAAATGATAAGGTGTGACATGTGTTCTCACACTCTTGTTTCTTGATTTTCATCCATTTCAAGAGCCTCAACTTTAGCTACCAATGTATCTAAGCCAGTTGCTTTGAGATCAATGGTGTTCTTGAACATGGACATAGTTTGCTTCCAACTTTCAGGCAATGTATGGAGCATCTTTTGTTCAGTTCCTCATTTGTATACTTCAACTCCATGATGTTCATCTCGGTTACCAATTGCATAAACCTATGGAGTTGTTGAGGAATTGATTCACCCTCAATATGATGAAATGTTTCATATTATAAGCGAAGTGTGTCCTTCCTAATGCTTCTGATTTCGTCACTCCCTTCACAAAGAGTATGAAGTATCTTCCATAAGGAATTTGCTATTTTATAATTCTCACACCTGATTAGTATTTCTTCTGGTAAAGCCATACTGAGCAAACTGTATGCTCTAATATCAACTTTAACCTATTTAACATCATCAGGTGACAGATCTTTTGTACATATGGGTTGATTTTTGTCATTATAATCCGGCCCAAGGGTGGGTGGAATATAAGGACCTTCAGTTATTGATACCCATAAGTCAGAATCAGTGTAGTTCACATGATTTCTGAACTTGATCTTCCAGACTTAAAGTCTGCTTTTGTTTCCAACTTTGGAGGCTGGTACGATGATCCACCGACAAAGCTACTCATTTTAATCAAATATTTAAGTTTTTAACTAAAACAAAGTTTCTTATGAACAGTTAATAAGAGTCAGCCAATAACACAGATCTATGTTTCAATTAATTTGAATATAGATCAATGTTAACTGAGCAATGTAACAATACTCGTTGAATGACAAATCACTGATTTATTGAATTTCAAATCTTCACACCAAATACTTTTGCTTAAAAAAATTATAGATCTAGTCAGAAAACTGATAGATCTAATTTTTTGAATTAAACAATTCTAACACCGATAGATCATTCGATCTAGATCAATGAGCACTTGGCTCTGATACCTTCTGTGAATCCATGGATCGCAATCAGGAATTATCAGTGTTAGATTGGTTTCGATTTAATGATCGCGGAATTATCATTAATCATTGTTTAATTGATCAATAAATAAATATCGATGCCAGAGAAAATAAACAATAAATGATCAAACGATATCAATAATATGCAAAGAACAATGATTTGAATCAAACGTAATTCATTAAAACCGATTAATGATTACAAATAATCAAATAATAATTGCTAACAAAATTCTATGCTATGATTGTGTTTATGATTTTTGGTGTGTTGATGTGACGGCTGCTAGGGTTTATGATGATCGTATGAAATGATGTGATGGTATTTTTGTTGCCGTCTCTCTGTGTACTTGATATGAAACCTAGGACTCATATTTATAGACACGCGTGTTTCTGTTAAGGAAATAGCGAATCTCTTGGAGTCTGTGATTGACTTGTTGACTAGAAACACTTTTATGATTTACGTATCTGGTTCTTCCGCAGCTACTTTATGTTGTTCAGTGAATATCCATATTCATCCGTAGAAGATCTTCTGATGAATGTCTTGTAAGAAAGATATCTACGGAAGAACAAAAATGTTCATCCGTAGATGTTTTTCACACTTAGTCAATTTCACAAACTGACTAAGTATAATGTTTGTACCTGTAATCATACACATAAATCAATGCACATATGGGTTAACCTATATATATGCATAATGAATTACAAATATTCATTACATATATTGATTAAAGTTCTAAGCCTATACAAAATGATCTAGACCTATTATTCCTAGATCTAACACCTTAGGAGAAGTTTCTTGCTTTCTATCTAAAGCAAATAATGATGAGTCTTTTCTCTGGCATAAAAGAATATGCCATGTAAACTTTAAAAACATGAATAAATTAATTAAGAATGATTTGGTAACTAGAATACCAAAGAAAGCGTTTACAAGTGATGACCACTGTGTAGCATGTCTGAAAGGGAAGCAACACAAAGTGTCTCACAAGCCAAAGGAAAGAAACTCTATCACTGCTCCCATACACTTATTACATATGAGTCTCTTTGGCCCCACCAGTGTAATTAGTCTAGGAAGGATCTCATATTGTTTAGTGATCACAGATAACTTCATAAGATTCACTTAGGTCTTTTTCCTTAGTACTAAGTATGAGACTTCTGAGATCTTGAAGAACTTCATTCTGAAAATTAAGAATCAATGTGATCATAAGGTCAAAACCATAAGATGTGATCAAGGAACAGAATTTAAGAACCAAATCCTTGACACATTTTGTGATGAAAAAGGTACTACAAGACAATATAGTGCTCTCAGGACTCCTTAGCAAAATGGTGTTGCTGAGAGGAGAAACGGGACACTTATTAAGGCTGCAAGAACCATGTTGTCTGACTCTAACTGCCCATCACCTTCTGGGCAGAGACAGTCAACACAGCCTGCTATGTGCAGAACAAAGTTTTAGTGGTTAAGACTCATGGTAAGACTCCTTATGAGCTATGGCATTTGTTGTTTTCTCAGGTCATTTGGATGTCCTTGTACCATCTTGAATACCAAAGATCAAATAGCCAAATTTACTAAGAAATCAGATGATGGACACTTTATTGGATACTCTTTCCAAGCTAAGGCTTATAGAGTATATAATCTTAGAACTAGAGTAGTTGAGGAGTCAGCCAATGTGACCTTCAATGAGCACACTCCTAGTGTGAAAGGTTCTGGTCCTGATTGGCTTTTTGATCTTGATTTAGTTACAAACTGTTTTAACAAATCTTGTGAGAATGTTCCAAGATCTACAGGTAACTTATCAACAGGAGATCCTGACCCAAGATTTGAGCTGAGAAGACCAAGCAAGAAAACTACTTCAGCTCCAGTGGTAACTAACCCTGCAAAGGAAGATCCTATCAGCATAAACATGACAAATTCAGCTGATACATCTGAGGCGCCTACGAATTCCAGCTCAGAGGCTCAAAACACAGATGAAGGAACTTCAAATATAGGAGGAAATGGAGGTGGTGACAGTGATCAAGAATTTCTTGATGCTGATAACCATTCCATAGAAGACAACATAAATGATGTCATACACTCACTGGATCAAGCCTCTCTTGATAAGTGTGCTGATGTGGTGGGTGATACTCCATTTCCAAATCTAAATTTCTCAAATTTAGATCTTTCCAATCAACTTGCTATGATCCCTCAACTCAGGATCCACAAGTCACACCCTACCATAAAAATCATTAGAAATGTTGATACAAGGGTGAGAATAAGAGGACAAACCCATGACAAAAATATTTGTCTATACTCTTGTTTCTTGTCCCAGATAGAGCCAAAGAAAGTAGATGAGGCTTTGAAGGATGGAAGTTGGGTTGAAGCAATGCAAGAGGTCTGCTTCAATTCAAAAGACAAAAGGTTTAGAACCTATGTCCTCTTCCTCAAGGGAAGACTACCAAAGGAACCAAGTGGGTTTTTAGAAATTAGAAGGGTGATAGAGGACTTGTCATCAAGAACAAGGCCAGACTAGTTGTTCAAGGATAGACACAAGAAGAGGGAATTGAATACACAGATGTCTTTGCTCCTGTAGCAAGACTCGAAGCTGTTAGAATATTCCTGGCTTTTGCTGTATCCAAGGACTTCAAGGTCTACCAACTTGATGTCAAGTATGCTTTTCTATATGGGGTGATTGATGAAGAAGTGTATGTCAAACAACCACCTGGCTTTGCAGACCCAGATCATCCTGATTATATTTGCAAACTTGATAAAGCTCTTTATGGGCTGCACCAAGCTCCAAGAAAGTGGTATGAGACTCTATCTTAGTATCTCTGTCAACATGGCTACAAGAGAGGTACTATAGATGGAACTATCTTTATTAAAGGAACAGGGAATGACTTAATGCTAGTTCAAGTATATGTAGATGACATTATCTTTGGGTCAACTAATCCAAAGCTCTGCAAAGACTTTGAGAGGCTGATGAGATTTGAAATGAGTGCCATGGGGGAACTCAATTTCTTTCTAGGAATTCAAGTGAAGCAAGTTGAAAATAGCATCTTCATAAGTCAGTCAAAGTATGTACAAGACATCCTTACAAGATTCAACATGACTGAGTGCAAGGTTGCAAAGACTCCTATAGCTAGAAACCACTCCCTTAGACATGATCTTAAGGGGGAGTGTGTGGATGAACATCTCTACAGGGATATGATTGGGTCTCTTATGTACCTCATAGCTAGCAGGCCTGAAATCATGTTTGTCACATGCATCTGTGCAAGATATCAAGCCAACCCCAAGATGTCATACCTGGTTGCTGTCAAGAGAATTCTTAGATATCTCAAAGGTGCTCCTAAGCTTGGCCTTTGGTATCCAAAGAATTCTGACTTCAAGTTGTATGCCTATACAGACAGTGACTATGGTGGATGCAACATGACTGCAAAATCTACGTATGGAGGGTGCCAATTCCTTGGTTGAAGGATAGTCTCATGGCAATGGAAGAAACATTCTTATGTGTCTGCATCAACTGCTGAAGCTGAATACATTGCTGTTGCAAGCTGCTGTGCTCAAGTGCTTTGGATTCAGAATCAGATGCTGGACTATGGTTTCAACTTCAAAGAGACTCCCATCCATATAGACAACAATAGTGCTATCTCTATTATAAAGAATCCTGTACAGCACTCAAGGACAAAACAAATCAACATCAGATATCATTTGATTAGAGATAATTTTGAAAAAGGATTAATCAAACTAGTTAAAGTTAACATAAATGAACAATATGCTGATCTGTTCACTAAAGCTTTTGATGGACAAAGATTCAAATATCTTGTATTAGCTATTGGGATGATTAACTTTGAATAGATTTTTGTTAAACTTAATTCAATTCTATTTCTAAAACTTGTGTCTCCTAAGTTGTCTATTTTATCATCTTAATAAGCCCAGTTTCCTTTGGAAGAAAATTTTTCAAAAGATATTCCTTAAATTTTTGAAAATTTTAAACATATTTTCTTTCGGAAGATATCAAGTTGTCTTCGGAAGAACATTATGTCTTCAAATCAAATAACTACTTATAAGACATTTACCTTTGGAAGAAATTCTGATATATCTTTTGAAGCATAAATATGCTTCTAAGTACTTACATGTATTTGAAAGACAAATTTTCTTCCGAAAACAATTAAGTCTCTGAAGATTTATTCTCTTAAGAATAAAACTTCCAAGTACTGATTTTTTCCGAAACCAAACATGTCTCGAAAGCAAAATTCTCTAAGTATTTTCCTTCCAAATCAAAATTTTCACAAATCTTATGAATATCGTCCGAAGCCAATTTGGCTTCGGAAGCTTTTCTTAGAATTTCCGAAGACAAAAATACCTTCGGAAGATTTTCGACTTCCAAGAAAACTACCTTTTTGGGCACTTTTTAAAGGTGGGACCGACATTCGGATTTCAAAGTTTATCCTTTTGCATTAACTTTGTCTCAAATCCATTTCATATATATTCTGTCTTAACGGTTTCCCTCTTTCACTATCTTCTTCATCTAAAAATCTTCTAACCTAAATTCACCCACAAACTGCCCTTGTTCTTATCTTCCTTCACAACAAAGCTACCACAAAATGGCCAACCTTCATCGTAGAAACCAACCCGATTTCTCCATGCAACTTTACAGGCAAAATAATCAAGTTGCTCTATTGAACTCTAAGAAAGATCCTGGTTTCTCAGAGGTTAGTCACTTTCTTACCCTATCAAACTACTTCACCTCCCTCACCATCGATCCTCCACTCTATGAGGATCAGCTGTTGGAATTTTAGAGGACCTGTCAAGAGGTCACCATGGATAGGGAGAAGGCACTGTCTGCCACAGTGCAGGGGAGGACAATCTTCATCTCTCCAGCATCCATAAACTCACATCTAAGGCTAGATGATGTCGAAGGTGATTTGTCCTTCCCCAAGTCTGCTGTTAACCATACCTTTGGTCAGATGGGCTATGAAGAGGACTTCTCTATCAAGACCTTCAGGAAAGGGAAGGTTTCCTCTCAATGGAAATACCTCCTCCATGTCATCACTCACAGTCTATCCAACAAGCATGGAGGATGGGACCAAATTCCAGAGGACATTTCCTATATAGCCCATGGGATGGTTCAGGGAGTCAAGTTCAGGTATTCACATTTTGTGTATATTAATTTACTTGCAAACTTAGACTTCTTAGAATATTACATGTTCCCTAGATATGTCCAACACATTCTCAACTGTGAACTGGGCTCACAGTTGAGGGGAACAGGTAATGTTCTAAAATTAGGACAGATGAAGCCCGACATCTTCAAGACTATGAGAAAGCCAACTGTTGGCAGCTAGTGTTGAACCCACACCTTCTACTTCTCAACCCCCTACATATCCATAAATAACCATCACCTACTAAAGAAAATCCAAACAAACCCTACACATGCTACTCAGTTTGTGCAGGCCCTTATATTACCACCCACATAGGATGAAGTGGACACTAGAGCTCCCACTTCTCCTGAGGAGCAAACCAGTCCCATCTCACAAATGATCAGTTCTAAGGTTCCTCATGCTCAGCCTGATGAGATCACAACCCCCTAAGCCTTAAGCCTTCACTCAGAGTCTTAACACTGTAGTAAACAACCTTCAGGGGATAGTTACCATCCCTAGCCTCTTGATCTAAACCATCCTATTCCAAACCTTGAATTCTATGATGATGAAAACATGGAATTCAGTGAGTATCATGAGTCTCTCTTCTCCTCACCTGCTCAAAGAGAGATGAGTACTCCTGTCTCTCCTACGTCTAGCCCACATCATCCACCTACTACTGAGGTGGATCTTCCTAAACATGTTCAGGAGGTCCATATGGAAGAGATTCTCATTTCAACAAGTGATTACATCATTAAGACCTTGACCATGGCAACCCAGCCCATTGACACTTCACTTGAAGCTGTCATGGTGCAGGGGAAATCTAGCGGCCAAGAACAAAGTGCTGGTGATGAGGAAGAAGACTTAGGTCCTATTCTATCATCCCCCCGTGGTTCTTCCGTTGAAGATGAGGGGAATATGAGACTAAAGGTGCAAAATCTGACTCAAACATGCACCTATTTAGTCTCCAAGGTTAGTCACTTGGAATCTCAGGTGACTCTCTTGCTAAAACAGCTCAATGATCAGCAACTTGAGATTTTTGATCTGAAGGAACAACTAGCTGGGAGACCTTTAAGGAAGTCTTAACCAGGAACACAAGAACCTATGGATGTGATAGACCTAACCCCTAACTCACCTATGCAAGTGGGTGATGCTACCAAAAAGGGGGAGAAAGTCCAAGCAATCACAGAACCTGGGAGTTCTTCACAAAGTATGGACATTGAGGATTCACCAACCTCACTTGCAATTGTCCATACTCAGTAACCTCCTCAAGTTCATATTGATGTGGACTCACTTATTAAAAGTCTATTTGAGAAGGGTATTCCAAGAGCTATGTCTACCCCACCCCATGATGTTGAGAATGAAATACTTGGGTGGAGGTATGATGCTGACAGGAGAGCTCTGATTTTACGTAGACTTCATGGGCAGCAAGAGGTTTTCAATTTTCAAACCCTAATGTTCTATGATAGTCTTCCTATAGTCCACATGCCACTTGCCAATCCTAGTCAAAACAGGCAAGCTGGCAGACTAGCTGAGAGGATTTAAGACAGGATTATTGAAGAGTTCAGACGAAGAAGAAGACAAAGGCTAACAGGCAATGTCATTGGTCAACTGGATGTTGAGGTGGAACCAAAGATTAGCTTCGAAGGGGAAACCTTGACTGAAGGCCCAGTGATAGACCCTGTGAACCTTGTCACAAGAAATGCTTCAATATCATCAACCCTCAGTGAGGCACCAGCTGGTGAAGGTGCTTCACAACCTCTCTCTGGTTAGAGATTGACTGCTGAACCAAGCAATGAAAGCCAAAGCTCTCTCCACCATGAGTCACCAAGGCCTGTGAATGACAAAGGGAAGAGGAAGATGACCTCTGAGGAGATCGAGGAGGAGGAGAGAGAGAGAGAAGAGGAAGAGGAAGCTAAGGGGAGAGAGTTCAAGAAGGTCTCCAGGGTTCATGGAAGTTGCTATCAGGGCTACCCCCAGGCCAAACACTCAGGATGATGAGTTGAGGGCAGCCAGATTAAACTACCTGGAGACCAGGAACTACAACATAGATTAAATCATCTCTCTTCCCTTAGAACAACTAAATGAATGGCAGACACAGAGCTATTAAAGGAGAGGAAGGAGGCAGAGGATGCAAAATTGCTCCCAAAAATCAAGGAAGAAAGGAGACAGAAAAGGCTCTACAAGCATGCTCCTATCCTCTCCCCAGTTCAGGAAAGTTCTGAGAAAGAGGCTGTGGCAACTAAACATCCTCAGGTAGACAAGGAAGCTGATAGATAAAATATGATTAGCTACCTAAGTGCCATAGGTCTCTATAAGGCATCTGTACTTCTTCCCTTATCATATGAATATGTTGAATTCGAGTATCTTAAGCAGCTGGAGCAACAAGTTACCAAAGAACAAAAGGTTGCTAAGAGAAAAATAAGGGAAGAAGCTGCAAAGTCAAGAGTCATCATCTAAAAGAGTCAAAGGAAGTCTGCTGATAGGCAGAGGATGATGAACTTCTTGAAGCTGTACGGATTCTCCAAAAGGAGGCTTAGTCCAATGTCTCTATCCACTATGGATGAGCATATTAGAGTGATCAAGGAGAAGATTAAAAAGGAAGAGCTTGTGGACTTGCATTCTCCACCAAGTCAAGCTCAACCTGAAGTTAAGGTAAAGGTTGAACCCACTGAGACAACACAACCTGAGCCTAGAGCTGCATCTCAGCCAACTTCATTTTCTAATCCATAGAAGGGTTCAAATACCTCTATTTTTGACCTTGTGAGGGAAGAGGGCCCAACTAAGAAAGACACAACAAGTCAACCTGGTGCTGAAGGTCAGTCTTCTCAGTTAAAGACTTCAAAGAAGAGAAAAAGGATGGCCAGGAATAGTGTTTCTAAGAAGAAGTCAAAGGCATCCACCTCCACACCTCAGGATGAGTTAGAACATACTGAGGTAGTGAAAGAAGAGGCTGCTCAACCAACTCCAATTCAAGTAGAGCCTTTTACAACTAGAAGACCCATCCTGTCCTGGACTTTTACTACTAATCCAGACAGGTGGTATGTCATCAGAGATCAAGGAGGTCAAGATGTCTATTTCTAGCAAGACATGCTTGATCTTCCTCTACATGATCTCTATGACATGGGAAGATATTATGAGAGTCTGAGGGATCCTGAACAGATGATGAAGAAAGGTATAGTCTTAATCCTAATGAGGACAATCAACATCTGAATAACTTCTCTGTTTTGACAGCATCAGCCTAGGGGGAGTTTGTAAGGTTATATTAGAAGGCTGATGCTACCAATGAAGGCAAAGAAACCAAGGAGCTTCCTGCATGCATGCACTGATGTACAAGGTAGAAGTTACTTCGGAAGTTTTACACTCATCCCAGAAATTATTCTAAATGTAAAATGTTTCAAGCCAAAGACCACATCTTCCAAAGCCAAAGATGAAGTTTTTCGAAGCTTCAAAGACAAAGTCTTTTGAAGCCAATGAAGTGAAGACTGATTTCTTCTAAAGATAGTGAAGACATGCTTTCTCTAATATACTTTTACATAAAGCTGACTTACTTTATGCTGTAACTCTGATGACTCACCAACTTATACAAGTTGGTGAAAAGGTCCATGCTTTAGTAAACTATCGATTATGGTTTTGAGTCTGTAAGTTCCTACTTTGTACCTTTTATCCTTTTTGTAATATATTAGGATGTGAGCTATGGCATGTTATAGTCACTAATCAAAAGGCAATCCGCCTTGTGATTTTACATTGATCATGTTGTCTAGATTAGTGTTTCCAGCTGGCCTTTAAAGTATGGCTGGCTGTAAGATGTAGTATAAAGTATCTTAGGTCCTTGTATTTCTTTTTATGCTTTGTAACACTTGTAAAAGAACTTGAGAGCAATATATAGCATTCTTGAAAACCATACTTATCTTGTTCTTGTTCTTAGTTCTGTTTACTTGTGTTCTTAGTATCAATTATATAAACCAGGTTATCTATTTGATTTGTTAAGTGTTCTAACACTCTCCTCATTGTGAGGCTGATTGTATTGACCATCCCTTAACCGGTCCTGCAGTTCCCTTTTGATTTTTCCCTTCATTCTTCCCATTCTCCAATCTTGTTTTCCAAGTTTTCTCTCAAGAAGAAACCCTTGCCACCATCATCCATTTTTCATCTTTCAATCATTATCATGACAGATTCATCATAATCTTTATTGTTCTTGATCAATTGTTGGTGATCAAGTCTTCATCTTGTTCAATCTTTGGTCTTCTACGCGTTAGGGTAACCAAATTGGCTATTTTGATGATTTTAGTTCTTGTTTATTCATGTTCTTGATGTTCTTACTCAATTGTCGGTGATCAAGTTTTCATCTTATTCAATAATCGTGTGTCTCACAGTACTATTGTTGTGTCACATTTTTTGCCTGCCCTATCGCACATACACATGTTGCAACATACAAATGCACCTTATGAAGCATGGTGTCAACTTGATAGTCTCAATTGGTGTATGACTACTATACAAACATAGATCTAGCTTAGATCTATCAAATGATGTAGAGAAATCATACATTTAGCTTGATTCTTGACTTTTCACTAAATGGTTTTCTCTCTCTACCTTCTTTTAGAAAATCTTAGAAGGAAAGAAAAGAGAAAGAGGCGGCCCACTTTCCTTATATAGGGAACCTTAGTGAAGGACCGGTGAAGTGGAGCAATGCAACAGTTTCACAATGGATGGAGAGACTAGAATAGTTAACAGATCAAATAGGGATCCGCCTAAATGAAACAAAGAACAAATGTAAAGAGCACAACTAGAACACAAGTAAATGGTTTTCAAGAATGATGAATATTGCTCTTAAGTATTTTACAAATTTTACAAAGCTTAGTCCTAAGGACTAGTACCTGAGATCTTTATTATTATATCCTACAGCAGACCATACTATAAAGGCTAGTTGGAACACTAATCTAGACAATAAGATCAATGTAAAGTTAAAGGGCAGATTGGCTTTTGACTAGTGACTATGACATGTCATAGCTCACAGCCTTATCTATTACAAAAAGAATAAAAATACAAAGTAGAAAGTTACAAACTCTAAAACCTTAATCTACAGTTAAAAAAGTATGGACTTATCACCAACTTATATAAGTTCGTGTGTCTTCATAGATGGCAATGGAAAGTAGTTCAGCTTTTGTCAAAAGCATGTCAGAGAAAGAATGTCTTCTCTGTCTTCAGAAGAAATCACTCTCTTGGCTTCGGAAGACTTTTTCTTGAAGCTTCGGAAGACTTCATCTTTGGCTTTGGAAGAAATGGTCTTTTAGCTTTGGAAGAATTGATACTTAGTGAATTTCATTGAGTTGTATCAAATCTTCCAAGTAACATCCTTTGTACTACGGTTGTGCATGCTAAGAGAACTTTGGTTGCATCAGTCTCTAAGAATAACTTTTACAAACTTCCCCTAGGCTGATGCTACCAAAACTGGAGGATAACTTTAAGTCTTGATCTTCATCTGTTGATAGTCCTCATCATAATCAATACCATTCCCTTCTTCACTAGTTGGTTAGGATTCCTCAGACTCTCAAAATATCTTCTCATGTCATAGAGATCATGTAGAGGAAGTTCAAGCATGGTTTTCCAGAAGTACACATATTGGCCCCCTGATCTCTAGTGATACCATCTGTCTGGGTTAGTAGCAAAGGCCCAAGACAAGATGGGTCTCTTAGCTGTAAGAGGCTCTACTTGAATAGGATTTGGATGAGCAACCTCTTCTTGATCACCCTTAGGATGTTCTATCCCATCCTGAGGTGCAGTGGTGAATGCCTTGGACTTCTTCTTCTTCTTTATCCCTTCTTATGGGCATACTCTTACTCTTTCTGTATTAACTGAGGAGGTTGGTTTAGGAGAACCCATACAGCTTCAAGAAGCTCACCATCTTTAGGCTATGAGCAGACTTCTTCTATTGGCTCAGATGATGGCTCTTGACTTAGCAGTCTCTTCCATCATCTTCATCTTAGTATCTTTTTGTTCTTTTAACACTTCTTGTTCAAGTTGCTTGAGGTACTCAAACACTATGTATTCATATGAAAAAGGAAGCAGGTCTGTTGCCTGATAGAGGCCTATGGCACCTGAGGTAGGTTATCATGTTTTGTCTGTCTTGTTCCCTACCTACTTGAGTTTCTTGTTCAGTTGCCACAACCTCTACTTCAGGGATTTCTTGATCTAGAGAAAGGGTAGGAACTTTGTAAAGTGTTTTTCTTTTTCTTTCTTCTCCTAATCTTGAGTAGCAACTCTGCAGCCTCAGCTTCGTTCCTCTCTCTTAACACTTTAGTGTTATCCAGTTCATTTAGTTCATCCAAGGGAAGAGATATGATTTTATTAATATGGTAGTTCCTTAACCCCAAATAGTTCAATCTGGCTACCCTTAACTCATCTTCCTGAGTGTTTGGCTTAGGGGCAGCCTTAATTGCAGCTTGCATAAAGCTCGAGGTCTTACTTGTTCTCTCCCCCTTTCCTTCCCTCTTCCATTCCTTTTTCTACTTCTCAATCTTCTTAGAGATCATGATCCTTTTTTCCTTTGTCAGTCACAGGCCTGTGTGACTCAGGGTGGAGAGAGATCTTTGGCATTCCTCACTTGGTGTAGCACTTGAGATCTGAAAAAGGAGAGGCTGTGAGACACCTTCACCAGCTGGTGACTCACTGAGGGTACTAGGTGCTGAAGCAGTTCCTGTCTCAAGGTTCATAGGTTCAACTGTTGGGCCTTCAACCGAGGTTTCTCCTTCGAAGCTAATCTTAGGGTCTGCCTCTATATCCAGTTGACCAATAGTATTGCCTGCTAGCCTCTGTCTATATAAGTAGGATCTTCTTCTAAACTCTTTAAGCACCTTTTGCTGGATCTTCTCAGCTAACCTGTTAGCTTGCCTGTTATGACTTGGGTTGGCAAATGGCAGGTCAACAAGAAGAAAACTCTCTTAGTGTCTTAGGGTTTGAAAAATGAACACTTTTTATTGCACTGAGATCTAAAAAGTACTAGGGCTCTTCTATCAGTATCATACCTCCATCCTACTATTGGGTTTTTAGCAGGGTAGGACGAGGTAGATATAGCCCTTGGAATTCCCTCTTCAAATAAGCTTTAGATCTGGGCATCCACATCAATGTGAGCCTGAGGAGGTTGTTGAGTATGAACAACTGCAAGTGAGAATGGTGAGGCCTTTATTTCCATACTCTGGGCAGAACTCCCATGTTTTGTGATTGCAGGTAGGACCTTCTCCCCATTTTTGGTAGCATCACCCCTCTTGTATAGTGGAGCTAAGGGTTAGGTCCACCACATCCACTGGTTCTTATGGACTTGGTTAAGTTTGCCTGGCAGGTCTCTTAGCTAGCTTGCCCTTGAGATCGGTGGTCTCAAGTTGTTGATCAATGACCTCCTTTGCAAGGTAGCAATCTGAGATTTCAGGTGACTTACCTTTGAAACTAAATAGGTGCATGTTTTGGATAGTTTTTGCACCTTTATTTCCAGACTCCCCTCATCTTCATCAGAAGAATCATGGGGGGATGAGAGGACATAACCAAAGTCATCTCCCTTACCACCAGCTTGTGGTTCTTGGCTGCTGGATTTCCCCTGCTTCATGACAGCTTCAAGAGAAGTGTCAAGGGGCTGGGTTGCCATGGTTGAGGTCTTGATGATGTAATAACTTGCAAAAGTAAGAGCCTCTTCAAAATGGACTTCCTGAACATGTTCAGGGAAGTCCATCTTAGTTAGGGGTGGATGATGTGGGCTAGATATGGGTGTTTCAGTAGTACTCATCTCTCATTAAGCAGGTGAGCTGAAGAAAGAGTCATGGTACTCACTAAAACCCATATCCTCATCATCATAGAATTAGAGGTCAGTGATTGGTTGGTTTAAGTCAAACAGCTGGGGATGGTAGCTGTCCCCTGAAGGCTGATCACTGAGTTTTGAGACTTAGAGTGAAGGCTTGAGCTATGGGCAATAAGCTTATTAGGCTTAGCATGAGTAACCTCAGCAGTGATCAAAAAGAAGTAATAGGAGTGGTTTGCTCCTCAGGGGAAGTGGGAGCTCTTGGTTCCACTTCCTCCTATATGGGTAATTGTATGGGGGCCTGCTCAATCTGAATAGACTGAGCAGGGGTTTGTTTGGATTTTCTTGAGTAGGTGATGGTTATTTCGGCTGTATGGGTGGTGTAGATGTGAAGGTGTGGGTTTAACATTGACTGATGTTGTCAAGTTGTCATCTTGAGCAATAAGCTCTAATGTTTTTAGGACTAGGGCTGTTTCTACCCCTGAGAAGCCAACAGTGGTCTTTCTCATGATTATAAAGATGTTGGGCTTCATCTGTCCCAATTTAAGAGTAGCACCTGTTCCTCCTAATTGTGAGCCCAGTTCAAAGTTAAGAATATGCTAGACATATCTTGGAAACATGTAGTACTCTAAGGAGTCCAAGTTTGCAAGCAAGTTTGTGTAAAAAAACTAAGAGTACTTGAACTTGACCCCTTGAACCATTTCATCAACAATGTAGGATAAGTCCTCAGGAATCTAGTCCCATCCTCCATGTTTATTTGATAAAAAATGAATAACAAATGAAGGAGGTACTTCCACTAGTAAGAGACCTTACCCTTCCTGAAGATTCTGATGGTGAAGTCCCCTTCATAGCCCATTCGCCTGAATGATTCATTCACAAAAGATTTGGGAAAAGACAGCCCACCCTTCATCATCCAGCCTTAGATGAGTGTGGATTGTAGCTAGGGTGATGAAAACTGTCTTCCCTTGAACTAATGCAGACAGTGCCTTCTCACCATCCAAGATCACCTCTTGGCAGGTCCTCCAAAACTCAAAAAATTGTTCTTCATAAAGTGTGATGAAATCATCTTAAACTCATGATGAACATGAACATATTCAACATGAATAAAAGGTTGATTCCCAAGGATCTTTTCAATATCTCTCAAACTTCAACACACTAGAATCATGGTGCGGAAACCCATGATAATAGAGTATGAAATCAGTGTGTGTGTGTGTGTGTGTGTTGTGTGTTGTGTGTGTGGTGTGTGTGTTGTGGTGTAGTGTGTGGTGGTGTGTGTGCAAAATCACAATCAAATAAACTGCTTGTTTGTATTGAATTCGTTCAAAAGCTTACAAAGGATTAGGGTAGCATGCTATTTATAGCCTATACACATAGCTATATACAATTACTAAACTACCCTTATGTAAATGAAAATTACCTAAAATAATCCTAAGTCTATATGTCATCCGCTGTGGAGATCAGTCATCCGTAGTGGATGTTTGCTCATCTGCTGTGGAGAAGATCTTGTCATCCGCTGTGCATGGTTGTATGTTATCCGCTGTGGGATGTTCATCCCGTTGTGGATGAACATCCGCTGTGGAATGTTCATCCGCTGTGCATGAACATCCGCTGTATAATGTTATCCGCTATCAGCATGTCATCCGCTGTGGGATCTTGTTCATCCACTGCACACACTTAGACAATGATTCTTCATCCACTGCTAATGATTCTTTATTCGCTGTGGATTCTTCTCATCCTCTGCGGGTACTTAGCAAAAAATTCTTTATCTTAAATCTGCAAAAGAAATCTTTAATAGATATTAGTGTTTGTAATGAATGTTAATGATGCTAATGTGTTAGTAAATGATTGTTTTGGATGTTAGAACATATTATGTTTGTAATATGTCTGATATGGCAAGCATCATACTTTTATACATTAATTATTAATGCACTTGTTGAGTCCAATAATACTCCCCCTAAGGATGATGTTGCCATCCTTTAATGATTGCTTGTTAGTGTTTTGTTTGTTAGAAACAATGTGTGTATGTTGATGCTTGTTAATGATTTGTTTGTTAGGAAAATGTGTCTGTGAGTTTGATATGAAAGATTGTACAGATTGTGTGTTATTGAAATGGTTGTTCATTCATAGCGGATGCAACATTGTTCATGCGCTGTGGATCCTGAAACATTTGATTGTTTGTTACAAGCGAGATGAACATTTGTTCATGCGCTGTGGACCCATGAAATGTTTTGATGATTGTTCACAGCCGATGAATATTTGTTCATGCGCTGTGGACACTTGGATGTGATGATGTGTGAATGTTTACACGTATGATTACCTATGTGCATATGCTGTATACACTTTCACTGTTTCTACAACGGATGACTTAGTTTAGTCATGCGCTGTCGAATGGCACTGTATTCACAGCGGATGCTTACCAACATCATGCGGCTGTGAACACTTGTATGTTCACAAGTGCATAGCGAATGTTTGTTTGTTTTGTCCGCGATTATCACTTAGTGTATTTTGCATGCTATGATGGTTACTGTAGCTACAGCGGATGTATGTTTGTGTGTCCGATGTGACAATAATTATTCAAAAATTTTAGATTTTTGTTTGTTTTTGAACTAATGTCTTCCGAAGCATATGTTTCATAAATTTTCATCCGAAAGAACATTTGTTTGATGAAAATTGTTTTAAATCAAAATGTTTGTTTAAATCTTTTGATTTAAAATGTATGTTAATTCTAAAATTTTAACATGATCAATATATAGATGAACATATCACTCACAAGCAATATTATGCAATATTGTACATATATGTGTGTCAAACTGCTGGTTTGGGTGTTGGATTGACTTGGCTGTAAATTTTCAAATTTTAAAATGTATGAATATGCATAATTTGCCTGCATTTGATATTTCCATGTTCAATTCTCCCCCTAAATTTTTGCATAGTATAAAAATCTTTACAAAATGACAAAAATTTGTATGTATTGAGTGGAAATTATCAAAGTCCAATTGATTGCTTGCTTGATAAAAGTTAGAAAGATAATGCCTTATCTAACTAATAAATAAATGATTTTCATGTTTGAACATGAATTCGTTTGCACATAACATGAGATCATACTAGTCTAAAATTCTCACTGAGTGGTTTTGTATGGTTTGAGAATAGACATAGACGATTACAATGTTGATTGCAGATATTATGATCCACTTAAACTCATGCATGGTATTATGACTGATTGAAATAGTGAGTGATTATCATGTTTTGAGTTGGTTTGATATGAGTTATATGTACCCACATCTGATGTATGTTTAGAACAACCCTCCTCAAGATATGCTAGAAAGCACTTTCAATACTTAAAACCTAGCTACTTAGGAGTATAAATGCTCAATTTGATCCATGTGTTGATCCTCATGGGATTTTTTTCACTTCACTTTGGAAGGTGATCCTCTTGGGATTCTTTTGATTCATTCACAGGAATGTAGTCTAAAGACTTTATTGATTTTCATCCAAACTGGATGTGTTCCTCTTTGGGAATTTTTTGGATCATGATGTAGGTCATTTAGGTCTGTGCTTAGCACAACAAAGAATGCCTAGGTGTACTCCAGGTCTATGATTATCATAACAGAGGAGACACTTGTATGATTGAGCAATTTATAAACTGTTTCACTTGGTGTATGTAGTTACTTTAAAAGCAACCTATATGGATAGATTAATACTCACCATAAACCAAGATATGTTGTTTCACCACACAATCATGAGAATTTAGTTCTTCACTGTTGTGATGTGATGTTATAGTGGAAAATAACTCAAGGAAGAATATGCTTGTGTACTAGCATTTCTCATGAATGGTAATGTGATTCAATATATTTAAAAAATGATGTGTTGTTTAATATCTTGATTTGAAAGATACATGTTTGATGTTAAACTTGGACTTTGACAAAATCAAGCTGTTTGATTTTAATGTTTTGAAAAACATTACTTTTTTGATAGTGATCATACCAAGTGACTGAACCAAAATTTCTTGTTTAGTAAATAGATCAGCCAATTGATTGTCTGTATGGACTTTGATCAACTTGATCAGATCCTTTCTGAGCAATCTCTCAGAAAGTGATATCTGATCTATATGTTTTCGTTTTTGAATATTGAACAGGATTGTCTGTTATAAACATAGCTGCAGAATTGTCAATGTGTATGGGTGTTTTAAGAAAATTAAAGCCATAGTCAAGCATTTGGTTTTGAATCCATAACACTTGAGAACAGCATGCAGAAGCAGCTATGTATTCTGCTTCGGCTGTTGACACAAAGACATTGGTTTGTTTCTTGCACTGCCAAGAGATCAATCTTAATCTAAGAAATTAACAGCCTCCACTGGTGGATTTCCTGTTGTTGTTGCATCCCCCATAATCACTGTCTGTGTATGCATATAAAGAGAAATCTCCATCTTTGGGATACCACAAACCAAGTACTGGTTTGCCTTTCAAGTATCTAAAGATTCTCTTTACTGCATTAATATGTGATTCTTTAGGATCTGCTTGATATCTTGCACACATGCATACTGCATACATGATATCTGGTCTGCTTGCTGTAAGGTACATCAGTGAACCTATCATAGATCTGTAAAGTTCTGGTCAACTGACGTTCCTTCAGGATCTGGTCCAAACTTCAATCCAGTTGTGAATGGTGTTTTCCTTGATGTGCAATGAGACATGTTATACTTTTTCAAGATCTGATTCACATATTTGCTTTGATTGATGAAAATTCCTTCTGCTGATTGATGAACTTGTAGACCTAGAAAGAATGTAAGTTCTCCCATTGAGCTTATTTGGAATTTGGATTGCATAAGAGTTTCAAACTCTTTGCAAAGCTGTGTGTTTGTGGAGCCAAATATTATGTCATCCACATAGACTTGCACTACTAACAAGTCTTGTTCTTTTCTTTTTAAGAGCAATGTTTGGTCAATTTTCCCACGGGAGTATCCATTCTGTAGTAGAAACTTGGATAAAGTTTCATACCACTTCCTGGGTGCTTGATGAAGACCATACAGAGCTTTATCTAACTTGTAGACTCTGTGAGGAAATTCTGGGTCTTCAAACCTTGGTGGTTGAGCAAATATACCTCTTCATCTATCTGACCATAAAGGAATGCACATTTGACATCCATTTGGTAGACAGTGAACTTCTGTGATAAGGCATAAGCAAGGAATACGCGGATGGCTTCTAGTCTTGCTACGGGAGCAAAGACATCATCATAGTAATTGCCTTCCTCTTGAGTATAACCCTGGGCTATAAGCCTTGTTTTGTTTCTTATGACAATCCCTCTGTCATCTGCTTTGTTTCTAAAGAGCCACCTTGTGCCAATTGCATATTGACCTTCAGGTAGATCTACCAGCTTTCATACTTCTTGCTTCTTGACTTGCTGTAGTTCCTCTTGCATGGCTTCTATCAAACTGTTATCTTTGAGTGCTTCAGTAATGTTTTTGGGTATAGTTAAGGATAAGAAACAAGAATACAAGCAAATGTTTGCTGTATCAGATTGACTACGAGTCAATCTGGTGTTGAGGTCACCTATGATGTTTTCAATTGGATGATCTTTGTGAACTCTTGTTTTGGTGATCTGATCAACATGAATTGTTGAATCAAGATTAGTGATTGTCTGATCATGTGATGATTGTTGAGCAAGAGTATTGGGTAATGTGTGATTGTCTGGTTGAGGGATCTCAGTGAATGTTTGTGGGGAATCATGAAAGAAATCTAAGATTTCATCTTCATGATGTGTGTCTGGTAGTGAATGGTAATCTTCATCCTCATCACAAGTGTGTGGTTGATGTTGTTTTGGTTTGTTGGTTTCTTGTGGTTGGTTGGGTGCAGGAGATGAAGATACTGGTGAGGTTGATGATGTTCTTCTTGATATGTTTGGTTGAACGGGTGGAGTTGAAATTGTTGTACTTGAAGGAGTGTTAGTAGATCTCCTTGGAGGATCAGCAGTCAACGGAACATCAATGGGTGCTGGTGGAACCATTGGATACTCATTGTTATCCTTGGTAACTGAAACATCAAAATAAGATGTGTCAAATGAGTTGGTTAAAGCATCAATATCAAACAACCAGCTTGATCCAATGACTTTCTTAGTGAAAGAATGTTCATTAAAAACAACATCTGTTGTTTCTTCCACTATATTCAGTCTTGGATTGTATACTCTATAAGCTTTTGAGCTTCCAGAGTATCCAACAAAGAATCCATTATCTGCTTTTGGAGCAAATTTAGATAATTGTTCTCTAGTGTTTAATATTGATACAGAACATCCAAAGGCCTTAAGAAATCTGATATATGGTTTTCTTTTAAACAATAATTCATAAGGTGTTTTGGAATGTTCTTTAATGATTAATGTCTTGTTTTGTATATAGCAAGCTGTGTTTATGGCTTCAGCCCAAAAGGATATGGGCAATAGAGAGTCAGCTAGCATGGTTCTAGTTGCTTCTATTAATGTTATGTTTCTCCGTTCAGCTACTCCATTCTGCTTCGGAGTTCTTGCTACGCTGAATTGATGACTTATTCCTTTTTCTGCTAAAAAAGAAGAAATGTAGTCATTTTTAAATTCAGTGCAGTTATCACTTCTTAAAGATTTAACTTTAAGGTCAAGTTGATTCTCAACCTTATGTAATGATTTGTGATGTTTCTGTCTTGTGTAGTAGAAAGAAAACCCATGTGAATCTGGAATAATCATCTACTATGACAAGGCAGTATTGCTTCTTTCCTATACTTAGAATGTTTGTTGGACCAAAAAGGTCCATATGAAGCAATTTGAGTGATGTTTGATTAGAGTTTACCAATTTAGACTTATGGGACACTCTGTGTTGTTTGCCTTTCAGACATGCTGTGTAGTGGTCTATATAGAAGAATTCTTTTTGTGGTAGAACTATGACTAGATCACCTTTAACAAGTTTGTTCATTCTGTTTAAAATTAGAGTGACCCAATCGTCTATGCCATAATTGGGAAACATCTTCTATTGCTTTTGATAATAAACAAGTTTCAGGGGTTGATGCTGAAACATTGTTCATATCAACAATGTATGTGTTGTTTAGACGGGGAGTTTCAAAAGGATATGTTCTTTTAGAATCTGAAAACCCATCTTAAGGATGTAGCAGTTGTTGGAGTCGAATACGGTGGCATATCCCTTGTCACAGATTTGAGATACGCTCAGAAGATTGAACTGAAGATTGGAGCAATAGTTGACATTCTCAAAACTAATCAACCCATTTGTTACCGTTCCTTCACCAGTTATCTTCGCACCTATTTTATCTCCTCCAAAGGCTATATTGCCTCCATGTTTGTTCTTAAAATCCCAAAGGAGGGAACAGTTGCTGGTCATATGTCGGGAGCATCCACTGTCAACATACCATATGTTATCTGGCCTTCTTTGATGTCCCTATAAAATAGAAGAAATTAGTTAGTTGAAGCAACCCTAGCCAACATGGTCTTGGGTTTCCGTCTTTTCTGACAACGCAAATTTCTTCCAAAGCGGCATTGTCTGCTGGTTTTGGAACTCTAAAAACACTAAATTTCCTTTGATTTGTTTTAGCTCTATTGGGAGAAGTGCTTTGTGCTCTTCTCTTTTGTGAGCTAATGTCAGTGTTTTGTCTGTTCTGAGACTTATGTCTCCTTGATGAGTGTTGAAAATTGTCATAAAAAGTTTTATCATTATCTAAAACAATGATGTGGAGTTTGTTTAGGGACTCCCGTTTTGCTCTTATTCTGAACAATTTGTTGTTTCTCAGTTGTTTTCTCAACCTAAGCTTGTTTGTTCTGTTTCTTGTTCTTCTTATTGAAGAAACAATTTGCAGTGCTATGGTTATTTCTTTCACAAATTGAGCAGTAATTGTGAAAATAACATGATTTTGTACTGTGATTATTCATCTTACAGTACTTGCAGTACTTATCATATCTATATTTTTTAGTGGTGTGTGTGAATTGATCACACCACTCACAGTATGGCGACTCTGATTTTGATTGTTTATTGATAACTTTAGTTTTCAAATTTGATTTTGATTGGATTTCAAAAGTTACTGACTGTTGTTTTGGCTGAAAGGTTGCTTTGCCTTTCCCTTTGTTTGCCTGTTTAGGAGAGGCAGTGGAAGATACAGCCTTCCTTCCACCTGAACAGATATCAAATCCTTGACTCTGTTTCGTTTGTTTGTTTGATGTATCAGCCACACTTGAAACCTTTTGAGTTTCCGTAATTGGCTGATAGGCTCATCGTCTAATAAATCATCCTCATCATCATCTGTTGTTTGTTCATCAAATTCATTGTTTTCCCCTTGACAAAAGTCAGTTGATTTGATTGGTTGAAGTATTGAACTTTTAACAAACTTTATCAAAGGTGATTTTGATGATGGTGATGATTGTTTGGAGACCTCAGTCTTTTCAAGAGGATATAGAGATTCACCTTGTTTGTTGGTCATTGAATCAGGAAGAGGAATATAGTTGTCATTATAAGGTGGATTCACCTTATGATATCCAAGTCCTGATGGGTCCTTAAAAGTCCGTTGCTAAGCAAGAAGTTCTTCGAACTTCTTATTGCTCACCTAAAATTTCTGAGGCTTCACTTCAGTTTCAGCTTGTAGTGATTTTGACTTAGTTAATAAGATAGAGAGTTGCTCAACCTGAGCTGCCAAAGTTAGTTTTTCAGACATTAATTTGTCTAAATCTGTTTGTAATGGAAGTATTTTAGTTGCATATTGTTTCTGTTTAGATTTTAAACTTTCATTTAAAATGTTTGTTTCTATAACTTTCTTTGACAGTTTATCAGCATGCTCTCTATACCTATTTACCTCATCAATGCACGCTTGGCTAAAGAGGTTTTCTTTTACCTCTTTCGGGATTTCTGTCAGTTTGTCTTCAATATCTGCCATAAGGGCATGATCTGAAGATGATGGTATATCAGCCTCATAAAGGCTCCAGCCACACTCTCCATCTTGTTTGATAATCATTGCTGAAGATTTTGGATGTTGAGTTGGACTGAATTGTGTGATTTGGGGTTGTAGGTCCACTTAGAATGCTGATGGGTGGTGGCACTTGTCTGTTTGAATGATATCCACTAGATGGTTGTGCCTGATGTGTGTTTTTGTCAACTCTGGGTTGTTGACATTCTCTTGAAAAGTGCCCATAAAGCTGACAGTTGTAGCACCTAACTTTGGTTTTAGCAAAACCAATTCTTGTCTTTTTGTCCATGTTTAACCCCCGATTTCTTTGTAGAAACCTTTTGGACCTGTATGCTATCATGGCCATGGACCATTGCAGATCCATCTCTTCTACCATATCAGGTGGAAGTTCATCCAAATCCTATTGGATGATATGTGAGTGAGTCAGACTTTCTCCTAGGAATGCTTCAAAACTGGTTGAAAAGGCTGCATATACTGCCTTTTGTTCTTCACTTTGAAGAATGATGGTGAGAGCATCCATGGGTTTTTCAAGTCTGTGAATGTTTGGTTGTGGCTGTGATTGTTTGTTTGTTGCTAAAGAGTGAGGGTGGTGCTTGCTTTAGGGAGTGGCTTCATGAGAAGCATGCACTCCAGTCTTCTTAGACTTGTGTTTGATACTGGATGTTTCTAAAGATGAGAAGAATGAAGCATCATTAGAATCCAAGAATTCTTCTTCTTCATCTTCCCCAGTGCTTGTGAGGAAAGCATTGTCTGTATGTTGGGTTTCCTTGAACTTATAAGCCTCTACGTGTCTGATTTGGTTATTGTTCTTGGATTTTTCATCCATTTCCAATGCTTCAACCTTGGCTATTGGTGAGTCAAGGGATAGGGCTTCTATGTCCAATGTTGCTTTCATGAGAGATACTGTCTGAGTCCAACTCTCAGGCAATGTGTGCAACATTTTCTTGTTTATTTCAACAGTGTCATATTTTAGTCCATAAACTATCATTTCATTGACCAATTGGAAGTATCTATGCAACTATTGAGGGATGGATTCCCCATGTATGTGATGAAAGGTCTCGTACTTGGTCCTCAATTTTTCTTTCTTGATTTCCCGTATCTCTTCACTACCTTTACACATAGTGTGAAGAACCTTCCATAATTCGTGTGCTGTTTTGAAATTTTCAACACGAGTCAAAATTTCAAAAGGCAGTGTCATAGCAAGAATGCTATATGCCTTCATGTCTGTTTTGACCCGTTTCAGGTCATCACCAGCTACACTATTAAGACTAACTGGCTTTTGGATGTTGTAATCTGGTCCTAGTGTCAAGGGAATAAAAGGACCTTCAGTGATAGATGTCCATAGATCAGGATCTTGAAAAATAATTTAATTTCTGAACATTATCTTTCATTGCTTAAAATCTGACTTGTTCTTCAACCTGGGAGGTTTTAATCCACTGTTAGAACAGTCATATCGTCAGCCATGTTTGTTTAAATTTTAACTTAATAATAAAAAAATTTAAGTGAAATTTGTTTGTTTAAATTTTAATCCGTTGCTAAAATTTGATTAATCCTAATTGTCTCTAGGATTTGTTTGATATTTGTTAAACCTTTTTAATTGTTTACCAAATAAAGGAAATTAATTAATTAATTAATTTTCGTATGTAATGTTGCTTTCAATGCCACGGTGACAAGAAACGAATATTGTGAAAAGAAATGTTTGTCCTTTTTAATTAATGTGTGGTCAACGCAGGAAAAGGTCAAAAACCCTAAAAACAAAAGTTTTGTCTTTTGTGAGTTACTTTTTGGATCAAAAAGTAGCTTTTTGAAAAATTTCAAAAGAAGAATACTGTTCTTTTTTGTTTCTTCAAATAAACAAACACAATTCCCTTGAATTGTGAATATATTTTCAGATAAAAAACCTAGAGTTTTCTAGGGTTTTGATGTTTTGCGGTTCAACTATTCTTCAAAATTTCAACAACACCGATTGTTGAATGAAGAACAAAAATGTGTTTCTAGTGAGATTGTCACCAGTTTGTGATGATAATGAACAATCTGACCGGTTCAGAATGTTCAAATACTGTTTGTTTTGAAGAAAACCAATGAAACAGTGTTCAATAGTATTCGAAAATGTTTGCAAAAACCCTTTAAAACTGATGAGATTTAAAGGTTTTGATGATGATTTTGTTGTTGAAAACCTTCTGTTGAATGATGTTAACAAGAGGTAAACAATACATGTGTATTGTTTTATCTATTAAAACAATAGAAATCTTGTGTATGTGTGATGTTTCAAGCTAGAAATTCAAAAACACTTCTTCAAAATGCACAAACCGATTCTGAAATCATGTTTGTTTGCATTTAATGAATGTTATGAGTAGAAGAAGATGAGTTTGAAGATTTTGCAGCTTGGAAATGTTTGGTTTGAAGCTAATGAACAACTGATTTGATGTTTGTTGAATGAGAGGATCGAAATCTATGAATGATTGAGCCAAGGCTCTGATACCACCTGATAAAATCAGCTTAAACTCATGATGAACATGAACATATTCAACATGAATAAAAGGTTGATTCCCCCAAGGATCTTTTTAATATCTCTCAAACTTCAACACACTAGAATCATGGTGCGGAAACCCATGATAATAGAGTATGAAATCAGTGTGTGTTTGTGTGTGTGTGGTGTGTGTACAAAAGCACAATCAAATAAACTGCTTGTTTGTATTGAATTCGTTCAAAAGCTTACAAAGGATTAGGGTAGCATGTTATTTATAGCCTATACACATAGCTATATACAATTACTAAACTACCCTTATGTAATTGAAAATTACATAAAATAATCCTAAGTCTATATGTCATCCGCTGTGGAGATCAGTCATCCGCTGTGGATGTTTGCTCATCCGCTGTGGAGAAGATCTTGTCATCCGATGTGCATGGTTGTATGTTATCCGCTGTGGGATGTTCATCCCCTGTGGATGAACATCCACTATGGAATGTTCATCCGCTGTATAATGTTATCCGCTGTCAGCATGTCATCCGCTGTGGGATCTTGTTCATCCGCTGCACACACTTAGACAATGATTCTTCATCCGCTGCTAATGATTCTTCATCCGCTGTGGATTCTTCTCATCCGCTGTGGGTACCAAAAAATTTCTTTATCTTAAATCTGCAAAAGAAATCTTTAACAGATATTAGTGTTTGTAATGAATGTTAATGATGCTAATGTGTTAGTAAATGATTTTTTTGGATGTTAGAACATATTATGTTTGTTATATGTCTGATATGGCAAGCATCATACTTTTATGCATTAACTCTTAATGGACTTGTTAAGTCCAACAAAGTGCACTATCGATTGTAAGTGAGGTGAGGTAGGTTGATGGAGCAAGAAAATGGTAAAAATCTGAAACCAGGATCTTTCTCATATGTCAACAGAGCAACTTGGTTAGGTTGCCTTTGAAGGTGCATGGAAAAATCTTACTGGTTTTGGAGTTCAGGGATGGCCATTTGAGAAAGCTTTGGGATGAAAGAAGCTAAGAACAAGGAGGGTTTATGGGTGAATTTAGGGTTTAAAATTTGCAGATGTAGAGGAAGAAGAAAAGGGGGAAACCATTGTAAGGATATTTATATGGTTGAATTTGAGACAAATTTAATGCAAAAGGATAAACTTTGAAATTCTAATATCGGTCCCACCTTTGAAAAAGTACCCAAAAATGTAATTATCTTAGAAGTAGAAAATCTTCCGAAGGTAATTTGTCTTCAGAAGTTTTGAGAAAACTTTCGAAGCCAATTTGAATTCGGAAGATATTCCTTAGCTTGACAAGAATTGCTTCGGAAGAAACATACTTGGTAGTTTGCTTCCGAGCTATATTTGCTTTCGGAAGATATTAAACTTCAAAAGTTTTATTCAAAGGATGAATAAAATTTTTGAGACTTAATTGCTTTTGGAAGAAAATTGTCTTTCAAAACATACAAGTACTTAAATTATATTTAAGCTTCGTAAGATATATCAGAATTTCTTCTGTATTTTTTAGTAAGTAGTTGTTAGTTTTAAAGACATTTTTTCTTCCGAAGTCAACATAATGTCTTCCAAAGAAAAATAGACATTTAATTCCTAAATTCTAAGGAACATCATATTGAAAAATTTTCTCCCAAGGTAAAGAGGGCTTATATGGGTGATGCTATAGACAACTTAAGACACACATATTTTAAAAAAATAATCTTGAAATTAATTTAAGAAAATCTACTCAAATTTAATCATTCCAATAGCTGATACAAGATACTTAAATCTTTGTTCATCAAAAGCTTTAGTGAACAGATCAGCATATTATTCATTTGTGTTAACTTTGACTAGTTTGATTAATCCTTTTTCAAAATTCTCTCTAATCAAATGCTACCTGATATTGATGTGTTTTGTCCTTGAGTGCTGCACATGATTCTCTATAATAGAGATAGCACTATTGTTGTATATGTGGATGGGAATCTCTTTGAAGTTGAATCCATAGTCCAGCATCTGATTTTGAATCCAAAGCACTTAAGCATAGTAGCTTGCAGCAGCAATGTATTCAGCTTCAGCAGTTGATGTAGACACACAGAATTGTTTCTTGCATTACCATGAGACAATCCTTCCACCAAGGAATTGACATCCCCCTGATGTAGACTTTACAGTCATGTTGCAGCCACCATAGTCACTATCTGTATAAGCATACAGATTGAAGTCATAATTCTTTGGATACCAAATGCCTAGTTTAAGAGCACCTTTGAGGAATCTAAGAATCCTCTTAATGGCAACCAGGTGTGACATCTTGAGGTTGGCTTGATATCTTGCACATATGCATGTGGCAAACATGATATCAGGCCTGTTGGCTGTGAGGTTTATAAGAGACCCAAACATAGCCCCCTATAAAGATGTTCATCAACACACTCTCCCTCAAGATCAGGTCCTAGGGAGTGGTTTCTGGCTATGGGTGTCTTAGCAACCTTGCACTCAGTCAGATGAAATTTGATTAGTATGTCTTGAACATACTTTGACTGGTTTTATGAAGATGCCATTGTCAACCTACTTCACTTGAAATCCTAGAAAGAAATTGAGTTCCCTAATGACACTCATTTAAAATCTATTCTTCATCAGCTTCTCAAAGTCTTTATAGAGCTTTGGATTAGTTAACCCAATGATGAAGTCATCTACATAAACTTGAACCAGCATCAAGTCATTGCTTGTTCATTTGATGAAGAGTTTGTTGTTAATAGTAACTCTCTTGTAGCAATGTTGAACAACATACTATGACAGTGTCTCATACCACTTCCTTGGAGATTGATGTAGCCCATAAAGAGCTTTGTCAAGCTTGTAGACATAATCAGGATGATCTGGGTCTGCAAAGCTAGGTGGTTGCTTGACATACACTTCCTCATATATCACTCCATAAAAAAATGGACACTTGACATCAAGTTGGTAGATCTTAAAATACATGGATGCAGCAAAAGCAAGGAATATCCTAACAGCTTCAAGTCTTGCCATAGGAGCAAAAACATCTGTATAGTCAATCCCTTCTTTTTGAGTGTACCCTTGAACAACTAGTCTTGCCTTGTTTTTGATGACAAGTCCTCTATCATCCTTCTTATTCCTGAAAACCAACTTGATACCTATTGGTGTCTTCCTATGAGGAAGAGGGCATAGGTTCCAAACATTTTGTCTCTTGAATTGAACCAGCTCCTCCTACATTGCTTCAACCCAACTACCATCCTTCAGAGCCTCATCAACTTTCTTTGGATCAATCTGGGACAAGAAACAAGAGTATAGACAAACATTTTTGTCACGGGTTTGTGCTCTTGTTCTCAACCCAGTCTCAACATCTCCAATGATGTTTGTGGTGGGATGGGACTTGTGGATTCTCAGTTGAGGAATCATAACAAGTTGGTTTGACAGATCTAAGTTAGTGAAATTCAGATCTGGTGATTGAGCATCATCCTCCACATCAGCACACTTATCAAGAGAAACTTGATTCAATGAGTGTGTGACATCATTGATGTTGTCTTCAGTGGAGAGGTTGTCAGCATCATGAAATTCTTGATCACTTTCACCATCTCCGTCTCCTCCTATATTAAAAACCCCTTCATTTGAGTTTTGTGACTTAATGCTGGAATTTATAGGCACCTCAGATGTATCAACTGAATAGTTTGTAATTGTAGCGCTGACAGGATTTCCAACTACTGGATTTGTTACCACTGGAGCCGAAGGAATTCTATCACTTGATCTTCTTAGCTCAAATTTTGGGTCAGGATCTCCTGTTGATAAGCTACATATAGATCTTGAAACATATTCACAATATTTGTTAAAACAGTTGGTAACTAAATTAAGATCAAATAGCCAATCTGAACCAGAACCTTTCATACTGGGTGTGTGCTCATTGAAGGTCATATTGGCTGACTCCTCAACTAGTCTAGTTCTAAGATTGTATACTCTATAAGCCTTAGCTTGGTAAGAGTATCCAATAAAATGTCTATCATCTAATTTCTCCGCAAATTTGGCTATCTGATCTTTGGTATTTAAGATAGTGCATGGACATCCAAATGACCTGAGGAAACTAATGAAAGTTCTGCTTTTGTGGAATAGTTCATAAGAAGTCTTACCATGAGTCTTGACTACTAAAACTCTATTCTGCACATAGAAGGCAGTGTTGACTGCCTCTGCCTAGAAGATGATGGGTAGTTTAGAGTCAGAGGCATGGTCCTTGCAGCCTCAATAAGTGTGTTGTTTCTCCTCTTAGAAATACCATTTTGCTGAAGAGTCCTGGGAGCATTATATTGTCTTGTAATACCCTTTTCACTATAAAATGTATCAAGGATTTGGTTCTTGACTTTGTGGTCAAATTGATTCTTAATTTTCAGAATGAAGTTCTTCAAGATTTTAGGAGTCTCATCCTTAGTTCTAAGAAAAAAGACCCAAGTATCTCTTGTGAAATCATCTATGATCATCAGGCATTATGAAGTTCTTTCTAAACTTATTACACCGGTGGGGCCAAAGAGATCAATATGTAATAAGTGTAGGGGAGTAGTGATGGAGTTATTTCCCTTTGGCTTGTGAGACACTTTGTGTTGCTTTCCTTTCAGACATGCAACACAACGGTCATCACTTATAAACTCTTTCTTTGGCATTCCAGTTACCGAATCATTCTTAATAAGTTTATTCATGTTCATAAAGTTTACATGGCACATTCTTTTATGCCAAAGTAAGGACTCATTACTATTGGCTTTAGATAGAAAGCAAGAAACTTCTCTTGATGGGGAGGTTTCCTACAAATCCATCTTATACATGTTCCTTTTCTTAGGGGCTTTGAGCAGTTAATGCTCTTGAGGAATGACCACCCCAGGCTTGAGAACAATGCACTCATGCTCAGTGAAGGGCATGTTATGTCTCCGATCACAAAATTAGGATACACTCAAGAGATTGTACCCAAGCTCCATAACATAGATTACCTTCTCATTGCTGAGCATACCATTTATGACCCTACCCCTTCCTATGATCTAACCACCTGATTCTCCTCCAAAAGCAACTGGCCCTCCATCAAGTTTCTCAAAGTTTTGAAGAAAAAGAGTCATTGCCTATTATGTGTCTAGAACAACTACTATCAATGATCCATACATGTCCCTTAGTTTTTAGTTGTTCCTACACAAAGAGAGATGGTTACTTATATTTGGAAACCCAATCCTTGTTGGTATTAGGCTTATCAAGATAAACTGAAGATAGTTCAATAGTTATTGATCCTATATTCAAGCTTTAAGGATCTTTGGTTGTTGTTGATGAAGAAACTTCAATGACATGGTCTTCCTTCATCTTCCACACACTCTTTGGAAGACTAGATTTGACCTTCAAGACATCAAAAATTTTGACAACTTTGGAAGTTTTGGAGACTGAAACTTTGGAAGCTTTTGCATCCATTACAGCAGACTTCAGTGCTTTGGAAGCATTCCTTTCTTCCGAGACCAAATTTTCTTCCGAAGGCAATTTTCAACCTATCTTCTTCTTGATCACCTTGGAGCTTCCGAAGGAAATTAATTTTCCTTTTAAAGCTGCCTTCTTCTTGTTCCTCACAAAAGTCTTCTTCTTGTTTATGTGGATGGTACTCTTGGGATTGTAGATGCAATCCTTAGAAAAATGAGTAGCACCACCACACATAATGCATTCAACTTGCTTACTTCTGAGGTTTTTTCTGAGTAGAAGGTTGAGCATGGTCTCTTTCTACTTCTTGCTCTTGGAACTGGATGGTTCAGGTTGTGCAGTAGTGGTGCACATTTGATCAACCTTCTTCTCTTGACCAGGATGATTTGGACATGAAGTAGGACTCCTGGTACTAGAGTCCATAGTTGAGTCTTTAGTTTTCACCACTTCAAATCTAGTAAAAATAAAGACTTGTTTTTGCTTGGAATTGAAAGTGGCCTTGATCTCTTAGGCATTCTTTGATTTTCTCTTGGCTGTCCTGATCAAGTTCTTCCTAGTTGACTTGGTCATCCTTGGTTTTTTCTTCTCTCTAGTAGGATAGTGACCCTTCTTAGGATGATCATTCTCACTCACTACAGATTCGTCCTTCACTATCTCCTCTTCATATTCATCCTATTATTGGATTGGATCAATGAGGGGCAACTCATCTTGACTAGTTTCACACCTTGGAGATCTTACAGATAGTAATGTGTGTGGAGGAGCTATCTCACTTAAACCTAATCCCTACCTGTTCTGATAAAAAATCTTTGCACGCATGGATGAGTATATGATGTTCTTGAAGGTTTCCTGTTCAAGAACACAATATTTTGTCGTGGCTTTGCTGATCACAAGCTCAGCCTGGCATTCAGTTAACTTGGTAATGAGATCTTTGATTTTAGTCTTGTAATTTGTATGCTCATGCTTAAGAGTTGAAATTGTTTTCTCTAATTTTTTTATTCCAAGTTTATAGTTATTTTCAGCTCTTTTGAAATCAGCTTTTAAAATATTCAAATACTCAAGGTCAGATCTCACTTCCAGGTTATAGTACCAATACATATTTACTTTAATAATGCATTCAGTTGTACAGAGATGTTCTAATACCTTGGCTTCTTCATGATTAGCCATCAGTGCTTGATTTGGAGAAACGTCCTCTACCTAAAAGCTACAGTCAAAGCCTCCCTCTTCAGCAGCAACAGCATGTTGTTGTTTTGGTTGGCTTGGCTTCTCAGATCTGGGAGCTGTATCAGTGTAACTTGGTCTAGATTGTGCTTGGCTACCATTAGTACTTAGGGCCTTGCACTCCCTAGCAAAGTGTCCCATCTAGTTACAATTATAATACTTCATTTTGCTTTTATCCAGTCCAAACTTTTCACTGTATACATTGCTGGGAAACTTTCTTCCGGTTCTCTTGTAGAACTTCTTCGCTCTATGAGTGAGAAGAGCCATTTTTTGGACTATCTCCATATACTGCAGGTCATCTGGATGGATACAATCCAAGTCTTCAAAAGTGAAGAGAAAGTTGCCACAACTTTTATCAGCAGACACGAATGCTTAAGATAAGCTTGTCTCTTGGAATGAGCTTCCATGGATGTAGCTCTCCCTTGGTGTCTCAGGGAAGGTGATGAAATAACCGTTTTATGAGTTATCAGGATAGCAGATTAGATGATTGTTAGATCATATGAGACTGGTGCAACCAAAATAACATTTTAAAGTACAATTGAATAAGTCTTTCAAAGCTAAAGCTGCTCTTTCAAAGACAAATTGAAGATCTTGCGAATCTTAAGTATGAAGAACTTCCGAAGGAAAACTAAGTCTTTCGAAACTAAGTAGTTTTCCTTCCGAAGTACATTAAGAACTTCCGAAGGTAGAACCAAGTCTTTCGAAGTATATGAAGACCAAGTAATTCTCCTTCTGAAGCATTCACACTTAAAAGATTCAAGACAAAGTCTTCCAAAGAATGAAGTCATGAAGACTTGCAGAAGACTCGAAAGAAGTTGATTCTTTCGAAGTATAAATGGCCTCGGAAGAACTTATTCTTCCAAAGCCATTTTGCTTTCGGAAAAATCAACTATGAAAAAGTGGACATAAGTATGGGCTGTCTGACATCCGCTGACAACTCTGATACACTGCATGGTGTTTTCCCACTCCCATGTAGTTGACCATACTTTAATCTACTGTTCACCTTTATCAGCTAGTATAGTTACCATACTTAGTTGGTGACAAAAGGAAAGTCATGGACCTGTCATGACTACCTAGTCTAGGATATTATCTTATCTTAGATACTTTACTTCTAGCAATGTAGTATTTGCTTAGCGGTAAATTCCAGCTGGTTTTCTAAGTATAACCGGCTGTAGATAGTAGTATATATAGTTTCTCATTGTAACTTAAGTAACCATGCTTGTAAGAGTCTTGTAATACTAAGTTGAGAAGTAATATATACAAGTAACTTAAAAACCATTCTTGTGTTCATTAACTTATTATATTATTGTCAACTTAGTTAGAGTACCGATTCATCAACCGAGTGAGATTTAGTGAGTTTGTGAGATACAAAACCTATGTTGAGAGACCAACACTGATCCTGCAATTGGTATCAGTGCTTTTCAAGCTCTTGATTGTGGGATCTGACCATCCCAAATCACCGTCGTTTCTTTACACTTATTCACTTCACTCAAATGGCTCTTAACCAAAAGTTTTCTGAGTCCGAGATGGGAACCATGACCAAGGCTCCTATCATCACCCCTGATGATTTTGAAACCTGGTGCAAACGTATTGAAGGTTTAATCAAGTATCAAGATAGCCACATGTGAAGATCTGTCATTCATGGTCCTTACAAGCCAAAGGTGGCGGACCCGGCTGGTAATGGCGCCATGATTAAGAAAGCTGTTGAAGACTACTCTGATGAAGACTTTAAGAAGATGGACATCGACTACAAAGCGATGACCATGTTGCTTACTGCTATACCAAACTCCATAATGATAGGCTTTAAGCAATGCGAGACCACCAAAGAACTCTTTGATGCTTTGAAGCTGATGTACTCTGGTTCTATTGAATCAAAGGAAAACAAGAAGGATATGTTGAAGCAGAAGTTTGAGAACTTCACTTATGTTGTTGATGAGACATTGAGCCAACAATACTTCAGGTATATGGACTTGATCACCTCTCTTCAGACTATGGAAGTTGTTCTTGAGAAAAGAGACATAGTCAGAAAATTCATGAGTGCACTTCCTTATGAGTGGACTATTTATTGTGTCTCAATCAAGAGAACTGAAAATCTCAACACTCTCACTATGACTGAACTGTATGGAATCCTTGATGGATACCGTATGGAGATGGAGACTCAAAAGAGCCACCAGATGAACAGACCCTCAAATCCTGCAGTCAACAATGCTCTACATGTTGCTGAAGGATCAAGAACTCCCCAGCCTTAGTTGTACCTGAACTACCCCCAACAGCCATCATCCTCTTTTGGGCCATACATCACTTTCCCTAAGACACCCAGGTCTCAACAGGCTCAACACACTCCCTTCCAGGATAGTTGTGCTTTTGTTTCAAGGAAAGAGCACTCTGGAGATTTTCAATACTGTTTTAATGATCTAGAGTGTTTCAGCCCAGATGATGTTGAATATATGGACATTGTCCATCAAATGGCTCTTTTAACCTACAGAGCAAAGAAATTCTTTGAAAGAACCGGAAGGCAGTTTCCTTAGAACCCAACTAATAGCAAATTCAGGTTTGATAAGAGCAAGGCCAAATGCTACAACTGTAAACAGCTTGGTCACTTTGCTAGGGAATGTAAAGCTCCAAGATCTAATCCTAGAGCAGCTCAAGCCTCCCAATATTCTGCTACCTCAAAGGCTGCAACCAAACTCATTGAGCCACAAACTGCTGCTATTGCTCAAGAAGTTGACTGGAGCTTTATGGTGCATGATATCACTCCTGCTCAAGCTCTCATGGCTGGAACTGAAGACAGCAAGGTATATGAACATCTCTGTACTCCAGCCTGTATTGCTAAGGTTAAATTGTATCAGGACTACAACATGGAAATTAGATTTGATATTGAGTCCTTAAATATCCTAAAATCTAATTTTAAGAGAGCAGAATCTAACTATAAGCTCAAAATAGAAGAGTTAGAGAAAATTGTGCCCTTTTTAAAACATGAACATACCAACTATAGGACTCAAATAAAAGATCTAATATCCAAATTGATTGAAGCTCAAGCCTAGCTAGTCATAGCTGAGGCTAAAACAAAGAAGTATGCTATTCAAGAGCATAACTTCAACACCATTATAGCATCATCCTCCCAATCCAAGGTATGCTATCAAAACAAAAATGGGTTGGGATCCAATGAAAATGCTCCACCACACTCTCTTGTGTCTATTAGACAGCCAAAATGTGGTACTGATAAGCAAGAGGTTCCAACTGCTGACCCACTACCTAGTGAGTAGAAGAATGATGCAATAATGGAAACCACCACAGGGAAGGATAAGGTAGAAAACTTCATCCCCACAGTTGATAAATCCTTGACCACCAAAGCCAGAAAGAACCAGATCAAGGCATCAAGAAAAACTGCCAAAAAGGTGGCTGAGACTAAGATAAAGAGAGACCCATGGCAAAAGGGTGTATTCATCTCAGCTGGATTCCAAGTAGTTGGAAGTTCTGATTCAGGAAAAAAGAGTAGTACTAACACTCCTATCCAGCTAAAGGAACAAAAATTAATGGGAATGGTTGTTGAAGAAGAGAAGAAGTGCAAGAAACAACAGCCCACATGTCCCACCAAGAATAACATTGAGTGCATAATCCGTGGCCTGCATAACCACATGGCTAAAGATTGTTACTACAATCTAGCAAGCACACATTATGCAACCAATATTAAGAAAGAAGGAGTCAAGGATGGTTTCACATTTGGACCATACCATATAGTCCAAGTGTTAAGGAAAGGAAAGCTTGTTTCCGAAGCCAAGTTGCTTTTGGAAGAAACTCATTCTTCCAAAAGAAAAATAGCTTTGGAAGACAAGCCAAACAACAAACAAAGAAACAAAAACATTTCCTTGAAACCTTCCAAGAAGAAGACTGCTTCGGAAGAAAAGGTGGTGACAACTTCTTCTGAAAAGAAAGAAGCCTCAGAAGCAAGTCATGCTGCACAAGCCTCCTCAGGCTCATCAACACAGGTCAACCATAAGATGGAATCGAAGACCAGAAAAGATGTTGCAGCCCAAACCTCTTCTTTACAAACTATAATTGAGCCCCCATGCATACAATTTGGTTCAGTTATATCACCTGCAATAGAAGAACCCAAGACCAACAAGGCTTGGGTTTCCAACAATAACTAATCATTTCACCTTATGTGCAGGGACATCCACATGACAAGAATAGAAGTGTCTGGATTATGGACAGTGGATATTCCAGGCACATGATAGGGAACAGATCTCTCCTACAATAATTTAAACATTTTGATGGAGGTCCTGTTCAGTTTGGAGGTGAAGCCGGAGGATACATTTCTGGTAGAGGTAGTGTATCCAATGGTAAGTTAAACATTGACAAGGTAAACTTTGTCAAACAGCTTAAACACAATCTCTTGAGTGTTTCTCAATTCTATGATCAAAAGCACCAAATGGTTTTCACAGAACATGAGTGCATTATCCACAAACCCGGGATGACAATTCCTCAAGAATTAGTGCTTTTTAGATATCCCAGGAGAGGGGATATGTACAAGCTTGATTGAACAATGATTCTCCACCGGGTGAAGTATCATGCTTTCTTTCCAAGCTAATGGTGATGAGTTAACTCTTTAGCATAAAAGAATGTGTCATGTTAATTTTAAAACCATTAATAAGCTGGTTCAAAAAAATTTGGTACATGGTGTGCTTAAAAGGGAATTTTTCTGTAAAGATAACTATGTTGCTTGTCTGAAAGGAAAGCAACACAAGGTTTCTCACAAATCGGAAGAGGTTAACTCCACCACCACTCTATTACACTTATTGCACTTGGATCTTTTTGGTCCCACAAGTATAATAAGCATTGGAAGGAAATCATATTGTCTTGTGATTATTGATGATTTTACAAGACTTCATGGGTATTCTTTTTAATAACTAAAGATGAAATGGCTGAAACTTTAAAATCTTTTACTCTTAAAATTAAAAATCAAAAGGATCACAAGGTAAAAATCATTAGAAGTGATCAAGGGACTGAGTTTAAGAATCAAGTTCTTGACTCATTCTACAACTCAAAAGGGATCGCAGACAATACAGTGCTCCTAGAACTCCTCAACAAAATGGTGTTGCAGAGAGGAGGAACAGGAAACTTATTAAGGTTGTAAGAACTATGGTAGCTAATTCAAAGCTGCCTCTAACTTTCTGGGCAGAGGCAGTCAGCACTGCATGCTATGTGCAGAATAGGGTTCTCATTGTTAAGCCCCATGGAAAGACCCCTTATGAGTTATGGAACAAGAGGCTACCGTTCATTGGCTTTCTTAGGTCCTTTGGTAGCAGGTGTACCATACTCAACACAAAAGACAATTTAGCAAAATTTGATGAAAAATCGGATGATGTTATCTTTGTTGGATATTCCTCAACCTCTATTGCTTATAGAGTGTATAATATTAAAAATCAACAATTTGAGAAATCATCCAACATTGTTGTTAATGAGCACACTCCTTGTGTTAGAAAGAATGACCCTAATCACATCTTCAATCTAGAATTGTTTCCAAACTATTCTAAACCATCTTGTGAGAATGTTTCAGCTGGAACAAGAACTCAAACTGACATCTATGAAGATCAAATGTTTGAGTTACCCAGACCTATTCCTAGCTCTCCAAGAGGAACTAAAGAACAAGCTCCCACTACTGGAAGTCCTGAAAGCTTGAACATATCAGGAAATCATTGAGCTTCAACAAGTTGTCAGCCAACTGAGCCTCAAAACTCATCAGCTGAGAACTCCAGCATTCAACACCAAGCTGATGAAGACAGTAATCTGGAGGAACAGGCAACTGTTGATACTACTTCTCAGCAGAATATTATTGATGCTGTTACACATTCATTCAATCAGTCCTCGTTTAATGAGTGTGGGGCATTAGCTGGTCATGGTGTTCAAAACCCTGAGCAAAACATCTCAAACCTGGATCTATCTATGTAACTAGATGTGATTCCTAGGCTCATGATACACAACACTCACCCAGCTAAGAACATCATTAGGGATGTCTCAGAAGGTGTGAGAACAAGAAGTCAGACCCATAATGGGAATGTCTGCTTGTACTCATGCTTTCTCTCTCAAATGGAACCAAAGAAGAAGGAAGAAGCCCTCAAGGACAACAATTGGATTGAAGCTATGCAAGAGGAGTTGCTTCAGTTCAAGAGGCAAAAGGTATGGAACTTGTGTCTATTGCCACCTGGCCAAGTCCCTATTAGCACCAAGTGGGTGTTCAGAAATAAGAGAGATGAAAGAGGTTTGATTATTAAGAACAAGGCAAGACTTGTTGTTCAAGGATACATATAGGAGGAAGGAATAGATTACACTGATGTCTTTGCACCTATTGCAAGACTTGAGAGTATGAGAATCTTCCTTGCTTTTGCAACATCTAAGAACTTCACTATCTATCAACTTGATGTCAAATGTGTATTTTTATATGGGGATATTGGTAGAGAAGTTTATGTGTGTCAGCCACCTAGATTTGAAGACCCACAGCTCCCTAACTATGTGTGCAAAATGGATAAAGCTCTCTATGGGTTGCATCAAGCACCTAGGCTATGGTATGAGACCCTGTCTCAGTTTCTTCTTAGGAATAGCTACACCAGAGGCACCATAGACAAGACATTGTTCATAAAGAAGTCCGGGAAGGACATGCTGCTTGTTCAAGTCTATGTAGATGACATCATATTTGGTTCCTCAAATGACCAAATATGCAAACACTTTGAAAGCATCATGAGGAAGAAGTTTGAGATGAGTTCAATGGGAAAGATGGATTTCTTCCTTAGAACTCAAGAGAAGCAGATGGAAGAAGGGTTCTTTATCAATCAATCTAAGTTTGAAAGGACATCTTAGAGAGATTTGAGATGAAAGATTGTAAGCCAGCCAAGACACCTATACCCAAAAATCACAATCTTTGTCCTGATTCCGAGGGGGAGGATACTGATCAGCATCAGTACAAGGCGATTATTAGATCTCTAATGTATCTCACTGTAAGTAGACCTGATATCATGTTCGCAACCTGCATCTATGCAAGATATCAGGTTGCTCCCAAGGTGTCTCACCTAATTGTTGCCAAGAGAATTCTTAGATACCTTAAAGGAGCTCCCAAACTGGGTCTCTGGTATCCTAAGAATAAGGACTTCAATCTCTATGGGTACACTAACAGTGATTATGGTAGTTGCAACATCAACAAGAAATCCACATCCGGAGGATGCGATTTCTTGGTGGAAGGATTATCTCCTGGCAATGCAAGAATCAATCATGTGTCTCAACATCAACTGCTGAACCTGAATACATTGCTGCTATGAGCTGTTGTGCTCAATTGCTATGGATTCCGAATCAGATGCTAGACTATGGTTTCAACTTCATGCATACTCCTATCCACATAGACAACAAGAGTATTATTTCTATCACAGAAAATCCGGTCAAGCAGTCCAACACAAAGCATATCGACATCAGGTATCATTTCATTAGAGATATTCATAAAAAAAAATCTAATAAAGCTAGTCAAAGTGAATTCAAATGAACAATATGCTGACTTGTTCACCAATGCCTTTGATGAACAAACATTTAAATATTTAATTACAGCTCTTGGGATGATTAACATTGACTAGTTCTTCTCTTTTGAAAAATCTTTTTTTAAAATATGTCTTGTCTATGGTGTCTAACTACAATCTAAGCTCTGTTACAAAAAGGCTTTCTTCAAAAAAAAAAATCTAAGTGTAAATACTTCCGAAGAGAAATTTACCCTCGGATGAAATCTTTATCCATCTTCCGAAGGCAAATTACTCTGCATAACTATTATCTTCCGAAGAGTTTTTAGCCTCGGAAGATCAATTGATCATAGATCAAATTTACTTCCGAAGCTTACTAACTTCTATTCTCAGAAGAAGATTTTACTCTTGAAAGCAAACTTGTCATTGAGACATGGTTTGCTTTCAGAAGTAAAAATGGCTTCGAAAGACAATATTGAGAAACACAAGTGTTTTTGTCTCAGAAGCAGGTCTACCTTCGAAAGAACGTCTTTACTATGTAACGAAAATCTTTGGGCCCCACTTTGTAAAAAGTAAGATTTTATTGATGGTTGTCGAAATATTTTAAATGTTTTATCTTACCGCCTCTGTCAAATGGAAACCTAAACTGTCCTTTCACCTTAACGGTTTGCTTTTTAACCCCCATTTAAAATTTTTGACTCTCTTTCTTTACTTTCTTTACCACAGCAAAAGCCCCAAATTACCACCATCTTCTTCACTTACTCTCAAATTCCTTCAATCCTACCGTACCTCTTAACAATGGCCCTAAATCCCCAACATAATCAGGTCGCTATCCTTGATTCTTCAAAGGATGTCGACTTTGCCCCTATCATCGAATTTCTGTCCCAATCGGCATACTTCATTGCCCTCACCGTTAATCCCACCATCTACTCTAACCACATGGTTGAATTCTGGGCAAATGGTCAAGATGAAACACTAAATGGTGAAAGGGTCATCAGATCGAGGATTTGCAGACAGGAGATCACCATTGCTGAATCAACCATCAGGGAGCATCTGGAGCTTCATGATGAGGGCGCCCCTACTGAATTCCCCAAATCTGAGTTGGAAGACACTTACACTCAGATGGGATACGGCGATGATGTGCACAAGTCTACAGTCTACAATTTTAACTTCTCTTACAATTGGAAGTTCTTGCTGCACAAATCCGAGGGATGGGATCAAATCCCATATGATTTGGGCTGCCTAGTCCATGGGTTGGTAAAGGTCCTGCGCTTCAACTACTCAAGATTTGTGCTAAACAACTTAAGAGGCAATCTCACCCGGGATCCAGTCTACATGTATGCCCAGTTCATTCAGCATATAATCAACTATGAGCTGGACCAAGACAGATTACAATGTGCAGATGTTTTTAATGGTCCATCACATGTGGCCTGGCATCTTCAAAACTTTGAAGAAGGTGTCCACCAACTTCTCTGGAAGATTCACTGATCTTCTTCCATGTATGTGCGAGCCAACTGCTCCTGGTGACATCCCTACAAGCCCAGCAGGTGATGAACCCACACCAGACACCACCACTCAAATGCCAATCACTTCTTCCCACCCAATCAAGATTACATACACTAGACATCCCAAACGAAACCCTGATCAATCTACTCTGATTGATCAGGTCCCCTCTGTTCTAACCAAAAAGAATCGAGTGGAACTCAGGGCTCCCACTCAGCCAAAGGTCAAACCATCCTCTACCATTGACCTCAATGTCAGCATCAAATCTCCTCAGTCTCAAGCTGATGAGCCCACAACCTAAGCCTTTATCCCTCAGGGTGAGTCTCAACACTCCCCTGAGTAGCCAAAAAGTGACACCAACATCATCGGGTCATCTGCTCTCGCAGAAGAACCCGTAGGTGCTGACCAAGGTCCCGGGTCATTAGATTTAACCTCCCTATCCCTCATTGACCTATCAACCCTACCTCATAAGGACATTTTGTTTCATCTGGGCCATGATGTTGATCTACCATACCACTCTTTAAATCAACTGAGCCCTAGGGAACCTCTAATGTCTAGCCCACATCAGCTATACCTAACTGAGGTGAGTCAAACTGGTATGGAGGTGACTCATGTAGGCTCAGTTGCTACTACTGAGAGTGTCACACTAACCCCTCAGGACTAACATAAGTTGGACTGAGTCTACAACAACCTTTCCCCTTGATGACTCTGAAAGAGACATCAGCACACAAGGGTATCCAGGGCGCCGAGAAACCACTACTGGTGGTGATGATGAACATACTAGGTATGTTATCTCATCTCCTAATGATTCTTCTAAAGAAGATGAGGGTAGCCTGAAACTCATTATCAAAAATCTAATTTCTAAAATCTCAAACCTTGAATCAAAGGTTAAGACTTTAAAGGACAGGTCTGCCACTGAGCAACTTGAGATTGAAAATCTCAAGGCTCAACTAGCTGAGACATGGATTGAGAAGTCTGTTAGGCATGTACATACTCAGGTTTCTTTAAGTTCTTCCTCTAGCTCATCTACTTCTCAAGATGATGCTACCAAAAAGGAATGTACAGAAACAAAGACATGAGGAGCCCTGTCTTGCCATCACAACAACTTCCTTTGATGCCATATCTTCTTTGTACCCCACACAACAACACCCGGAAACCATCTTCCCTCAACCAGCTCCCATTACTGATCAAGTGGATCCAAAAATGCTTATAGACCTTAACAGGTTTTTAACCATATTTTTGATAAGCTCATCCATTGAACAACCTTCCCCTGATGTAGGCGTTGCCTACTTCGGAGCTGAGGAGCTTTAAAGGCTGAGTGCACCACCAACCTCTGAAAAGGAAGTTGGTCAACCCAAAGTCTCTGTTGAACCCGAGATTAAATTCGAAGGAGATATACACACTCATGGCCGAGCAACCAATTTGGAAGGGATTGGTAGTGCAGTTCCAATTACTTCTGAAGCAGAAATCCAAGCTGTGGAAGGAATAATTGAACTGTCTTCCTCGTCCAATGATCTGTTCATCACAGAGGCCATTCTTGACCTAGCCTCTGAGGTAAACAGTGAGGACTTCCTTATAACCCCTCTCTCCCAAACACCACAAGTCCAACCCCACTCTCCCTAACCTGAATCTTCTAAACCTGAGTCTCCAAAGGCTGAATCTTCCTCTAATCCTAAGGGGAAGAGGAAGCTTACTGCTGAGGAGCTTCTAGAGGAGGAAATGTTGGAAAAGCTTAAGAAGAAGGAAAGAATTGATATTGGGAAGCTGTTGGCAGCAAGCAGCAAAACAGCAGTAGCAGCCGCTCAAGAAAGTATCAACAACAAGAGGAGAGTGGAGGTTATTGACCATCAGCCTGGGAGTAGTCAATGAAGATATCCTTCTACTCCCACTTGATGAGCTTGTAAATATGGAGAACGCAACCTTGCTACAAAAAGAAATAGAGGAAGCAGCAAGGTTGGCCGAAGAGGACGAGAAGAGGAAAAGAAAGGATGAGGCTATGGAAAGGGAGAGGAAGGAGAGAATAGCCATTCTCTGCTCTAGAGGCTATTCTCAAGAGGAGCTGGCACCTCATGATTATGATACGATCTTGTTTCTTTTTCACAAAGAGCAAGATCAAATCAACAAAGAAAGGAAGAGGACTGCCAGGGAAAAGCTAAAGGAGAAGAAGAAGGAGGAGGAAGAGGCATAACTTGCTGCTGCCAAGAAGGTGGGAGATAAGGAATGGATGAAAGCCCATGGCTTCACCGGCAGGCAAGTGGGTCCTATGTCAGAGAAGACCCTATAGCGACATGTCAGTGACATCAAGGCTGACATTCGCTTAGGAAGAAGGCAGGAGGTAAGTCAAATATCAAGTGTTCAGAAGAAGGCACCCAAACCAACACCAACACCCAAACCAACACCAACACCCAAACCAGCACAACCTACACCCACACCTCTTCCCTTTCCTATCAAAACTGAACCAACCACTAAGACTTACACCCCTGAACCCACACCATCAGCCTTACCTACACCCTCACCCACTGCTTCCCAACAACCACCACCATCACCTATCCTTAAACCCAAAACACAACCCAGAACCCAATCTATACCCAAACTATCTTCTAAACCTTCTAAGCCCCTGACCTTAGAAGAAATCAAGGAGATCAAGAGGAAGCTCATCAACTGCACAACATTGGGCGACATCACTTGTGAGGAAGAGTCAATTAAGCTGAAATACACTGATGGCTCTTCCAGTTCCCTCATAAAAGATGCATTCCTTGATCTACCTAGGGGAGCACTGGACCAAGCTCTCCAACTTCTTGCAACCAACTCAGATGTTCTTATAGAAGAAGAGAAGAAGTTAAGAAGGAGACTAGTGACTCTACTGGATACTAGGAAGGGGGACAAGCTTTCATCCAAACCCCTCAATCCTAGAAAACAAATAGTCTAGTGGAGGTTCGATGAACCTTCACATAGCTTTGTTGTGGAAAGAGAGAATGGTGAAGCAAACAGGGTTGATACTGCATCTTTGTTACACTCCAGCAGATTTGACCTTGTTGAGTTAGCAGAGAAACCATTCTCCAATCCCTTTAACTCTCAGGTTGTTGCTCACATCAGAAATCATCTGAGCATTCTTCATCTGGCTGAGCTTACAAAGAAACTCAAGACTGAAGAAAAGTTGAAAAGGAGAGCAAAGGATGAGGAAGAAAGCACAACTACTAAAGGAAAACCATTCCTTCAGATGGTTAAAGGCTCAACTTCTGATCCTATAGTTAGATGGGAATATGACTACAATTCCCATCAACTAACTCTCTTCAGAGGGACGCAACAAAGGGTGCATGTCATTCATAACAGCAGACTTGAACTATTATCTACGAATGACTTGTACCAGCTCCTCACCACCACATCAGGGAAGAATAAGGAGACAGGTAAATATCATCTTTCTCTGGTGTTGAAGACCTTAAGGAGCAGAAGAAAGTGAAGTTTTGGTAGCATCAGCCTAGGGGGAGTTTGTTGGATCATATGAGGCTGGTGCAACCAAAACAACACTTAGAATATTTTGAAGTACAATTGAAGAAGTCTTCCGAAGCTAAAGCTGCTCTTTCGAAGACAAATTGAAGATCTTTCGAAGCTTATGTATGAAGAACTTCCGAAGGAAAACTAAGTCTTCCAAAACAAAGTAGTTTTCCTTCTGAAGTACATGAAGAACTTCAGAAGGTAGAACCAAGTCTTCCAAAGTATATGAAGACCAAGTAATTCTCATTCTGAAGCATTCACACTTAGAAGATCCAAGACAAAGTCTTCCAAAGAATGAAGTCATGAAGACTTGCAGAAGACTCGAAAGAAGTTGATCCTTTTGAAGTATAAATGGCCTCGGAAGAACTTATTCTTCCGACGCTATTTTGCCTTCGAAAGAATCAACTATGAACCAGTGGACATAAGTATGGGTTGTCTGATATCCGCTGATAACTCTGATACACAGCATGGCGCTTTCCCACTCCCATGTAGTTGACCATACTTTAATTCACTATTCATATTTAGCAGCTAGTACAGTTATCATACTTAGTTGGTGACAAAAGGTAAGTCATGGACCTATCATGACTACATAATCTAGGATATTACCTTATCTTAGATATTTTACTTCTAGCAATGTAGTATTTTCTTAGTGGTAAATTCCAGCTGGTTTTCCAAGTATAACCGGCTATAGATAGTAGTATATATAGTTTCTCATTGTCACTTAAGTAACCATGCTTGTAAGAGTCATGTAATACTAAGTTAAAAAGTAACATATACAAGTATCTTGAAAACCATTCTTGTGCTCATTAACTTATTATATTATTGTCAACTTAGAGATTCCGCTTCATCAACCAAGTGAGACTTAGTGAGTTTGTGAGATACAAAACTTGTGTTGAGAGACCAACACCGATCCTGCAACGATGTTGTGGTTCTCTACTATCCCTTTGAACCACATAGAGGGCGGAACTCTGTTAATTGCTAGAAGAGATGTTGGATGGATTTTACATGTTTATCTCTATCTGGTAGCCACTACAGATACCATATAGCTCTGTGAGAGTAAGCTGAAAAGGTTTTTAGTTCTCTTAATGGCCATACAGTAGTGAGTCCATTGTATGGTAAGAGAGAACATGAACTTACTCACAATGTCCCTATTCTCAAGCTTAACTCCAACATCCATGAGAGTATCTACAATCTCAACATACCTAAAGTATTGTTAAGTCATAGTTTCACCTGGTTTGCAGGTGAGGTTCTCAAACTGCTACTTTATGAGGTCTTTCTTGTTTTCTTTAGCTTTATCAGACCCCTCATACATAGGTTTCAGTGCATCCCAGAGCTGCTTAGCAGTTTTGAATTTCTTGAAGCCTCTGTATATAGAGTTGGAAATAGTAGTTTAGAGAGCGGTCATGGCCTTCTGATCTATGTCAATCTTCTTTCAATCTTTATTAGAATAGTCAGCCACTTCCTTTTGAGTCATCCCATCACTAGTAGTGGCTGAAGAGGTGCTTGGGATATGAGGTCTTGAGACAACAGATCTCCATATCCTGTTGTCTTAAGACTTGATGAACCGTTCCATTTGTTGGCACCAAGTATCAAAGTAATCTGGAGTGATTAGTGGAGATTTGTCATGGTATCGGTTTCCATGTCAGCCTTAGTGAGAGCTGCCATTTGAGCTGGTAAGTGTTTTGTGAAACTAAAGGGATTTAAGATGGTGAGATCTTACAATCAAGAGACTAAATTGCTCTGATACCAATTGTAGGACCGGTGAAGGGGAGCAATGCAACAGTTTCACAATGGATGGAAGGACTATGTGACATCCGGTAATTTTCCGTTACCAAACTCCGTTAGTTCCGTTAGGTCTTGCATACACGTGTCGTGAGCACACACTAGTTGTCGTTGAACGTTGGTGACTTAATAACAATTATCTATGATAAACAGATAATAACTTGATTAATAAGGTGATTATTAAGTTGTGCTTATGTTCTTATGTGATTTTAAATATTATTTGTGAATTTTATCTTGTAACGTGACAACGTGTTATATTATTGCATGTGTTTTGTAGCTATTGAAAATTATGCATGATTATCATTGTTAGTTTATAATATTTGTGTTTAGTAGTTAAAACCTTTTAAAAAGTGTTAAAAGAGCAAGTTTTTATAAAATGTGATCAAGGAGGGATTAATTTGTAAAAACTACAAAACTTATATTTGGTAAAAACCCAACCCTAATTCCCTAACCCCCCTTGCGGCCGAAACCATCCACACACACACCATTTTTGTGATTTTGAGCAAGAACAACAAGGAATCATCAATTTTTGATTAGTTGCAAGCATTACAACACATTAGCAAGTTCAATTCTTGGTCATTACACGATTAAAGGTTAGATTTTTATGGTTTTCATGGTTTTTGGGTGTTGGCCGAAACCCTAGTTCGAATGTGATGATGAATGTTGAATTTTGTGTTGTTTGATGATTGTATGATGTTAATTAGATAGTATTGATGATAGTTTACGTGGATTGTATAAGAAATTTTTGATTTTGATGCGTGGATCATACCTTACTAATAATAGTAACTTTTGTGCATGAACTTGATGATTTGATGATGGATTGATGATGTTATGATGTTGATAATGTTGTATGAATGTTGGGTTATGATTATTATGCAAGAAATCCATGAATTGATCATGTAGTTCATATCTTGCTATAAGTAGAAACTTTTGAATATGATATTTGTGAATTATGATGATTTGATGATGTTGAACATGTCTAGATGATAGTTATGAGCTTGAATAGGTATTGTGTTGATAAATTCATGATTGAATTGAGCGTTAGATTGATTTTAGGATGTTACTTTCCCAAAAGGGAAACTTTATTTATGGGGAACATTAGATAAGGTGAATTGGGCATGTTTATGTGTTAGGATCATGTTAGAATGTTTATTGGTGGTGTCTAATGTGGTGGAATGTGTTAATTGGGTTGTATGGATACTTGATTGGTCAATTGGGAAATTTGGACTTTTATGGATTATACATGATGATGGATTATGTTAGGAGATTATGGAATCATGCTTGGGATTATAATAGATCATTGTTGGGTATGTTGGTTGGCATGAATCTTGTTGAATAATGGGATGATGATCGTCATACACGCGTGCGAATCTGAGGCCCCTACTTAGTAGGATTGGCAGGGTTTAGGGTGTAAAGTCGTGAGTGGCTTCACATGGCATGTTGTGCATGATTAGACTTTATGTATGATGTACTAGTTCTGATGTAATTATAATTGTGTTGAGCATGTTGACTACTTAAGATTCGCATGACTTGTATGATAATCTAAGTTGTATGATGATTTTGGTAGAACAAGTGGTTGATGAAGTTATATACGTGAACAACTTGTATGATAACCATGTATGATGAGTTGCTATGCTTGATTAAAAGGGATTTCAATTAATATGTCACCAACGGGTCAAACGGGTCAACTGGTCAAATGTGTCTTGTTTTTCTAAAACCTTGGGTCAATGTGTTTATTGAGCACTAAGGGATTATTGATGATTTTGTGTACACGTACTCATATACTTACGTATTCTAGGTAACCTCTGATGGTTGTCATTCCTCTCTCTCAAGTTAGCTTTAATATCATTCGTGTGCACACCAGGTGAGTTCATGCCCCACTTTATTTACACTCTCTTTTGGGGGAGATAGTATACTCGTTCTGAAACGCTTTATTGATTATAAGTTGTGTATAGTGTAATGTAGTGCGATATACTATGAAAGTCCTCGCACTTTCGGATTGTTAATATTGGAACTAGCGGGAAATCTTGGGTAGTACTACTGGGTTTGACAAGCCCCACCTGTGCGACTCGAGATCAAACGAGTGCAATATTGTCCTAGCACATGGTGTCACGACCTAGTAAGTCGTTACGGGAGGCAATCAAACGAAATGTTGTCAGCTTTAATCGTGAAATCACTAAGATTATTACTTGTGAATTTAGACTAGCTATCTAATTCAACGCACTCTTATGTTTTATAACTGTTACTGTTATGTTTTGCGCAAACTCTTGAACTCACCAACCATTATGTTGACTCTTTTAGTATGCTATTCTCAGGTCGTGGTTAATGAAAACCCTAGGAGCACTCACGAGTCAGCATTTGTGGGTCAGCATTGTTGGGAACATTTTTTGGTTTTGCTATTGGAATTATTGTGTATTTTGTTTTGAACAACGGTTGGCGCGTGTTTGCACATTTTACATTACATTACATTACTTTGGTTTGTCCTATTTACCGAATGCTTCCGCACTGTTTTAAAGTTTTAAACTCTGATTTTGCTTGAATATTTCAAATAAAGTCGTTCTGAGTAACTAATGACTGAGATCCTGGTTTGTCACATGCCTCGCGGTAAAACCCCGCACGTGGATTTTGAGGGTGTGATAGATTGGTATCAGAGCCATTGGTTATAGGGAACTAGGTTGCATACACACTAGACTATAACCGCATAGTTTGTTAGTTACTCGTCACTTATTCTTTACTGTATACTCATTGGCATACGCATCACGTACTTCGCAGCATGGCATCGTCGTCCAGAGATTTAGGCAAGAGACCTGCACGGTCTGAGTCATCTACTCCTTCTCCTATACCTGATAGGGGATCAGACTGGCCTCGACATCCTTACCCTCTGAAGAGATGGATTGGGATCAGCCATTCACATTACCCGTGCGCGATCCTCCGTGGAACTGGAACTTCTATCCTACCTATATACACCGCATGGTTTACAGGGAGCGTGTACCACCTGTAGCTCCTACTCGACCTAGGACTAGATCGTCGGCAACTTCTCCAGCACACACACTTCCTACCTTGGACATCCCACACGAGCAGGCGTTTGCAGCATTGGTGGCTACATTAGACACCGAGCGGCAGCGTATTAGAGGACTCACTAATGAGAACTCCGCTCTACGATACGAGATGCAACAGTTACGGTTACACGTAGAGACGCTCCAGGAGCGACTATCGATGGCCATTAGTGGGCATCATACTCTGGCAGGCAATGCGCTAACGCTTACTGAGCGCATGAGCGTGCAGGATCATCAGAATATAGTGATCGACGATAGATTTGCTGATCTGGAGGCACAGCTAGAGGCGCTTCAGATTGCCGAAGCCCCTGCACCTGGGGAAGACCCTAATGAGGAAGAACCAGAAGAAGATCCGGAGGAAGAACTAGATGAAGTCCAGAAGTTAGAGGCTTTCTGGCAATGAAAGATGGAAGGAATCTGAGATCGAGGTTTACACCACACAGTCTCATGAGTTGGCAACACTGTGCTCGGGAATGGTTAATGAAATGCATAAAAGGATCGAGCATTACATACGTGGATTGGTTCCAGACATACAAAGTATGGTGACTGTTGCGAACCTCCCTACTATTCAGCAGGTTATTCGATTGGCTCACAAGCTTACTGACCAAGTGGTGGAGCAGGGAAAACTACCCAAGCGGGGAGCTGTGGCAAGCGTGCTCGACAATAAACGCAAGTGGGACGGCTCAGGCAACAAGGTATCGTCATCAAACAGTCAACCTCAGCAGTAACAGCATCATCAGCAACAGAAGAGGTTCGACAACAACAGAAGCTTCAACCAGACGACTCCCTGAAACTAAGGGCCAAGCGGATATGGAGGGAGACACCCAAAGTGCAACCGGTGTAACTATCATCATGTGGGTAAATGTGACAACTTCAAATGCCAGCGCTGTGGAAAGATGGACATGCAGCAAAAGACTGCCGTGGCGAGCTGATGAAAAAGCCATAACAATCCCAGGAAACACCCAAAGGCTGCTTTGAATGTGGGAAAAAGGGCCATTACAGGAGAAACTGTCCTCAGTTGAGGAAGAATGGGAATGGTGCAAACAACGGTGAGAGCAACAACAACAACAACAACAATGGCAATGGCAGCAGCAACGGTGGTAACAATGGTGGAACAAAAGGGAGAGCCATTGTTATCGGTTCAGGTGAGGCTCTAAATGACCCTACTACTGTTACTGGTAAATTTTCTATTAACGGTCGTTTTGTTACTGTATTGTTTGACTCTAGAGTCGATAGAAGTTTCATCTCCACTAAGTTTAGTAGTCTTTTAAGTGATATGCCCTCAGCATTAGAATCTAACTACACGGTAGAGTTAGTTGATGGTAAGCAGATTCACGTAACGCATATCCTTAGAGATTGCAAGATAGAACTTGCTGGTCATACCTTTGACATAGATCTCATGCCTGTTACACTAGGGAGTTTTGATGTGTAGTAGGCATGGATTGGCTTTCCGACAAGCAGGCGGAAGTCGTATGTCACGAGAAGATCATACGAATCCCTATTTGTGAAGAAATTCTTACGGTCATAGGCGATAGAAGTGGTGCAGTGATGGGCATCATCTCATTCATGAAAGCACAGAAGTTGTTGTGGAAAGGTCGCTTAGCCATATTAGCCCTCGTTATTGATAAACAACCAGAAGAAAAGAGGATAGAGGATATCCCTGTCATTCGTGACTTTCCTGAGGTGTCTCCAGAGGATCTGCCTGGATTACCACCTCATCATCAAGTTGAATTCCAGATTGATTTGACTCTAGGAGCCGCTCCGATTGTGAGAGCACCTTACCGGTTAGCTCCAAACGAACTACAAGAATTATCTGCTCAACTACAAGAGCTGTTGGATAAAGGGTTTATCTGACCGAGCTCGTCGCCTTCGGGAGCACCAGTTCTGTTTGTCAAGAAGAAGGATGGTACATTTCGAATGTGCATCGACTATAGAGAACTGAACAAGGTTACGATCAAGAATAAATACCCACTACCTCGTATAGATGATTTGTTCGATCAACTTCAAGGATCAAGCTATTATTCTAAGATTGACTTGAGGTCTGGATACCATCAACTGAGAGTTCGAGAGGAAGACATCTCGAAGACCGCTTTCTGTACACGTTACGGTCATTACGAGTTCTTGGTCATGCCATTCGGGTTGACGAATGCACCAGCCATATTCATGGACCTCATGAATCGTGTGTGTAAACCCTATCTCGATTAGTTTGTTATTGTGTTTATCGGTGACATATTGATCTACTCAAGGACTGAGGAAAAACATGAGGAGCACTTACGTTTAATCTTGGAATTACTTAGGAAGGGAACAATTGTACGCCAAGTTCTCCAAGTGTGATTTCTGGATACGTGAAGTGCAATTCTTGGGTCATATTGTTAATGAGAAGGAATACATGTCGATCCTGCAAAGATTGAAGCAATAAAGAATTGGGTGGTACCCAAACGCCAAGTGAGATACGACAGTTTCTTGGACTGGCAGGATACTACCGGCTATTCATTGAAGGATTTTCTAAGATCGCTCAACCTCTCACAGCCTTGACTCACAAGGGAACAACATACAAATGGGGTTAGAGTCAGGAATCTGTTTTCCAATTACTGAAACAGAAACTGTGTAGCGCACCGATATTGGCGTTACCGGAGGGAAGTGATGACTTCGTAGTCTATTATGATGCTTCTATTCAAGGACTTGGTTGTGTCTTGATGCAGCGAGATAAAGTGATAGCTTACGCCTCAAGACAACTAAAGGTACATGAGAAAAACTATACCACCCATGACTTGGAACTGGGTGCTGTAGTTTTTGCCTTAAAGATCTGGAGACATTACTTGTACGGTACCAAGTGCACTATATACACCAATCACAAGAGTCTTCAGCACATCTTTGAGCAGAAGGAATTGAACATAAGGCAAAGACGCTGGGTAGAATTATTGAACGACTATGATTGTGCTATCAATTATCATCCGGGAAAGGCTAATGTAGTCCCTGATGCGCTGGGTAGAAAGGAAACTGCTAACCCCCACCAATGCGAGCTTTGCAACTTACGATTAGCACACGGTTACCTGAACAAATCCGAGAGGCTCAGATAGAAGCTCTGAAAGCAGAAAATATTAGGTCTGAATCGTTACGGGGAATGGATAAACAGTTGGAAGTAAAGGCGGATGGAGTTCATTATTTCATGGACAGACTTTGGGTACCTTTGCATGGAAATATAAGAGACTTGGTTATGAGTGAGGCACACAAGTCTAAGTACTCTATACATCCTGGATCCAATAAGATGTATCATGACCTGAAGGCGCACTACTAGTGGCCTAACATGAAAGCGGATGTAGCTACATATGTGAGCAAGTGCTTGACCTGCACGAAAGTAAAAGTGGAATATCAGAAACCATCTGGGCTATTACAACAACCTGAGATTCCTATATGGAAGTGGGAATAAATTTCAATGGATTTCATTACCAAACTACCCCAGACTCCTACTGGTTGTGACACGATATGGGTTATCGTAGATCGATTAACGAAGTCCGCTCATTTCTTGGCGATAAAGGAAACGGACAAAATGGACAAGTTAACCCGACTCTATCTGAAGGAAATAGTTTTGAGACATGGTGTACCAGTCTCAATTATTTCTGACCGCGATGCTTGTTTTACATCGCACTTCTGGCAGTCATTACAAAAATCTTTGGGTATGCGATTAGACATGAGTACTGCTTATCATCTACAAACCGATGGTCAAAGTGAGCGTACTATACAGACATTGGAGGACATGCTACGTGCTTGTGTGATTGACTTCGGGAATAACTGGGAAGTTCACCTACCATTGATGGAATTTTCTTTCAACAATAGTTATCACACCAGCATAAAGGCAGCACCTTTTGAAGCCTTGTATGGATGAAAATGTAGATCACCAGTTTGCTGGGCAGAAATTAGTGATAGCCAGCTAACGGGTCCCGAGTTAGTGCATGAGACCACTGAGAAGATTGTACAGATAAGAAACTGTATGGCTGCAGCACGTGACAGACAGAAAAGCTACGTAGATAAGCGACGGAAACCCTTGAAGTTTCAGGTCGGTGACAACGTGTTATTGAAAGTCTCACCATGGAAAGGTGTGATTCGATTTGGTAAAAGAGGAAAGCTAAATCCAAGATACGTTGGACCATTTCAGATTTTGGAAAGAATAGGTCCGGTGGCCTACCGGTTAGCCCTACCTGACTGGTTGAGTGGAATCCATAATGTATTTCATGTCTCAAACTTGAAGAAGTGCTTAACGAACGAAACAATGGTAGTACCTCTTTTGGAAGTGCAATTAGATGAGCAATTATGCTTCATTGAAGAACCAGTCGAGGTGATGGATCGTGAGGTAAAGACTCTTAAGCAAAGCAAGATACCCATAGTCAAAGTTCATTGGAACTCAAAATGTGGACCGGAATTCACTTGGGAACGTGAGGATCAGATGAAGCTCAAGTATCCTCATTTGATCGAAACAACGATGCCAGCCGGCGAAGGTATTGATTAAATTTTGGGATGAAATTTCTTTCAACATGGAGATGATGCGACAACCCACCCGAAACTCACTCGATTTCTTTGTGCCAATGTAGTAGACCAGTGATATAACTCAACCATGTAACGCAATTTTCGGGACGAAAATTCTTGATTGAATTGAGCGTTAGATTGATTTTGGAATGTTACTTTCCTAAAAGGGAAACTTTATTTGTGTGGAACATTAGATAAGGTGAATTGGGCATGTTTAAGATGTTAAGATCATGTTAGAATGTTTATTGGTGGTGTCTAATGTGGTGGAATATGTTAATTGGGTTGTATGGATACTTGATTGGTCAATTGGGAAATTTGGACTTTTATGGATTATACATTGCTGAATCAATATTTCAGATTCGTTGAGCTTGGATCTTAGGATTCATCAGTTTCAGATCTGAGAATTCAAAAGTGTGTGAATCGAAGAACAAGGATGTGTGTGTGAGGTATAATGTTATGATTTCATTGATGTTGAATAACAAATTACAATGAAGAAACATATACAAAGATGGATGTGCATCAAACCCACCCAAAGGAGAGAAATTCTCCTTGGGTGGTGATTTACACCATGAAAAACACACACTTAAGAACTACAAGCCACTCACACACTTTGCAATAACCACACTTTACAAAATAGCCCTAGTGGTTCTATTTATAATGTTTTTACATCATGACCTAATTTTGACTTTTCTTGTGGTCTTGATGTTGACTTTGTCATGTTGACTTTGTCTTGTGTTTGTTTTGTTCTGTTTATCAACTTGGTCTCTGAACTTGTATAATGAGATCTTCAGTTTGCTTTGATTGTGGTTTGGAAAGCTTCAGTTTATCAATTGTTGAACCCAACAATACTCCCCCTAAACTGATGCTTGCCAAACTTTGACTTGAAGATCTTCTCTGTCACATGTCTTCTTGAACTGATGTTCTGACACAGTTCACTGCAGTTCTTCCTCTCAGATTAAGCTTCTCCTAATGTATTTCTGATAAAGGATAGAATCTCTTTGAGAATACTTAACGTAATGGATATGAGGTGTATCACTTTTGGATTACTGTTTGTTCATATCACACTCAAAGGATTAGAATGTATTAGGCATATGATGAGGCTTTGAACTTCAATAAAAAGCATCAGGAACTTAAGTCAGTCTTGAAGACACTCCAACTCTTTGAACTCTGAATTAACTTGATAATGGATGGTTCCAAATACTTCAGAAAGAGTTTCTAACAGTTGTACAAATCCTTGATTGGATCAATGATTATGTGACCAAGGTTGATTTCTTCATTTCTGTTGAATGTGAAAATGGATTTGCCTGTTGATTGCAATCATCCGTATTCATCATGTTTCTTGTTTTCTTGTTTGTTGTAGTCATCTGTTCATCGATATTGTTGTTGATGATGATGTTGTTGTTGATGTTGATGTTGTTGATGATGTTGTTGTTGATGTAGAAGTTATTAATGTTGTTGATGTTGTTGTTGTTGTTGTTGGTGTTGTTGATGTTGTTGTTGTTGATGTTGTTGATGTTGTTGATGTTGTTGTTGTTGATGTTGATGTTGTGCACGGAATGAAATCAAAGCTCAAAAATACAAAGGTGGCCCAAAAACCCATTTGGAGGCCTTATTTTGGAAAAATAACGGGATAACCAGCCTACGGCATGTTACCATGACGTAGCCCTTGTTTCCACGGTCATTTTGACTGGTAGCACGTTGGAAACGGAGGCTCGTACCCATTTTGTTGATCAAGCAGCCGTATTTGGGTGATTAACATCCGCATTTGTTGAGATAAGCATCCACATTTGTATGTTAAAACAGCTGCATTTTGCATGTTCAACAGCCGCGTTTGTTTAATCAACATCAGCATTTGTCATCCTCATTTGATGTAACATCCGCATTTGTGGACCACTGGAACTCAACCGCATTTGCACAAGACAGCCGCATTTGTTGTTCCAATCATCCGCATTAGTTGTTCAACAACAGCATTTGTTCATCCGCATTAACTCTGTAACATCCGCATTGGATGAATCAACATCCGCATTGGTTGTCTTAATGCTGCAGAACATCCGCATTTCTATTGTCACATCCGCATTTCATTAAAACAAATGCGGATGTGTTAAAAGTTGTCGCATTTCTTTTGTTCATCATCAGCATTAGATTTGAACTTTCATCTGCATTTGTGTAGTTAACACATCCGCATTGAAGATTCTCATCCGCATTCGTTTAGTTCTCATAGCCGCATTTGTATGCCCTTAATCAGCATTCGTTCTGTTTGAACATCCGCATTTGGTTGCCTTAGTGACAAATGCAGATGGCTTCATTAGGAAATGTGGATGCAAGAGAGAAATGCGGATGGCTTGTGTTTCATCCGCATTTGTCTTTCCTATTCATCATCGATCTGAGAATATTGAATTCAGGTTCAATCCGAATCATTTCTGTTCAAGATTTTTGTAGTTAGCCTCGAAATCATGTTAATTGTACACTGCTGGTCTCGGATTTGTGGTTGGATTTGATTCAACAACCCATTGATTAACCACCAGTTCGAGATCTTTGTATTTTGAATCAACCTGTTCGAGATCTGAATGTTCTTCTCAAATAAATGTTCGAACCGAATGTCTTCTGTTGAATGCTTTATCATCTTCAATTCGAACCCATTTTGAACAGATTTGCAGATGTTTTGTGTATTTTGTTGAAGAACAGATGATGATGATGATGATGAAGATGAACAGATGCTTGTTCTTTATTTTTTTGATTTTCTTCTTTCTGTAAACATCTTTAAAGATGAAAACAGATCTGAAACATACATGAACCCAGCAACCAATAGCTCTGATACCATTTTGCTGAATCAATATTTTAGATTCGTTGAGCTTGGATCTTAGGATTCATCAGTTTCAGATCCAAGAATTCAAAATTAAAGACGGGTGGAAGTATGTGAATCGAAGAACAAGGACGTATGTGTGAGGTATAATGTTATGATTTCATTGATGTTGAATAACAAATTACAATGAAGAAACATATACAAAGATGGATGTGCATCAAACCCACCCAAAGGAGAGAAATTCTCCTTGGGTGGTGATTTACACTATGAAAACACACACTTAAGAACTACAAGCCACTCACACACTTTGCAATAACCACACTTTACAAAGTAGCACTAGTGGTTCTATTTATAATGTTTTTACATCATGACCTAATTTTGACTTTTCTTGTGGTCTTGATGTTGACTTTGTCTTGTGTTTGTTTTGTTCTGTTTATCAACTTGGTCTCTGAACTTGTACAATGAGATCTTCAGTTGGCTTTGATTGTGGTTTGGAAAGCTTCAGTTTATCAATTGTTGAACCCAACATACATGATGATGGATTACGTTAGGAGATTATGGAATCATGCTTGGGATTGTAATAGATCATTGTTGGGTATGTTCGTTGGCATGAATCTTGTTAAATAATGGGATGATGATCGTCATACACGCGTGCGAATCTGAGGCCCCTACTTAGTAGGATTGGTAGGGTTTAGGGTGTGAAGTCGTGAGTGGCTTCATATGGCATGTTGTGCATGATTTGACTTTATGTATGATGTACTAGTTATGATGTAATTATAATTGTGTTGAGCATGTTGACTACTTGAGATTCGCATGAGTTGTATGATAATCTAAGTTGTATGATGATCTTGATAGAACAAGTGGTTGATGAAGTGATATACGTGAACAACTTGTATGATAACCATGTATGATGAGTTGCTATGCTTGATTAAAAGGGATTTCAATTAATATGTCACCAACGGGTCAAATGGGTCAACTGGGTCAAATGCCTCTTGTTTTTCTAAAACCTTGGGTCAATGTGTTTATTGAGCACTTAGGGATTGTTGATGATTCTGTGTACACGTACTCATGTACTTGCGCATTCTAGGTAACCTCTGAAGGTTGTCTTTCCTCTCTCTCAAGTTAGCTTTGATGATTCTGAGTTCATGCCCCACTTTATTTACACTCTCTTTTGGGGGAGATAGCATACTCGCTCTGAAACGCTTTATTGATTATAAGTTGTGTATAGTGTAATGTAGTGCGATATACTATGAAAGTCCTCACACTTTCGGATCGTTAATATTGGAACTAGCGGGAGATCTTGGGTAGTACTACTGGGTTTGACAAGCCCCACCTGTGCGACTCGAGGTCAAATGGGTGCAATCACGACCTAGTAAGTCGTGACAGGAGACAATCAAACGAAACGCTGTCAGCTTCGATCGTGAAATCACTAAGATTATTACTTGTGAATTTAGACTAGCTATCTAATTCAACGCACTCTTATGTTTTATAACTGTTACTGTTATGTTTTACGCAAACTCTTGAACTCACCAACCATTGTGTTGACTCTTTTAGTATGCTATTCTCAGGTCGTGGTTAATGAAAAGCCTAGGAGCACTCACTGGTCAGCATTTGTGGGTCAGCATTGTTGGGAACATTTGTTGGTTTTGCTATTGGAATTATTGTGTATTTTGTTTTGAACAACGGTTGGCGCGTGTTTGCGCATTTTACATTACATTACATTACTTTGGTTTGTCTTCTTTACTGAACGCTTTCGCACTGTTTTAAAGTTTTAAACTCTGATTTTGCTTGAATGTTTCATATAGAGTCGTTCTGAGTAACTAATGACTGAGATCTTGGTTTGTCACAAACCTCGCGGTAAAACCTCGCATGCGGATTTTGAGGGTGTGACAGACTAGAACATTTAACAGATCAAATAGGGAACCGGCTAAATGAAAAAAAGAACAAATGTAAAGAACACAAGCAAAACAAAAGTAATTATGGTTTTCAAGAATGATGTATATTGCTCTCATGTGTTTTACAAATGTTACAAAGCTTAGTCCTTGAGATGGAACTTATGTTGTTGAATAGTTGGAGTCTTCAATCTTTTTGGATGATTTTACCATGGAACTTATATTAGAATAGACAACATTATAGAGCAATGTATTATAGTGATTTTAATTGTAAAGAGATTGAAATTAAATATATGTGCATATCTACTTTACGTGTTAATTTCTAAAGATTTTCTAGGGAATGGAAATGTTATTTTTATGTTAATATTTATATACACTGAGGTGTAAATATAGATGAGGTGAATTGAGGGAAAAAAGAAAAATTATTAAATCTTGTTAATTTTTGGTCACCAAGATTTATAAATTGTATGAGTTGTCATGTATGTTGTATGTTAGTCGAATGAATTTACGAAATAGCAGACAAGAGTAACAACTTTTATGTGAAGGAAATTAAAAAAATAAAATTAAAAAATTTAAATGATCTAAAAACCATATAAAACAACAATACTTACCCATTATAGATCAACTAATATTCACATGAATCAAACTTTGAACAGAGGACCGAATTTCGTTTGATTGTGAGGATAAATCTCATTATTAATTAGATGGAATGAATTTTAACATTTGATTTTAAAAAACTTGTTCTTGAATCACAAGTCTTTAGATTCATTAATCGATGGGTCTAATGAAGAAGAGAGGGAACAGTTATAAATTTGCAGCCCACTAAGTAGTATTTATTAATTAAATTACCCTTTTGCCCTTTCGTGTAATTATTGAAATAAATAAAAGTAATGTAATTAAAAAAAGTTTTGATTGGTTAGTGTTGGTTCTTTTGGTTTTTTATAAAAAAATGGTTTTCATTTGAATGGATCCATATATATATATATATATATATATATATATATATATAGAGAGAGAGAGAGAGAGAGAGAGAGATACTGCTTACTATACAAAGTGTTTTTTCGTGCGAATTGTATGAAGTTTTGAGGTGGAATTATCATGCAATAACAAAGTAATAATTACACAAGACAAATTACACTCGCGTGGAATTATCACACAGAGATGGAATTATCACGCAAGAATACCTTCTTACGTAATAATTCCACCTTTGCATGATAATTACGTAATAATTTCACCTTTGCGTGATAATTCTATCTCTGCGTGATTAATTATTACACTTACACTATAATTCCACCCGTAACGTCCATTCTTGCTTTATAACTTTGTACGCTTCGTACGAAAAAAAACACTTTGTATCATAACTTTTCTCGCTCTCTCTCTCTCTCTTTCTCTCTCTCTCTCTCTCTCTCTCTCTCTCTCTCTCTATATATATATATATATATATATATATATATACACACACACAAGCCATGTGTATTCCAACAATCAAAAATTTGATTATTCACAAGTGTGAGAATTCTCACAAACTATCTCAAGTCCCCATCACACCATTAAGAGGTAATGTTACATGTTATTGAACGCGACTGCCACTCATGCCACACTTTACACTGGTGTATCGTTTCATCTAAGTTAGTTGTAGATCCTAAAATTGTAAACAACTTTTTAAACTTAGAACTCAATAGTGTTACTAGATCCAAACAACATGGACTATCTATGTAATTAACTCTAAATGCAAATACTTGCTTCTAAGATTATAAACTAAAATTTTCTTGAATTTTATATACCTTTTTCATGCTAGTAAACAAGACTTTGTACATAGAAATTTATAGTATAGATTGCATATATTTTTGTAGCGAGACTTGATTTTACTTTCGTTGCTCGCATACATCAAACAAATATTTTTGAAGTAATGTTGAAACCATCAAAAGGTGGTGAATCGGTATAGGTTAAATTAGGCTATAGTTCCAAGAATATGGATAAGGATCAACCCAAGATTCATCCTCTTTAGCAGCTTCTTGCCATCTTTTTTTGAATATCTTGTATTCTTGATGTGAATGCCTTCTTACCTAAGTAGCAACAAAAGAACTCTAATTGAAGTAGCTCAGATGTATTGAATATCAAGCCCTTGATCGAACACTCCCGACCAAGAATTACAAACAAATTGTGTGAAAAGGAACAACGTACATGATTTTTTTTATGGGATGACAAACTATTTATCCCATGACATATTAATCAATGAAAGGACACCAAATATAATAACGACTAACCACTATATAAAAAAATACCATTGACTTAACCATCAAGATACTTGGTAGTATTTGTTTTTCTAAAAAAAAGTCTGTGCATGCTATTCTTTTAATATCACGCAGACCATGCGCAGACATTGTCATTTGCAGACTGTTTGTTTTTTCGAATACGTTTCATTAAAAACCGTCCGCGCGAGCTCTTTTTGGTACAAATTTGGCCCAACTACTTTTAAAGTTGCAGAGGGTTAAACGCTACCACCCACTATCCACCACCATCCATCACCTCCACCATGCACCTCCACCACCACCCACCGTCCACCACCACCACAACCATCCACCACAACCATCCACCACCACCCACCGTCCACCTCCACCACCACCCACCGTCCACCTCCACCACCGTCCACCACCACCCACCGTCCACTACGATCACCACCACCTTCCAGCACCACTGTTCACCACCACCAGTTTATTTTAGCAGCTACAAACGTTAAAAACACAAACACGCTTCTTCTTGCAGACTTCAGAGGTTTGATCCACATCTTCTTCTACAAATGTCTACAGATGTGGTGTGGTCCGCATACTGTACATTTTATCTCTTTAAAAACAAGCTACACCTTAATGTTTCTTTCTGGGAAACGTAAACAGGCCTTCCAAAAGAAACATACCAGATATAAAACACCACACCATAAACTAAACTTACCAAAACAAGAAAAAAACCCTAGATGAATAATAAACTAACCCCTCCAACTACTCGACCTTGATAAGTGGCTGTTTGGGAACATTGTGTCAAGTCATTAAGAGGTATCAATAGGTAACCTTTAAATCATTTAGCATATTTCTGAAACTTACTCGTTCAGGGTATTCATGAACCATTAAGAGAAAACTTTTAAACGAAACAAACATTCTCTACCTCTGACGGATTCAGATGTAACCTTTTATTGTAATCATTAAAATGATACCAAACAGCCCTTAAGATTAGTCTAACAATTACTCCCTTAATCTTGTTTTCATCATTATCCTTCACATCAACATTTACCCTGCTTAAACCGACCATTTTCTTAATCCCTCTCGAACCTTTCGGGCTCTACCTTGACCACATCCTTGGTCTTCTTGGTTTGAACTCTTACTGCCATAATGTTCAAATCCGTGCTTTTCCTCCCTTTCTTTCCCAATCTTTATGTTTGGGTTGTCTCCCATTGTACGACCTTTATTCCTCGGACAATTTTCACAAAATTATTAAACTTCCATTCCTTTCAGGGTCGTAACCACCCGATTAGAAAAACAAGCCACTTGTTTTTCAATATTTGAAGCCACTAAACGAAAGCTATGCCATTGTTTAGTTTTTCCTATGTTGTTTGGTTGAAATACTTCAGCTAGAAAAAAAAACTAGCCACATATTGTTCTTGTCCAAGGCGAGCAAAAATCAAGTCTTGGTCAACAATTATTGTAGGATTGCTTACAAGTGATCGATTAGACCTTCTGTGATAGGCTTATTTGATTAGAATTGTTCGATCAACACCCCTAAAGGTCAACTCCTACCCTGATGATCAATCTACTTTTTAAAAGATACCTACCTGCTTGTCGGCTAATCGAAAACCTGTGGGTCATCCAAACCTCCTACCATACCTAGTCAACCAATTAATGGCCCAAGAAACACCAATAAAGGACACCAAGCATCCAACTTGCTGCCTAAAAATGACTCCAATAGCAGCCTTGCAGCCAAAGCCTGCTCCCTCTCTCAAATCTCAAATCTCAAACCTCAAACCTTTTCTTTTACCAACCTCTAATACCAACTGTTAGAAATCGGGTCTTTGATCCAACACACCAAACCAAGAATCACAAACTGATTATGAGAAACAAGAACAAAGAACACAACATTTTTTTTATGGAATCTCCCCAACAACTCTTTTGTATGTACTAATTAATGCACATGAAATACAAGAACCCCTAACCTATATCAATAATAAACCAATCACCAGAGTACCTAATGATTCTCAACAGGAAACATAAACAAGCCTCCTATAATAAACATACCAAATTTAGGACACCATACCATAAACTAAACTTACTAAAACAAATAAACCTAAGTAACTAATATGACTTGCTAAACAACCACGCCAACTGTTAGACCTTGGCAAGATTAATCCAACAAGAGGACCATTACACCAAGTCTCCTTGTGTGATGGAAGTAACAAAATTGCGTGAGGATGTACTTTTAGGACTCATCCTTAGAGGTGGCAACTTTGACATTAAATCAATTTGGAAATAAAAAGTTTAGCTAAAATAGAATGACAAGTGTATTTTATGCATACAACCTTCTATATTGTTTTATCAAAAAAACTAGATTATTAATATTAGAAAAAATATTTTGCAATCATGTTTCACACCCTGGACTAGAGAGATTGAGGTCAAAGCTGTTTGGAACATATTCTTTGAATGCGGTCTCAATTCTATATGTATCTCATTCTACAAGTATATAAAAGAAAACTTACTTCCACTCTAGCATTTGGTTCTGAAGCATTGTTTTTTTCCTGCAAAAACATAGTAAATACACAGAATTAATTTGCACTTTGAATACAATAAAGGTAAGTTTGCAAGCTTGTATGTTGGTAATGACAGAGCAGAGGCGGTAATTTTGGCTCATTTACACCAGAATATACCAATATAGGTTATGTTCTATCTCTAAACAAATAAACATATTTGACAAACTAATTATAAATAGCTAGTCCTATCAGTGTGAGCCCAACAACTGCTCTGTGTGCACTTTATGTGAGAAACTAGGAGACTCGTGATATTAATGTTTTTTGAGAATAAGTTTCAAAAGAAGCATGGTAGGCCTGCAGCCCCTCCATTTCTTGCACTATTAATGTTTTTTGAGTTTTCACAGAATACTCACCAGTCTCTAAGTAGTGCATATGACTATTTCTAATCACAACGTCCACCTAAAATAATTCTCTCTACCTCAACCTGTCTTCATAAGTGTATCAAGCCTCAACACTTGGATAGTTGATTCAAGTGTCAGTGATGTTGGAAGAAACAATTGTATCCGGAGATTATTCAATCAAAAACAGTAAGAAAAAAAAAAAACAGAAAATAGAAGAACAAGCACAAGATTTTTCTGTTTTTTGGGGGGACAACCCAGAGTCTTTTTATTTTACTAAAACTCAATACCAAAAGATTACAATAAGTCAATAACCAATAACCCTTATTTATAATAAGCCTAAACTTAATCCCCAAGACTCTCTAAACTTATCTATGGTAACTTTCTCCTAAAATAAAACACTTTATTCCATATATAAACTTCCTACCATAATACCAATTAAAAACAATTAATAAGACTAAAATAATTGACCCAAAATAAACTGGACAGATCCAGATTAGACACGTGACCCATTGACCCATAACCCACTTCTCTTAATGACCCACAATTAGGATTAAAGCCCACAATCACCCCCTTAATCCTAATGTGGTCATCCTTCTTCTCTAAAGTAGGGCAGGCTCGTCTTCCTTGGCCAAATTTGCTTCTTCAAACTTTGACTTAGAACATTCCCGAGCATAATGGCCAAACCCTTCACATTGATAGCACTTGATCCTCGATTTATCACGTCCCCCATTTGGTTCCTGCCAACTGTTTCTAGCCTGATCTTCACGGCCTTTCACTGGGTCTTGGTCTCTCCCACGACTTTGTTTGCTACAATCACACTTGCCACATCTACCCTTAGCCTGTTCATCACTGTGAGTGAACAATAGTTTGCCTTGTGTGTCCTGAGTTGGGTCTTCTTGTGTCTTCACTCTCTCCTCATATGCCTTTAACCGGCCAACCACCTCTTCAAAAGACATTGTTTCAATCTCTGAATATTGCTCTATTGAAGCAACAATAGGTAGGTACACTCTAGGCATTGAGTTCAGAAATTTCCTCACTAGTACTTCATCTTCAAGTGACGACCCAAGGCTTTTATACCTTGATTGCACTCCACTTAGTTTCCCTGCAAAAGTATCAATAGTTTTAGTCTCTTTAATCTTCAAAGATTCCAACTCGCTCCTTAATGTTTGCAACCTAGCCTTTTGAACCCTCTCGGCTCCCAAAAATCGCACCCGGAGTGCCTCCCACACGTCCTTTGGCTCTTTATGCTTGGCAACTTGAAGCAAAACATCTTCCAAAAGTGTGAAATATCAAACCTTTTGCCATGGATTTTTCTCTATCATCTACTCCTCCTCCCTTCTTAGGATCTATGGTCTCTCACAGACCTTGTGCAGATAGGATAGTTTCCATCATAATGGACCAAACTGCGTAGTTTGTTGAAGTCAGTTTCGGGCATTGTAAACTCACACTACTACGCTCTCGAACCTGCACGATTGCACCTTGACCTTCCGCCATCTTCTTTCACGTAATCAATAAATATAACTCTTGCTTTTCTAGTTGTCTTGCCGCCTCACACAGCTTTTATTCCGCCTCACCAAAACCCACACAACTTACTGTTCTGCCTCACACAGAACCAATCCATTTTCTTTCAGTCGTCCTCTTCGTATGCCCGTCTCCCACGGTTACAGCTTGAATCACACAGCTTGTACTCCTTCAGGGGTTGTATCGCACAACACCTCTTTGGTCTTGATTGAATCACAAAATCAATTCTGCTCCAGCCGCCTCTCGCGACCCAGATCTGTCTCACACAGACCTGCTGGAATGATCTCTCTCAGATCGTTGCTTGGAATTGTCTTCAATCTTCACTTCAGGCCATTGATTAGTTCCGCTCTGATACCAATTGTTGGAAGAAACAATTGTATCCAGAGATTACTCAATCAAAAACAGTAACAAAAAAAACAGAAAATAGAAGAACAAGCACAAGATTTTTCTCTTTTTTGGGGGGACAACCCAGACTCTTTTTATTTTACTAAAACTCAATACCAAAAGATTACAATAAGTCAATAACCAATAACCCATATTTATAATAAGCCTAAACTTAATCCCCAAGACTCTCTAAACTTATCTATGGTAACTTTCTCCTAAAATAAAACACTTTATTCCATATATAAACTTCCTACCATAATACCAATTAAAAACAATTAATAAAACTAAAATAATTGACCTAAAATAAACTGGACAGATCCAGATTAGACCCGTGACCCATTGACCCATAACCCACTTCTCTTAATGACCCACAATTAGGATTAAAGCCCACAAGTGACCATTTGTGACAACAAAGATCTATTCTATTCTCTTGTATATCCGCATGTTTTACCTCATATCACGGTTACTATTCGGGTCATTACTGCAATTAGCCAAATAGGCCAAACTTAACCCATCCTATCTTTTTCCATAGACTTTGTTTTATATGTAACTATAAGTCCAATTATCTTGCAATCTTTCAGTCACATCTCCTTGTTCTCTTACCTTTACACTTGATATTTCTTGTAAAATCTTTTAACAGAATCTAACAATTGAACAGATTGGTGAAGGGCAAATTACATAGAACATTATTTGGGTAGATATTAGCCTTCAATTCATTACCATGTCTCCATCTTATCTTAATCTCTATGGTCATTCATTCATTATCTGAAAATTAGGAAGTTAGTTCATACTTTTTCCTTGTTTTCTTCTATTGATGGTAAATCCTATCAATGAGGGAAACATACGATGGTATTTTTCCTCCTACGGTCAAAAGAGTTGAGTTTTCTTTCTCCCTAGTAAAGACCATGTGTGAGTTTCTGGTCGAGTTGTCCATAGTTGAAGGCTTCCATAGTTAGCCTAGTACTCCTGGCCTTGGTACAAAAGAAAGCAACAACCCTGCAGAATCTCTTAGTGCAGCATGTCCTGTATGAATGCTAGATGGCTTAAGTGATTCGAATTCCTGCATAAGAGTATAGTTTGCTACGGGTAACAACATTCTATATTGCTTTCCTGTTCCATATTCTGGATGTTGCTTACAAAACTGTTAAACATTTGAATGTCATTAGCTTATCATTCAGAAGCCTCACTCCATATGTTATGGCAGATCTCAACAGGCTGAAATAACTGCATAAGAGATGGGTCAACAGATTGCCACACACGATTACGCAAGTATATCCTCAGCTTTTTTTTATTGCCAATCAACTTGTCTATCTCTTGGAACACATTTTAACAGAGGCTGTCCAAGAGTTATAATTGGCAAACCTTAGTAATCTTTATGTGGTGAGATAATGGGCACCAAATATGGTTAAAGCCCATGAAACCAAGAGCAGTAACTTATTACATTGTGATGAAAGCAATTAGTAATAGAATTATCCAAAGTATCCTTTAAAAACAAGAAAAGAGCGTATAAAACCAATAAACCAAAGTAGTTGGAAGAAAAACAGGATCCAAAATGCGAATTATAACGTGTTGGTAGGCAGATCTGGAAATCCAGAAGGTCCAAGGAACAGAACTCGATTGATATACCCAGCAACAAGGGTGGTTAGGTAAGAGCTGTTTTGGGTTTCAAATATCCGCAGCAAGGCAGAATTTGGAGGTTAAGGTGGTGTTAATTTTTCTAACGTTTGACCAGCCGATGTAAAGCGAGTATGATGATATGGTGTGAGCCTATATATGAAACCAAAAAGGTGGTCAAACCTTGGATTTTCCAACATTGGGGGCCTCCTCAAGTTGATACACAATGTAGATGGAACAAAAATTTTGAGAGCTTTCATACCAAAATGAAGTTTAGAGAAAAATGGGTCTATTCACAAAGTGAATACTTGAGTTCGTAGTACAAAAGATAAGCAGGTTGAGATTGACCCACAACTACTTTTTGTCCCCTTTTATGACTTCAATAAATAACTTATGTTAAATATGATTATAAATCTATGTTAATACAATGATAATATACAATTCCAAATAAACTGAGTTGGGAGATTGTATGCAGAACAATAAAAATTGGCGGGCTTTCCACCTCTTTAACCCATTCCCGTTTTAATTAAGCGTTTCATTCAACGCCAATGAGATAAAATATAACCCAAATTGAATCATTCATAATCAAGAGAAGAAGTTATAAAAATGATCACTAGACTAACCTTGTTTTGAAGCTCCCCAAAGGTTGTGAGACCATAGTGAACAACGTATTCAGCATCTACAACCCCAACATTTTTTGTTCTATCTCCCTACCATACAAATGCTAGTGTCAATAACAAAGCACAATAAATATGCATTTTGTACTTTCTTTTTACTTTGTGGTTTAATAAAACATGTAAATTTTTGTCAGCTTTTTCACACTTATATGAAGGGTTAACCTTGAGTATGGAAGAACCAAAAGTTGTACTAAAATTGAAAGTTAAGGTTTTTATTAGTATGTTTAGCTTATGGCAATGTCTTTTATTTGGCAAGTTTAATGTGGTAGGATACTCGAGTTAGTTAAGGATGGTCTTTGATTTCCTAGTTTGAGACAAACTAGGAGTCTTGGTGGGCAAGTTAGAGTTGTAGTATGAGCAGATTGGTCGGATTTATGCAAATTGTGTGAATAGTTTATTGAGAAAAAGAAAGTTAGCAAGAAATTTGATTGTTCTGTTTGAGTTTTATTTATTCTTGGGTCTGATTTCCAGAAACTGACTGGACCGGAATTCGGGTCTAAAATCCGGTTGTGTTCTTATGTATGCTCAATCCAATTAACTACAACATTATATACCGGCAGAAAAAGCCTTGACATGTATAAGTGTGAAAAAAATATAAAGTTATACAAATTCAACACTTAAAAATCTAGAAATTCATTTGTTTCAACCTACTTATTAATGCAATTAAAAAAAGGACAACACAGTTTTACATTAGCAAATATGCAATCATGTGAAGCAAAAGAAATTACCTGTGCACAATAACCAAACAGAATATCTAGTCCCCATGCATGGTTCAAGTCACTCTGCAAAAATAGAGGTAATACGACATTAAAGCCTAATTAAAATTTTGTTAGAGGAAGTAAGACTAATGAGGTTCAAAAACTTGATGACAGTATTTCATTAGCAAGGGTATGATAATTTCATAAGTAGAAAACAGAGATATACTAGTTTATTCTTTAAGGGTAGGGTTGGATTGATGAGAAACACTATTTATCTACCAGTAAAAAACTTTTTGTAAATAAATAATGTTTCAAATATGATTACTAAATCATATTATCTCCATAAATCATCTAATTTTTTGAATAGGATGATTAGAAGTTTTTACACATTAAAAATACATACTGTGGTGCTTTTGATTCCTTTGGTACCTTTGGACCAGTTTCTTCTTATCTATTTTTTTATGACATCTTTTACATGGAGCATTAGTTAGACCTGATGATTTCTGTTCACTTAATAAGAGAAAACCTCCTAACAGATTCAATATTCCAATATGTTTGTAAAAATGTCTTAGTATTACATATAAACCTGCAGTTGTATGTATAGTAGATATACCTCACCTGGATCATATACCATATACATCGCCATGCAGCTCGGGAGAAGACTGGCGCCATCAATTCTACCCACCTAAACTCACATAGTTAAAATATTTATATTATTAATGTGTTGCAATGTATATGTATGTATGTGCTTATAAAGATAAAAAAAATATAATATAAAAAGTGTTTGCATGTCAACCCAACTCAACCTGACCAATTTCAGCCCTGACAGCCCATTGTAAAAATGACTGGTTTTCAACATAAAACCAACCCACTTCCCACCTCTACAAAATGGTGTTCCAAAAGGGAAAACTGTTATACATAGCAACACACTTTCACTTCATTTCTAAGTTTGGTCAGTGGACTATAAAAAAATTTCACAAAAACCATCTGACTTCTGAGAACCGTATAAGAGCCATATAACTTTCATAAACATTTATAAAACCATCCGACCTTTGAAAACCATGAAAAAGATCAAAACTAAATAGATTTAGTAATCAATTTTGAAGTCCAAGGACCAAATTAGAACTGAAGCTAAAGTACATTGCTTTATGTTGCTATTTATTATCGTTATGGGACCCTCCTAATAAAGTATTGTTGTTTATCATGATAAGAAATACTAATTACTTTTCTAGTAATTTATATATGTCTGCATGGTTTTAAAAAGCGCGAGGTGCTCCAAGTCGCAAGGCATGAGGCGAAAGCTTCGCATACATGAGGCGCTGCTCTATTACAACCAAAAGCTACATCTCTCACCTCTGTTTTACATATCAGCCTTCTTCATCAAGTAATTTATTCAGAAATTTTTCATCCTTTTGATAGTTTTTACATATCAGCCTCCTCCATACTAGCCTAATTTTGACCCACATGTGCATGAAGCGCTGCCTCAAGGTCTTGAGGTGTTTTTCAAGCAACCTCTCACGTGGTGCTGAGTGCGCTTTTTAAAGTCAAGCTTGTATAAACACCAATCAAAGTAGGTTGGTTAATCCTGAAGTTTTTACCCTGTGCAAGGAGGATAGTCACTTGTCGAATCACATCCGTGCTTGTGACTACTAGCTTTAGCCCTCCTAAAGATGCAGCAAACCAAAATTATTTACAAAAATGTTCCACCTGATCAAACACACATCTGAGCCACAATAACGGTGCAACTATAGATCTTAGCAAAATAAAGAATAACTGCGTAAGGAATAAAATCTACAAGACTACAAGCACTCATATCAGACACAAAGAGCTTAAATGACTGAACAGTTTATAACATAAGGTAAAGATTTTGGAAGAACACATGCAACAAAGGGCATTGTGTGTATGGGAAAAAGGGGGGGAGGGGAGGGGCAGAGAGGAGAGAGGAAAAAACCTATGAACAGTGGAGTTGCTCCATCGTGCAGTAATTGTATGATGCACCTCAGAACTTGTAGAATCCAGTGCTGGTTGTGAGATTTCAAGCCCTTCATCTTTAACTATTGACAGATATCTGTAAATATTAAACTAAAACAATATTCAATTACATTTCTCATATCAAATATCATATGACAAGAACATATGGTGGGTTAAAATAAAATTCAGGCATGTTAAAACACTCTCATGCATTGCAGCATAAACCAGAAGTTTATATTAGATGAGACTACCATACCGGTCAGGGTCAAAATGGTCAACTCCAAGATCTTCATCCCAGAGAAAAATATAACTATAATTAGCAACTATATCGGGATGTAAAAAACGTTTCGCAAACCACCTGTGGGACACAGTTAAAACTTAAGCAGGGGGGGAGATGTTGGAAAAAGAGAGAATTTTAGTTTAAAGATTTACCATTTTGTTTGATTAACTGCAGAAACATGTACCACACTGTTGGCCCATTCTAGTTCCTTCCATGCATCAACAACACCATCATAATGGAAAAGCATCACACTGAAATCACTTGATAAAAACTGCATTAGAAGAAGGAGATTACCAAGTGCTTATGGTAAAGGTAAATTTGAAAAATAAAAATGTAAACAAATGAATTACCTTCGTGACCATTTTATCTACCGTTTCCATCTGTTTTATACCAACCGCGGCAGTAAATAAGCTCGTTGTAGAATTTACCTTCTGTTGATAAAATACAGGTTAATTACATCTTGTTTAGCACTATACTATAGAAAATGTTTAATATTCAGACAACCAAATGATAATTGTTGCATTTAGGTTGGAATAGAGTAGCAATTCATCTTGAAAACTCTTGTAGATCTCAAAGACCTTCACATCTAGAATTAACAACTTCGATAATATATACACACATATATAGAGGGTCATCCAACACTAAACCAATTTTAAGTGGAGAACTGCCGGAACCGTATAGACACATTTATGAACCAATTGTTTTAAGTGTGATGTATCTCTCTCACTATATCTTGTCAGCACAACATACAAGTGCTTATGCTCTCTTAAAATTGACTCTGTATTAAACGTGCAATATATATACACACACACATGTGTGTGTGAATTCGTAACATAAGTTTAATTTTTGAATATTACCTTACGACGACCCCATAGTGGTTGCATTTGCAAGTCAGAAGTATCGGCAACAAGTCCTTTAGGTAAAGACTCACTTCCAGGTAGACGATATTGACTCTTGAACAGAAAAAGAACAGCTATAATAATATTAATAATAAAAATAACATACATAAAGAAACATAATAACTGACTAGTAGCTTAAGCAACAGTGAAAAGATATATAAAATGATAACTTCATCGGAGACCCATGCAAAATGTTGTTCAAAGATAAAACTATACCTGAGATAAGCATATCTGCTCCCCCTCATGTGGTTGTGGTACTTCTGATGGTTTTGGTGGTGCTTGTGTTTCTGGTTGCGGTGGCGGTTCCGGTGATGGTGGCGCTTTGGTTAGTGGTTGCAGTTGAGGCCGTGGAGTTGGCTGTTGTGTTGGTGGTTGTGGTTGCGGTTGCGGTTGCGGTTGTGGAGATGGTTGTAGTTGTAACTTCTAGAGGAAATGAAAGTTCTCAGTATGGCTAGAACATAAATGTTTTGCCTTCGATTACGTGTGTCAGAATTATCAAGATTGTTATATGTCAGCAAAATGATTTAACAATTTTTCAGTATGTCTAAAACATAAATGTTTGAAGCCAATCCTGTATTCAACCTATAGTTTTCTTCTTGAAATATTTCCTCCTCAAAACAACATTTTATTAATCAAATGAGTGTTTAATGAAATTTATAGAGTTCTACATATTGCTTGTGTATTAAAGGGTTACATAAGAGATCTACATATAGGATTAGGTATAAAATTAGTCCCTTAGAATCATATTCCCTTGAGTTAAAAGTTTCGAGTAAGTGGATAAATCTAGAAATTGGCAACGACTATGTAAGAATATTAGCAATATCATCATTTGTCGATATAGTTTTTACACCAAGCAAGCTATTTTCTAAAAAATGAAATCAATTACTGCATGCTTTGTGTGGGCATGAAAGATAGGATTAGTAGAGAGATAGGTTGCACACAAATTGTCACACCACAGATTAGGAGCTGAACTACACCAATGTCAAATCATGAGGAAGAGCTTAAAGCAAGTTCAACAATTGTGTCAACAAAATTCTTTTATTAAGATTTGGTATATGAACATGAAACTCTGTTGCTTCATTTGATAAAGCTCGTATAGAAGATTCGGAACTTTGTGAATAACTTTGCCATTGAGCATCAACGAAGGCATGAAGTGTAGATCAAAAAGCATGTTAAAAGTCAACAATGTCGTGAAAATAACGTAAAATGCGTTTAATTACACATTGTTGGTTTTGGTCGGAGTATGCATAACTGGACACACATTTTTCACCGCATATGTGATATAAGGGCGAGAAAGTAATGTATCAAGCGCACCACCAACCTGTATTTGTGTTGTTAAAAGCGCCAAAGGCGCGAGCCTAGGCGCCATTTGGGGCGAGGTGCAAGGAAACCGCCTTGCGTGTGTCAAGGTGCTCCATCAAGATTCCGGCGACATTCTTGCAAGATTCCAGCTGGATTTCGGCAAAAAATGAAATTACGGTAAGTTTTTCTTTGTAGCAGGTGCTTGTAAGGACAGAGGGAGGGAGGGAGGAGAGGTTTGGTGTGTGATTGTGTTGAGAGAGTCGAGAAAAAAATGAATTGTATAGTACATGAGTGCAGAAAAATAGTACTAAGTGTAGAAAAAATAGTGCAGCTTGTATAAAATACAAGTAAAAAGGTTCATTAAATATTCAATTTTTAAATTTGTTTATTACTAGACATGAACCGATGATAAGGTGAATTGGCAAGACCGATGATAAGATGAAATTAAGGCGGTGTGGTGTCGATGACCATAGAAGGTGACACCCACTACATAAGTGGTAGCAAGGGTGGTTTCTTGGTGATGAAAAAAGGAAACTAACCTCATCAAAGTGAACATGACAAGCAGTAAAACAATAAGTAGGTGAGTCAAGCCATTGATATCAACGGTAAAGAGGACAATAGGCATCAAAAACACGGGGTTGATTGAAATCCATTTTCTGATAATTGTAGGATCGAAAATTAAAAATCATTCGCAACCAAAAACTCTAAGAAATGAGTAATTGGGAGACCTTTTGAATATATGTTTAAAAATAGAGTTATTGACTGATGTGCAGAATGCAATGCATCTATAAAGGTAAGACTATCATGTTAAATGCAAAGTGAAAACATTGTATATTGATTGTGTATATAAAATGGTTATATAGGGGCTCTATATATAAAACTCGATATTACACATAAATACCTTTGAGGGTATGATAATTACAACTAAGCACATAAGTGATACATGATTTCAATTAGATTGCTTATACATGATGCCTTAAATGTTAAGTGCAAAATCTATATTCTCTTTGAAAGAATATATTCTTGGACATATGTTTTGATACACACTTTATAACAATAAATAATACAACGATAAGAATAACCATCCTACAGGAAGCAATTATTATGACATTAAAACTTAACAAACATATGAAGGAAACAAACCTCACTTGTTATTTTTGAATATCCTGCACTACGTATAACGTCTATACCCCATCGAATAGATTTCTGCATAAGAACACCCAACTTTTGTTAATAAAGAAAGCTTATGATCATACTCAAACATCAATATATCTCATCCTAGACGAGTAATTTTCATTTGTTAGAACTAAAATAAATAAGGATAGACATAATATGCAAACCTCTCTATGATCTTTACCCACAAATATAGTACCAATCAATAATGCTAGACAGAGAAGAAAAGCAGCAGGTAGAAAGAAGCCATGATATGCTCCTATACCTTTCGACTTTTTCAGCCATGAGATCTAAAACAAATAAAAAATCAACAATGTTTACAAAAACAATCAAAAGATAAAAACAGTCACATTTTAAGATCAACCCGTCTTCTCAAATTAAAAGATGAAATTTCCTTTCGGGTTTTAATGGTAACTTTTCAGGTTTGTGATACAAGTAATTATCAATTTTCAGACAAAAAAAAAACTAAACAAAAACATCAATTTTCAAAGATGAAAATCAATCCATTTAGCCTCAAAACTCAAAATTCTCTCCTTTTTCCATAAACCTGAATCTTGAAACATTTTCAGGATTAAAAACCAGCAAGATAATGTAACAAAATTGCCGTGTGAACCACATTAACATGAGACAACTACAGTAGATATATAAACAACTCAGGATTCAAAGCAAACTCAAATAACATCAGGGGTAATCAAATTTTAATGAATCAACTCCAAATTCCGAATATCAGCATCATTGCATGAGTGATGGGTACAGAGACAAATGGTACTTACAAATCTTGAAGCCATCGTCTTTCATTGAACCCAACAAGATCCTTTTCACCAATGTTATGCTTTAAATAAGTAGGTATTTTCAGATTAAAAAAGATTCAAATATGAAATCCCTTAACGTTAATTACAGATTATGAAAGTGATGAAGATTTTTGGACCACAACGACTTCAACATTGGATTAAATGGAAATGGTAGGAACCCTAAAAGATGGAGCTGAGGGATGGAGGATCTCCCGATTTGCGAGGAGAATTACAGGAAACAAATGGGGGGGTTCATATAACTTCTTTTAAATGTTATATGATCATAAAATATATTAGTACTAGTTTTAATAAACCCGTGTAATACACGGGTTAAAAATATAAAAATTACATCATTTATAAATGTTTAAATATTTCGTATAATTAAGTTACTTATTAATATAATAATGAAAAAAATAAAAAGTTACATTTATAAGTTATAAATATTCAAATACTTTTTTGAATAATATAACATACAACTGACCCATGTAAAATTAAAAGCCAGTTTTTTTAAAATCATACTAACATAAAATATATAAATATATCAATAAATATTTTTTTCATTTTAGTTTTTTTTTAAATTGAATCTTATTTGCCTATAATAATATGTATAGTTTAAAACATTATGATTACACAATAAAGTTTATAATATAAAAAATTAAATTCAAAACAAAATAAATTATTACTATTAATTGAGTTTCTTAAAATAAAAAACTTGACTAAATAATATATTAGTTTAGGCGGAAAAATTTTTTTGAGGAGTAACATTAAAGTGTCATGTGGCATCCTAATTACTCTTTTATTATAGATATATTATGGTCGTAAGAGTCAAACATACGTCTTAATTTAAATATTACACGAATTAAAATAAAAAATAATATAATAAATTACATATATATATATATATATATATATATGTATAATTTAATATATGTTATAGATAATGCATCAATAAATTTACTATATATAACAAACATATATAAATTATAAACAATAGTATTAAAAATTTATTATTCATAAATATAAATAAATATTTTATATATCTTTTTAAAGTATTTTAGTTTTTATAATGATTAGCTACAAATTAAACTATATTTTAACAAAACTAAGTCTTATTAAAATATTTTGAAGAAAAAAATGTTATTTATCTCTACAAAGAAATTATCTTGATTAGCATACTATTAAATCAGAGTTATTAGGGAATCTCTTTTGAAGTCAAAATTTCTATCAAAATTGTAAATTTACTGTGATGGTGACACATGAACAGCATTAGATGGAGCATAGGTGGAGATAATATGAACATATTAAAAAGTGACCATATGCCTGATAGTTTTTTTGTTGTATTATAATAGAAGTGTGTGAACCCGTCCTTTGCCGCGGGTTGTTAAAATTTATAACACTTTATTTCGATTACTTGTATATTAGTATTCAATCCGTACATATGGATAAAAATTATATTGACAACTCAGTTTTGGTAAAAAAAATTATGTCGGAACATTGATATAATTTAGTACATCATAACAACAAGTTTAGATTTTATAAACCATTATATTTTTATGATTATAAGAGAAAAACAATATAAGATTCAGAAACTTGAAAAAGTTTTGAGAGCTTGCATATTTTTAGTTAGATGACTTGTATATTATTACACATTATTACTTATTACTAAAATTATTTTTATGTTGTAAATAACTATTATAATTACTTTAAATACTATTATTATTATTATTATTATTGTTATTATAACTATATAAATATTTGGTAAATAGTATTTAGTTAATAATGTAATACTTAATTAAAATAGTAAAAATATAAATGAAAAATACAAATATAATGTTAATTTAAATTATTATAAATAATAAAGTAATACTTAATATAAAGAATTTAATCATATGCATTAACTTATGTATTAATTAGAATAAGTTTATTAAATGATTAAAATTTAGAAACACTTTCATAAAACACTTGTACCATATGTTTAAATAGTTGTCTAGGTGTCTTACAAAAATAAAAAATTACCAATCTACCCATAGCTTTTGAATTATATAGTAGTGGAGATAATTTATAACATCTAATAAATGAGTAACTATTGTTCACATGCTTTTAATTAAGTTATACACCTATGCTTCATGTAGCCACATATGATATGCCACATGTCTTCATCATTAATCCTCAAATTTTTTCACTCTAAAACACACGGATCATATCTTGAATACATACAGTTTTGTAGAATTGTTGTTTATGCATGCTTTAACATGAATGCAATACAATTATCATCTTAGTCTCATGATTACTTTTATTCTTTTGTGTTTTCATAAGTGAGTGTTTTACGCCTTCATTAACCTATGCTATCAAGTTTTAGATTTGATTGACTTCAATTTGCTTCACAGTTTCATCTTCACAAAGGTGTCTTAAAATCCAAGTATGTGTGTGTTTTCGAAGTATAACTATTATGATTTCTTATTATCTAATAATTCTTTTGTTTGATTTTAATTAGTGCTTAAATTGAAGAACTCACTCATTGTTTTTTTATAATCTCATTGATTTCATAATACATCTCTATTTGTCCACTCGAATGCCCATAATGTAATGTCTCGTCCATTGCTTTTGTACTTGTATAATGCACATGCTGTTTGTTTGTTGGCTATTGGTTAATTCCAATTTTGTAATTCAGGTTTGTGTGTTTTTTCGTTTTGGAATTTGTTAAACAGATTACATAAAACAATTGTTTGTTGATTATGACTTTGATGAAATTAATGCTGATCTATAATCAATCTGTAAACTAATAATCTAATTTGGGTTTTATTGACTATTGATTTATTATGATAATGAAATCATGGCAGCTATTGTTTTTCATCTTTTAATATTTATTTGTTGGTTGTGGAACATAATTACACTATATATGGAGCAAATATGTCGGGTTGCCTTGCTGATTATGATTAGTTTTTCTTTTGCTTCAACCGGTAGAGGTAATAATTCATGGAGTGATGGAGACTATGTTTTGAATTTTTGATGATCAAAGTGTTTGTGTCTCCTTAAACATAATGGGTTCTTGAGTGTTGACTATTTGAGTCAATTACGGATTGGTGAGTGATGACGCGAGTGGGCTAGTACCCACCTAAAAAGCCCAACAAAAGTGACAAGCCCAACCCAATCCACATTTGTAAAACCCATCTCCCTTATATAAATAGGGGCTCACCCCCACACTTCTGATCCATCCCATTTGCAGTAGATACAACCCTATTCGCATCTATTCTATCTCTCTTGAAAACCTCTTTTCACCATCACCTTCATCTCCTTGTTAGTATGGGACTCCTTGTCTAACATTAAAGGGATCCTGGACTTCTTTCCTGTCAAGGATACTTACTTCATAATGGGTAGTGTCTTACCTTATCATAGTCTCTTTATCTTTTATACGTACATATATACTTACTTGCATACTTGATATATACTTGATACTTGATTATCATAAATATAGTTCACTGACTTGAGCGTCGGAGTGCCTGTGTGATAAATCCCCCTGGGTCCTTTAACGTAGATCTTCTTTGCTGTTGTAGCTCAGATCCAAGCTCGGGATAGCTAGGCATGGTTCAACCCAACATCAAGCCCGACCCGGATTTGTAGCAACAAGTGGCGCTATCCGTGGGACCTGTATAAAAAGCTCATCTCTCCACTATCTACTCCACCTCATGGATTCAAACCAATGGCTCAAAAGATTCGATTTACATCATCAATCTATAATTTTCATGCTCCTTTCCTAAAGAATGTGTTTTTTGACGACTATCTTGTCTTTCACACCAAAGTGAAACTAAATTCTTCTACAAATACGGTACACATGTATTCGATCTCGTTATATCATACTATATACATATGTTATTGCAAAAATTGAACTTGCACGTACTATCTCATAAAGGCCAGCTATGCTACTTGTTTTTGCATGCGTGAAAACATATCATGCTCCTTTATATCTTGAAATAGATCATTTATACTTAACTCCACACACTGTCTGGTCAAACACTCAAAGAGTTTAAGGCATGAATAACCTTTTTCTATTATAATGTACTAGAAATACTTCACAACATACAAGTTTGTAGGATGTCTTATGTACATTGGTATCTGTCTTCACCTATGAAAACCTCTGCCACACTTTTTTCTTTTTATTGTACTGTATGTGTAAGAATCCTCTAAAGCCAGCTATTATTAGCATAGTGCTTCCTACATGAAACACACATCTAATTTAATTTTTTTTACCAATAGTTAATAATGAAAATTCAAAATAATAGTTTCTCTATTCACTTATTAACAAATGAAAAAACTATTCAACTTCTTTTAAAAGACCTTTAATGTGAATTATAAAAATATTACCGCAAAACAACAAAAAGAAAATAGAAACCCATTAAGCTGGTCATTTTGTTGCTTTTAATTATATTATCATACAAACAACAAAGCATAAGTCATAAGTTATGTTTAATAAAACCTATCTATCTACTTGTATATTATCAACTTTACTGACATTTATGACTGATGATCAAGTATAGGGTGGTATTCATCTTGCCGTTTGCTTTTGTTGTTTAGTTATAGTTTATGATAGTTTAGATATTAATGTAATAGGATCTAGTTTACTTTTTTCTTCTTTTGTATTCTGTGGCATGCGAAACTGCAGTTTCGCCAGGTAGTTTCTTATGCCATGGTGCATACAGTTTCGCCATATGCGAAACTGTATGCGAAACTAGGTCCTGTATATATACGTATCTTTATTTTTCATTATGTAACTCTTGGAACTTTATTGATATTACAGATTTGAGTTCATTGATTGTTTGTGTATTGCTAGGAGCTTATACTTCTTACATTTGAGTATTATTCTTGTTCTTCACAAATCATCTTACAAATGGGTATTATGTTTGATTTGGGTTCATATTCTCTCATTACTTGGTCCACAAGCTATTAGACTTAGTTATATCTTGTGGATTTCAGTGATCAATCTTCATCAAAAGCACGTTCTAACAATCATCTGGACCAACAATATGGTATCAGAGCCTTTGTGCCCTTGATTGTTTGTGTTTTTGGGTAGTTTTGACATATTCATCTTTTCAATCATTTAGGAGCTGTTTTACGTGTGTTTTCCATGGAAATTGATTGAGGAAAGTGTGGTGTAAGCTTAGGAACCTTTTAGAATCATCAGATCTCAAATTAATTGTGATTTGAGTGAGATTTGGTGATTTTTAGTTCATTTTCGCAAAAAGATGGTTTTCAGATTCATCGTGCGAAACTAGTGTTCTTAGTGCGAAACTATAGTGTGAAACTATAGATCTTTGTTGGTTTTGATTTCTTTCCGAATCTAGAACGAAATTTCTGTGGTCCGATCAGTTTTCTTGCAAAATTATCTTGATTCTTCTTTGAAGAAAAGTTCAATAGTTTCGGCCGAAACTGTTGCCGAAACTATAGCCGAAACTAGTTGCGAAACTAAGTTCTGCATGTGAAATTAGCTCCTGCAAAACTACTGCTTTCTGTGCGAAACTAGCTCTTGTGTGCGAAACTATTGGTTCTTTAACTTAATCAAGATTTCAATGGCAACAAGTCTTACTCTTACTGATCTTGAGAGTGTGGCACCTAACAGACCTCCTAAGCTAATCAACGGTGATAACTTTGATGATTGGAAAAGATGTTTAAAAACTTTCTTCCAGTACACTGATCACACTCAATGGGAGTCAATTGTGAAAGGACCTCATGTGCCTGTTTCAGTGGAAGACAATATGACCATTCAGATTGCAAATCCTACAAAATACTCTGAGAGAGACATCAAGTTGATTGATCGGGATCAAAAGGCTTTCGGTGCTCTAACCATGTGCTTATCAATAGAAATTTACAACAGATTTGGTGAATATAAAAGTGCAAAGGCCCTGTATGATGCATTGTGTGAGTTCTATGATGGCAATGAGGAATTGGTCAAGGATAAAGTCGCCCAAGCTGAAAAGGAATTCAACTCTTTTGTTGGACACAAAAATGAGAGTCTCACTGATCTCACAAACCATTTTCTTTCCGTTACAAGCACACTGAAGAAGTATGATGAGAAGCTATCAAACAATGAGCAAGTCATGAAGCTGCTAGATTCTCTTCCACTACAGTGGAGTCTGTAAGTGAGGATGTTGAGGCAAGAAAGGGGATTTATGGATTTCAAACTAATGGTCATTATCAATAAGTTGAAGTCCTTTGAGTTAGAGCTGAAATGACGAGAATACAATCAAGCAATGCTTCCATCTCAAGCTTACTCACAGAATGCTACTCTTATTTCATCTACTTCAGATTCATCAAAGCATGTGGCAGCTTATGGTGGTATGATAGCCACTTCTGATAAGACTAAAGGTAGTGTATCTACATCAAAATTGGCAAGTCCTCCACAAGTTCCTTCAGAAAGCATGGCTCTATTTGGTCTCTTCGTACATAGCTATGAAGCCTTGGTGGCTGGTGAACTAAAGGGAAGATGAATGACTACAGAGGATATGTATCAGGTGGATCTTGATGATCTGGAGGCAGCTGGTCTGCAATGGAAAATGGCTATGATCACTTTAAGGGTAAGAAGATTCATGGAGAGAACAGGAAGAAAAAATTTTGGAAATCAGAATACAAATGTTGGATTTGATAAATCAAAGCTGAGGTGCTTCAACTGCAAACAGCTTGGGCATTTCAAGAGATAATTTCCTTCTCCCATGGTGACTGAAACAGGAACGGGAATTAATAGGGTCGTCTCAATTGAGGATAAGGAAGAAAACAAGAAGAAAAAGGAAACAGCTCTACTAACTAACTTCGATTGGAGTGCTGAGTTAGATGAAACTGAAGTGGAAATCAATCATGCCCTGGTAGCTGAGATTGCAGAGACAGTAAAGAATGAAGTAGAAAGAAAGAGGGAATGTGAAGAAAAAGGAAGTGTGAAGAGTGCTTGTGGAGAAAAGGAGAAGGCAAGTATGATGGATGTTCGTGAAAAGAAAGAAAAGAATGAAGATGGAAAAGCTATAAGAGAAGAAGAATTTAAGGTGGAATCAAAGGTGTGCAATTGTGAGAAAGCCCTAGCTGCAGAGAAGAAGATAATGAAGATTCCATATGAGGTAGTTCAAGACATGTGTTCATCTGCTTGCAAATTTTGTCTGTTTGGAATTTATAAAGTAAATAACATATTAAAAGAAAATGGAGGGGAACTAAAAATGATAAATGAGGAACTTAAAAAGAATGAAGCAAAATTTTTTTAAAAGTAAATGAAGATTTAAAAGAAAATGATCATTAAAAAGGACTCTTTTTAAAAGAAACGTAGAAGTAAATGCTTTGACAGAAATGGTAACTTTAGCTGAATTCGAGACCACTAAACTTAAAACAAAACTTGATAAATGGACTATTTCTGGAATGAACCTACAGGAACTCTATAGCAAACAAAGAGAAGCTAGAATTAAAACGGGGTTGGGTTGTGGTGAAACCACTCATGTTTACCCACCGCCTAGCACCTTTTGCTATTCTCCAATGCCTACTCCTCATCCTACAAATGATTTAATTAAAAAGAATACTAACAGTTTGTTTGTAGGTTTAAAAGGTGTAAATCATAAAGAGGTTCGGGAAGATTATGATTATGGAGGAAGTAGAGGTCTTGGCTGTAGTGGTTCTAGTTCTTCAGATTCCAAAAAGTCTTTTGTATGCAATAGTTCTAGTATAATAGATTGTAGTTTGGATAGTTTGGATTCAAGTAGTTCTCATTCCACAATGTTTGAATCAAATGAAGTTGATGTATTAAGCGTTAATGAAAAAGGTGGTGTTCTCAGTAAAGACGATAAACATTCTTCAAAATCAAACTGTTTTGAAAAATTCATTTTTCTTCCAATTCCCACTTTCACTCCCATTCGGATCACTACCCCAAGTGAAACGACATCCTCACATGATTATAAAATTTTAGATATAAGAGAATCCACAAATCATGACAGATTATCTGACTCAGAAAACAAATCACAGGAAGTGCACGTCACTTACGGTGATTGTGATTCTCTATGTCTAAGTGTGAAAAAGAGATTATTATGGATAATATTCCTATTCAAAAAGATAAAAGAAAACTACATAGTTCAACAATTTAGTTTGAAATTTTAGGAAAATGAAAAAAATATGTCTGACCTGTAACCTAAAATTGTATGAAAAAATGTAAGGATAAAATCTTGTTGTTTCAACTGTGGAAAAAATGATCACATTATTAAGCATTGCCCTAGGGTTGTAAATAGAAATGTAGATAATCGTTCTTTAGGAATTAAAATAAAACTTTTTGTTGATAGTTTCTTTTGTATAAATTCATCTTCTCCCAGAACCAAGCCGGTTAAGGTTTGGGTCCCCGTGTCTAAATGATTTTCTTTAATTCATTTGCCAGGAACTTTCAAGAAGGGCTATCAACAGCACGTGGCACGTAGATAGTGGATGTTCCAGGAATATGACCGGCTTGAAGGACCTTCTTACTAATTATTGAATAATCAATGGAGGATATGTTGCTTTCGCGGGTGATAAAAAGGGAGGTAAAATGATAGGTCAAGGTGAGGTATCCAATGGTTCTTTAACCTAGGAAAAGGTAAATTTCGTGCTTGAATTGGCATTCAATCTTCTGAGCGTGTCATAAATTTGTGACAAGAATATTCCTGTGCTTTTTAAATCTAATGAATGTTTGTTTCTTAAGCCTGAATTTTTAGTTTCAGATGATTTGATAATCATGCAAGCTCCAAGTAAAAATGACACATATCTGCTTGATATGAACTCCAAAGAATCAACCTCCACCATGACCTGTCTCTTGTCAAAAGCTTCTCCCTCTGAGTCATTTCTCTGGTATAGACGTTTAGGCCATGTGAATTTTAAGAACATTAACAAATTGGTTAAAAATAATCTTGTCCGAGGTTTACCTCAAAATGACTTTTCAGTAATCGAAAAGTGTATATCTTGTGCTAAAGGTAAACAACACAAGAAATCACACAAGCCTAAACAAGAAAATTATATTTCTAATCCTCTTGAGTTATTACATTGTGATCTGTTCGGTCTAATAACTGTGAAGAGTATTGCTAAGAAATCTTATTTTCTTGTTGTTACAGATGATTTTTCCAGATATTCTTGGGTTCGTTTCCTAGCACATAAGGGGGAGACAGTAGAGGTGTTACAAAAGCTAATTTTAACCATTAAGAATATCAGCAACGAAAAAGTTTTGGCGATTCGAAGCGACAACAGGAGAGCATTTAGAAATCAGATCTTTGATTCATTCTATGCAGGCAAAGGAATCCTTAGACAATTCAGCGCAGCTCAAACTCCTCAATGGAATGGTGTTGCTGAAAGGAAGAATCGCACTCTTATTGAAGTAGCCCGAACTATGCTCATAGAATCTAAACTTCCTATTATTTTCTGGGCAGAAGCAGTCAACTGTGCTTCCCATGTTCTAAACAGAGTTCTGATTATGAAAGACAAGATAAAGACTTAATATGAAATGTTTCATAAGCGTAAGCTGTTGATTGACTTCTTTCATCCTTTCGGCTACTCATGCACGTTGTTAAATACTCAAGCTCAAAATTTCAAGTTTGGAGCAGTGTCAGATGAATGTTACTTTGTCAGATACTCTTCAACTCAAAAGGCTTACAGAGTATAAAACAAACGGACACGAATAGTGCAAGAATCTTTCTATGTTGATTGGCAAGAGTCGAATGTTTCCAACATTGGTTCTGATCCAGATTGGTTCTATGATTCAAACACCGTTTTTAATTCATTCAATCTGCCATCCTTCCCTAACGATGACGTTCCTTCATCAAGTGGTCAACCTTTCATTCCCGTTCAACCACCACCTCAACCACAACCATAACCACTACCTCAACCTCAACTTCAACTAGAATTCCCACCTTAACATCAACCTGAACCTGAAAACCAAATCCCTTCAACCATCCAATCAACCATCTTCCCCAAAACCCACTTCATCCAATTCCTCAACCCTCAACACTAACTTTAAAACTCTAAAAGATCACCCATATGATTATGTCATTAGTTCAATATCTGATGGTGTTAGGACTCGAAGCCAATCTGGGCTTATCAATGAATGTCTCTTTGCTTACTTTCTATCATAAATCGTTCCCAAAAATGTCGCCATGGCTCTTCAAGATCCAAGCTAGGTTGAGTCAATGCAGTTAGAACTTCAACAGTTCAGAAAACTAAAAGTGTGGCAACTAGTTGATCTTCCTCCAAATAAGTATCCAATTGGTACAAAGTGGGTATTCAAGAACAAACTAGATGATCGTGGAGTTGTGATTAGAAACAAATCAAGGCTGGTTGTTCAAGGCTTTGCTCAGGAGGAGGGGATTGATTACACAGAGGTGTTTGCCCTTGTAGCTCGGATTGAAGCCATTCGGATTTTCCTTGCTCATGCTGCTCACAAAAACTTCAAAGTTTTTCAAATGGACGTCAAGTGTGCATTCCTGTATGAAGCTATTGATGAAGAGATCTATCTTTGCAAAGCCACCGGGTTTCAAAGATCCAGATTTTCCTGAAAAAGTCTGCAAACTGGATAAATCCTTGTATGGATTACATCAAGCTCCTAGAATCTGGTACGAAACCCTAACACAGTATCTCCTCAGAAAAGGCTTCACTCATGGAACTATAGACATGACTTTGTTTAAGAAGGAGGTTAATGGAGATGTGCTTATTGTTCAAGTATATGTCGACGACATCATCTTCGGTTCAACGAATGAGAAGTTGTGTAAAGAGTTTGAAGACGTGATAAAAGAGCGCTTTGAAATGAGTATGATGGGGGAGATGTGCTTCTTCTTAGGATTACAGGTCGATCAAAAGCAAGATGGAATTCTCATTCATCAGGAGAAATACATTCTGGAAATTCTATCAAAGTACAACTTGCATGATGCTTCTCCCGAGCTTACTCCATTTTCTGCTCAAACCTGTCTTACCCCTGATGATAATGGAAAGCCAGTTGATGATCACCGATATCGTTCTATGATCGGATCCCTAATGTATCTCACCGCGAGTCATCCAGATATTACATTTGCTGTGTGTTACTATGCTCGATATCAAGCCAATCCCAAAGAATCCCATGAGAAAGCTGTTAAACGTATCTTCCGCTACTTAAAAGGATCTCCCCGTCTGGGTCTCTGGTACCCAAAGGGAGGAAACTTTGATCTTCATGCGTACTCTGACAGTGATTATGGAGGTTGTTAGCTTGACAGAAAGTCAGTTATAGGCGGATGCCAATATCTCGAGGATTGCCTAGTTTCATGGCAAAGTAAGAAGCACATAACAGTTTCTCTATCAACAGGTGAGGCTGAGTATATTGCTGCTTCAAGTTGTTACTGTCAAGTGTTGTGGATTCAACATCAAATGATGTATTACGGGATTAAGTTTCTTCACACGCCTCTCTTCTGCGACAATGAAGCGGCCGTTGGAATTGCCAAAAATCCAATTCATCATACTCGCACCAAGCATATTAAAACAAGATTTCATGCAATCCGAGATGCACAAGAAAAGGGTTTTATTGATATTATTCCCATTGACACCAAAAGTCAAAAGGCCGATCTTTTCACGAAAACCTTTGATAAACCTCGGTTTTATGAATTGATCAACATGTCGGGTCTAATTTCTTTTTAAGGGAAAATTCTGGCTTCAATCTGCAACTATTTCATAAGTATTTTGATTTTAATTATTCTTAAAAAAATCTATTCTTTATATTTCGCATGATAAGAAGTTTCAACATCCATACTTTCCCGAAGTGTATCTCAGTTTAAAAGGAAATTTCTTTGGTTGTACTTCAATAGAAATTTCGGGGGAGAATAGACTTTGACCGTTTATATTTTTCTTCTATTTCTATTTAAGTTGTTCTGTATATAATCTTATCTTTTTTTGGTATAGGATTTAGGAAGCTTGGATAGTGTTTGAATGAGGTCAGAGGCGTTGTGTTGGGATATGTTGGTAGGCTCGGTGGCCTAAATCGAAGTAGACGGTGACTGTGTGACTTAAACTAAAGATCAACCTTAGCGATAAGGCTTATTCCCATGTCATCTCGGCTTGCATAAAGTTACAAATCTCATCAAAATCTATGTTGAGAGTGGCTGATTTCTGTGTTTAATCTTGTATTACTAAATTTTCCCCATCCTTTAGTCCTAAATAAATTGCTTGTCCAACTCCTTTGCTATGCGTAAGCATTGACCTGGAGAGATGATCTTCTCTATTATACGTGAGTGTAGACCTGAAGCTCTCATCAACATGCTCAAATGATGATGTTCTCTGTTATATGTGAGTATAGACCTTGAAGTTATCATCATTTTGCTTAAATGATTATCTTCTCTGTTATACGTGAGTATAGACCAGGAGCTCGTATCATCCACCCTTCATCCATCCTTATATATATCATATGATCCACATTGTGACCATTCCAGAAAATTTCAAGCAGAATCAATGATTAAACTCTATAAACGATGATGACAAGATGAGTTCTTTGCTGAATGACTGTGGGAACCAAGTTTCTTGAGCGTTCTTAATCGAACCCAAAACATGATAAAATTGTGTTACAAGTCTTTGTTGAAAAGAATATGGCATGGGTTTAAATGGACAAGCATATTGGCAATCCCGTCAATCCTCGACTCTCTAGACGATTTCTTGCAAAAGCGTGTCCGATATCCTTGCCTCTGTGCTTTATTTTTTCAATTTTTTTTGTCAAGTCTCGTGGGTTGAGAAGTCTTCTTTTTTACATAAAAGAAAAAAAATTGGTTAATGCGAAATTGTTATTTCGCTATGCGAAACTATTATTTCGCTATGCGAAAGTACAATTTCGCTGACCTGGTTCCGCTAGCGAAACTATAGTTTCGTTGGCTGGGCAAAACTGGTGTTACGCCATCCGAAACTATAGTTTTGGCACATGCGAAACTGTGGTGTATAAATACCAGTTTCGTCATTTGTTTCTCCATTTGCGAAATTCCCCATTTTCATTTTAAAAAAACGAACCGACCTTTAGCCAAGGATTCAAAATCGATTTTTGAAGTGTTTTTGTGCAAAACTAACCGTTAAACCTCGTTTCAGAACAAGTTTCGAACCTTCGGATGTGTTTTGTTTGCGTTTTTAAGCAAAAAATGTTTCGGTGACTTTTGGGTTTCGCACATTCAATGTGCGAAAGTAAGGTGTCTTGGTGCGAAATTGAACGAAAGTTCACTAATCTACGCGAAACTATCTAGTCATGCTGCCCGTGTGCACTGAATAGTTTCGCCCGGATCTTGTGAATCTATAGTTTCGGAGTCCATGCGAAACTATGGTTCCCGATGCGAAACTACAGTTTCTCTTTGCGAAACTATAGTTTCTCATTCCAAGCGAATCTATTGAGTCTTGGCTGCGAAACTATAGTTTCTCACGTGTACTCTCTTTAGTTTTGTTGGTTCTTGCGAATCTATATTCTTCAGTGCGAAACAATAGTTTCTTCTTGCGAAATATGTGCGAAACTAACTAAAAAAAATATATATTATTAATTAATTATTTAATTTATAATAATAAATAGTAAATAGATAATAACAATTAAAATTATAAAATTTTAAATGTTTTGTAATCTCTTGTGATCTAACGAATTGTCGGTTTCACCTACAGCCTCTATGGGGAGTTTGAAGTTTGATCCCAGATCAAACGTGGTGGCGTACCTAAACGATAGAGATCCAAAGTCTGCCGGCTATAGAGATGCCATTGATTGGCTGAGGAGATCTCCCATCTACTATGCCATTTCTCACTCTCCCATTATAGATGAGAAACAGATCAGAGAGTTTTTGAGAACGGCTGAGTATGACGCCAAGCAGAGGATTATAAAAGCGTCGATTCAGGGAGAGATATTTGAGATCTCGACCGAGACAGTGGCTAAGGCCTTGCGTCTGGAGGATGACACAGGGGAGAGCGTAGAGATGACTGATTCAGAGGTGATTAGAGCATTTAAGGATATTGGTTATGAGAGAACCGACTTCGAGAAGCGGAAGGAGATCAAGAAGACATTTCTCTCGAAGGAGTGGAGGTTTATAGCTCACGTCTTCATTAGCTGTTTAGATCATAGGAAGGGAGGATCAGATGGGCTAAATCTGAGATGGTCCACAGCTATGATTATGTTCTGTAAAGGTGAAAAGGCAAACATAGCCCTGATCATTCATGACTACCTTTAGAGAACATCATGGCTCTGAAGAAGGATAAGTGGCTGCTCTATCCAAGATTCATTCAGATCATTCTAGATTATCTAAAGCCAAACTTACCTAAGCTCGGAGATGAACTGAGATTGACTCCAATGAACCCTAGGATCTTTGCTGTCTATGCTGCTTCTAGGCATGATTATTCAGGAAAGATCACATATCTGCTGGAGAGCATGTACACAGAAGAAAGGTGGAACTATATCAAGACTCTGATCCTAAGACTAGGCATGTAGGAGAAGCTGAGAGGGCAAGTTGGGATGTCAGATCAGAGCTTGATAAGGATATGATTAGGAATGTTAATAGATCCTTATCAAATGAGTTAAGCATGACAAAGACCAAGCTGATTAACTCAGAAGAGAGGAGAAAATAAGGGATTCAGAGACTGATGAGATGAAGAAATTTCTATTAAGCTAACAGGATTTTATAAGGCTGTTGGAAGAGGTAAGTGATCTAAGGAGGACTGCTGGTGCTGCCGATGTAATTAGTGTTGAACAAATCAGGAAAATGACTGACACATCCAAGGTCCCTTTTATTCATAAGACACCAGGAGTAGGTATGAGTGGTGTAGGAGGATCGAGAGTTGGAGGTAGTGTTGCTGGAATCTCTGGAGCTGGTGAAAGTGATGTAGGTGGTGATGAAGCTGATGTTGGAGGTGAAGCTGGTGGTAGTGGTATTGGGTTTGAAGCTGGTGCAGGTAGTGGAGAAGAAGTTGCAGAAGGAGAGGATGTTGATCAAGTGATTGAGGCTGAATTCATTGATTTGGGGTTTGATTTGGACACCGATCTCACTGGAAATGAGGTAATCAGGAAGGAGAGTCAAGGAGGCAACAAAGGGAATGTTGAGCATATTTTAATAGATGAGGAGGAAGAGGTGGAAGAGCAGTTGGTGGACTATGATTCTAAGCTTTACATAGTTGATGAGAGGCCAATGACTTATGTGGCTTAGAGGAGTTCAATCGAAGAAGATGTGGTTGAGTTGAACAAGGAGGATTGGTTCACTAAGAAGGAGGAACCAGAGAAGCTAGCCCCTCTATTTTAGAACATTAAAGAACCAGGGAGGAAGGAGTTAGATAAGAAGATTGTGAGTTGGAAGTACAACTCAAAGCAAAAGATGTTTATGATTAAATGACATGGAGGGGGAATCTCTTATTTGCAAAAAAGGAAGGCGTTTAAGACCCTTCCTAAGTGGGATTTGAGGAGGTTGGCACTGATTCCCCTCCTAGATTCATCTTTGAGTGAACGTGCTACTTTGTTGGAGAATGAGATCCATCAGGGCGTAAAAGACAACTTTGAAGCTTTTGGATATATGAAGCCAAAGAGGAGACGATCAAAGAAGGATCTAGACTGGGTGACCGGGAAAGGAAAGATTGTGTTGAAGCTAAAGTCACCAAAGACCATCAACAGAGTAAGGATACTTGATCAACAACCTTCTAGACTGCAGAATTTCGAGAAGTGGTTCTATGATACCAAATAGGTGAAGCAGTGGTGAGGGTGAAGAATGGAAATGAAATAAGGTTGTTTGATCCTATGGGGGTATTCTCATTAAGTGATGATGATCTAAAGGTGTTATGTGAGAATCAGATTAAGGCCAGAGCAAAAGAAGAGACTAAAACTGAGGCCAGCTTTTTTGAGAGGGTTGCAAACAAAGCACAGGGTATGAGATCGAAGATTAAGCAGCTTGCAAAGAGCGTGCAGGAACATGAAGATCTAGAGGCAGAAGTTAGAGGCTTGGCGAGAATGATGGAGCAAGCAAAGGCTGGAGCTGATCTTGAAGACCCGGCAGGTGAATACCCCTCTAGGGGGAGTATTGATGATCAAGTATAGGGTGGTATTCACCTTGTCATTTGTTTTTGTTGTTTAGTTATAGTTTATGATAGCTCAGATATTAATGTAATAGGATCTAGTTTACTTTTGTCTTCTTTTGAATTCTGTGGCATGCGAAACTGTAGTTTCGCCCAGTAGTTTCTCATGCCATGGTGCATACAGTTTTGTAGTATGCGAAACTAGGTCCTGTATATATATGTATCTTTGTTCTTCATTATGTAACTCCTGGAACTTTATTGATATTACAGATTTGAGTTCATTGATTGTTTGTGTATTGCTAGGAGCTTATATTTCTTACATTTGAGCATTATTCTTCTTGTTCTTCACAAATCATCTTACAAATGGGTATTATGTTTGATGTGGGTTCATAGTCTCTTATTATTGGTCCACAAGCTATTAAACTTAGTGATATCTTGTGGATTTTAGTGTTAAATCTTCATCAAAAGCACGTTCTAACGATCATCTGGACCAACAATGACCATACATTGAAAATAACAATAATAATAATAAAATAAGGCAAAAAAGGAAAATTTAATAATTCTTTATAAAGGAATAAGTAATTTTTGACAAAATTTGGGTGGTCCCTTCACATAGTTGCTAGGCTTAAAAACAATCCACCTTTTGGTTTATGACTTGAAAGCTATAGCCAAGACATACGTTTAGGGGTCACTTTTATGTGAACGACATCTATCAAACATACATGATGCCTGCAATTGTGATTCTTAAATCTATGTTTATTATAAAAAAAACAGAAATATATGTTAAATCCAAAGATTAATTTTTTCATGAGACAAATTCATGATAATGAATAGTTTTAACCATAAAGGTAATAAGCATGTTTTAATAATTTTTAGATTAATTTGTATGATGCATATAAACAAGATGCTATTTAACATCACTTGTTTAATACTCACACATACCTATTTTTTTCCTTCCGTTTTATATGAGCTTTTATGAAAGGTGGCATGTCAGTAATGGTGCATTTTGATGACTTTGCTTATTTCTAATATTTAAGTATAACATAAAATACTAGTACTCATAAAGTGAATGAATGTATTATTATCTTCTGTACACACATGTAAACAATAGATATGAGTTTGACATACAAGTGATATTGTAATCCATTTATGTATTTTAAATTTCTCGTTATGACAACTGACAACTCATAAGATATGAGTACAAGATTCTGATGGTGACAACTCATAGAAAGGGAAGTCAACCTATACACCTACACCTACTTAAAACCTATTCTCTTATGTCTGTCATAAAAAAAGAAGCATATTCATATATTTAGACATCATATATAGACTTTAACAAAGGATATTTCACCCAAAAGACATGAAAGAAGCTTGGTATTTACAAACTCAATAAAGGTACGATCTTGTTTGATCTTCATAAAAAAAAGAAAGAAGTCATTAAATCATCGGGCAACATGTTCGGATAAGAACAAGAATGAAGATGGTAAAGGTCAAATGTTACTATAAAGATATGAAGTTGACATGTATAAAGAGAATGAGGATTAGTCAACACATTCACTAACTTAAACTAAGAAGGAAAGAATGTTAGTCAGAGACAAAAGCACACCTTTCAGACTCCTTAAACAAGAAAGGAAATGATCCTCCGTATCTTCGCCTCAATAAAGCTCAAGGCCTAGCATCGTTATAAACACACCACAAGATCACCCAAGGCTAGGCACTGCACTAAGCTTAACTTGCTAAGGTATCTCCTCTTGAAGCAGCCTGAGTCACCTTGTCTAATGGTTGCCCAAATTGCCTGGTAGTAGGTCAAGTTACATTTCCTTAAAGCAAGCCAAGTTGCCATGCCTTGCTAGAGAAGTGAAGACGTGTTGCTTGACTAAGAATCAAGTCAACTTATCTGCCGAGGGTCCAAGCTACCTTCTCCAATCATCTTGCCTGGTCAGAGCCTAAGTCGCCTTATCTAATGATCTTTCTAAGTAAAGCTCAGGCAACTTTCTTGGCCAATGCCTAAGTTACCTTATCTAAACTCCAAGTCAAGCCACCTCGCTTGGCTAGAACCTAAAACACAGATTACATTACTAACTAGAGTTTCAAGCCAAGGCTCAACTCAACTTGCCTAATCAAAGTCCAAGTTAGGGCACCTTATTTTTCTAGAAGTTCAAGAAAAGTGAACGTGTGTCAAAATCCAAGTCATTTCAAATGTCTTGGCAAAGTCCCAAGTCAAGTCAAGTCAAGTTACTTGGCCAAAGTCTAAATCACATAGATTTACCAGAGTTATGAACACAAGTCAATTTCCTTGCTAGAAATTAAATCACCATGCTTAGCTAAACCAACATCAACTTGCATGGCCAGAGATCAAGTCACCGCGTCTGCCCAGAGATTAGGTCACATTGCCCTGACAAGAGCTATATAACCTTGCGTGGCGAGAACCAAGTTACCTCGCAAGTTTAGAGTCCAAGTTAAACAGGTTAGCCAAGCTAGAAGACAAAACACAAGTTATTTTGCAAGGCAAGAGCCTCAGGCCAAGTCTCCTTGTTCAACTATGGGCCAAGTCATCTTGCCTGGCTACGAATGATATTTATGCAAATCAAACACGACTATATCCTATGTGAACATACTACCAGTCTTTGTTCCAATATAATGAATATAAAGACTTGAACAAAACATCAAGACATGAACATACCATACAAGTGGATCCACCTCCTTATGCATATCATTAATTCAAGAACACACATATTATTGTACTGTATGCTTAAGGTTAAGCACCACATAATAATGCTCCATGAGATCTGGCCTTGACTTACTCATGTAAAGGTGAGAACCTAATACAATAATCCTCCATAAGATGCAGCCTTGACCTACTTATGTAAAGGGTGAGCACCTAATACAATACTGCTCCGTAAGACCCGACCTTGACCTACTCATGTAAAACAACATGCACAAGAAAGCGTCCAATTATGATGGACTATAGCATATTCAAACATTTGACAAAGTTATCTAAGAAAGAATTAGTCGTATATAAGGCACCTGTCATGACCTCAAAATTCACGTGCGGGGTTTTACCGTGAGACGAGTGAACAAACCAGAATCCCAGTCATTCGTTACTCAGAATGACACTATATGAAACTTTTAAAAAAAATCAGAGTTTGAAACTTTTAAACATTTGCAGATGCGTTTTGTAAATATTTCAAACATAGAGTAACAAACGTAATCTGCGCAAAACACGCGCCCAAACCAAAGTATGAAAGTATGCAATAAGACAAAAACAGATAAATGTTTGTTCAAAGTATGCATGACTCGTGGGTGCTCCTACGGCAGCTGCTAGTAACGACTTGAGAAAAGCATACTAAAGTGTCAACACGACGGTTGGTGAGTTCAAGAGTTTGTAATCAACATAAACAGTTGCGTTAGTAAAATATAAACAAATGCATTGAATTAGATAGCTAGTCTAATTTCAAGAGGAATAAACAATAGTGATTTCGCGATTGAAGCTGACTATGTTTGTTTGTTTGCCTCCCGCCATGACATACCAAATCGTGACACTGTTAATCGTTTAGGACAATATGGCTTGTTAGACCCAGTAGTACTACCCAAGATTTCCCACTAGATACCTCAATTAACGATCCGAAAGTATAAGGGCTTTTAATGGTATATCACACTATGTCTTACTAAGCACATGTGATAATAGTAAAGCGTTTTAAAATAGAGTATGATTTCTCCCCCAAAAAGAGAGTAAATATAAGTAGGGCATTGAACTCACCTGGTGCGCAAACGAACGATAACAAAAGCTAAAGATGAGTGGAAAGACAACCCTTCAAAGGTTACCTAGAACATGTAAGTACATAAGTACGTGTGCACAGAAAGCTTAACAACCCTAAGTGCTCAATAAACACGTTGGCCCAAGGTTTTGGAAAACAAGACTCATTTGACCTAGTTGACCTGTTTGACCCGTTGGTGACATGTTAATTGAAATCTTGTTTGATCAAGTATAGCATCTCATACACATAGTCATCATGCAAGTTATTCACGTACACCACAATCATAAGTTCTATCACGATCATCATACTAACATAGCATATCATACAACACATACAAATCTTAACCAATCAATCATGCTCAGTACAATTACAATTACAAGTAATAAATCATACATGGAGTCTAATCATGCACTACATGCCATGTGAAGCCACTTACGACTTCACATCCTAAACCCTACCAATCCTACTTAGTAGGGGCCTCAGATTCGCACGCGTGTATGACGATCATTATCACATTCTCAAATGCAATTCATACAAGCCAGTAGCTAACTTAATAATATTCAATTACTATAGTGCATCACAACTCATAAGCTTGTACATTCTACCATACTTGCACATTTTTCAAGAACACCTATATTTTCCCATAGATTCATTAACTAACCATATGACCCAATTATTATAGTTTAACACATTAGACATCATCCATGATCACTCTAGCATGCTTCTAACATCCTAATCATGATCAAATCACAAGATCACATGTTTCATATAAATAAAGTTTCCCCTTTAGGAAAGTGACATCCAAAATCTATGTATTCATCAATTTTAATCTCAAATTTATCAATAACATCCCTAATCTAGTTCATAGTAATCATAACAACTCATCTAACATACACTAATCATTAAAACATGAATTCCCATGCAGAAAAGTTTCTACTTTAGGCAATGTATGAACTATATGATCAAACCATGGAATTCTTGCATAATCATCACAACCCAACATTCATACAACATAACTAACAAGATATCATCATAAAACAATCATCAATTTCGACTTTTCCTCATCAATTTCGAACTAGGTTCATCAAGTATTTAAAACCATAAAAACTTGATAAATACTTACCTTTAGGTGTGTTTAAATGATGATTAGCACTTGTAAACAACTTGTAACACTTAAATCTCAATAAAATCGATGGTTGCTAGGTGCTCTTCACAAAATCGCAATGTGTGTATGTGTTGGAGTTCTCGGCCGCGCAAGGGGGTGGGGAGGGGATTATGGTTTTAATTTTGTTAATTTTATGTTTAGTGGTAATTACACAATAACCCTCCTTGGTTATATTTTATAAAAACTTAATCTTTTTAGCACTTTTAAATAATTTAACAAGATAAATAATGAATCATTATCATCTAATAACAATCATACATTCTAACTAGAAAACACTTCACATATATCACATATCACATGCCATCACGTTGTAAAGCGAAATTCTCAAATAATACTTATAATTCATGGATTATATAATCACGTGTTAATAATCAACCTTACTAATTAAGTTAGTACTTGTTATGCAAAGTTAATTATTATTAAGTCACCAACTTTTAATGACAACTAGTGTGTGCTACGACACGTGTATGCAAGACCTAACGGAACTAACCTAGTTTGGTAACAGAAAATTACCGGATGTCACATTATCCCCATGTTGAAAGAATTTTCGTCCCGAAAATTACGTTACATGGTTCTGTTACATCACTGGTCTACTGCATTGTTGGCATAGAAAATTACCGGATGTCACATTATCCCCATGACAAAGGCTCTCCCTTTAGCTCCTCCATTGTTGGCACCATTGTTGTTTCCACCGTTGCCAGCACCATTCCCGGTTTTCTTCAACTGAGGACAATTCCTCTTGTAGTATCCTTCCTTTACACATTCAAAGCAACCTTTTGGTGTTTCTTAGGGTTGCTGAGGCTTCTTCATCAACTCACCACGACAATCCTTTACCACATGTCCAGCCTTCCCACAACGATGACATCGAAAATTTTCACACCTGCCAGCGTGGTGGTAGTTGCATCGATTACATTTAGGATACTTCCCCACGTATCCTCCTTGTCCTGGTGCAGATGAAGATCCCAGGTTGAAACACCGATTGTTATCAAATTTCTTCTGCTGTAGGTGCAAAGGCTGACTGTTTGATGAGGAACCTTTATTACTAGTGTTTTCCCACTTGTGCTTGTTATCGGGTATGCTAGCCACCGTGCCCCATTTAGGTAGATTCCCTTGTTCACTGCCTTGTCGGTCAGCCTGTGGGCTAACTGAATAGCCTGTTGTATGGTGGAAGGGTTAGAGGCTGTCACTATACTCTAAATTTCAGGAACCAAACCACATAAGTACAACTCAATCCTCTTGTGTATCTCGTTCACCATTCCTGGGCACAAGGTTTCCTACTCGTGAGACCTTGTGGTATACGCCTCGATCTCAGAACCTTGCATCTCCAGCTTCCAGAATTCAACTTCCAGCTTTTGCACCTCATCACGAGGGCAATACTCCTCAATCATCATCATCTTGAATTCTTCCCAAGGTAAGTCATTAGCCATCGCCTAACCCAACATCTGTACCTGGGCATTCCACCAGGAGAGTGTTGTGCCTTTGAGGGTTCCAATAGCGTACTCATTTGATCGGCTGGGGGGCAGTTGCATTTAGCAAAGACTGATTTAGTCTTCTCAAACCACCGCACCAATCCCACAGCCCCTTCAGCTCCACTGTAGGTATGGGGCTTGCAATCCATAAAGGATTTGTAGGTACAGGGTGGGGGTCCTGTGTCAACCAACAAAAACATTAGTTTGAACAACTTAAACAAGCAACTAGGGTATTTGTCAAGCCACTTGTATCATTTACCTGCTGGCTGTGTGGCTTGTACAGCAGCCACTACCGCCTGCACATGTTCATTAATCAAGGCAACAAGTTCAGCGGGAGTCATATTCACTGCACCCGCTCCACGTCCGTGTCCTGCGCATGTCTCCGTCCTGTGCTATGTCCTCTACCTTCACCTTCTATTTTCATTATACATTCACAAACACAATAATAAGCAACATCTAACATATTTATCTCATTAAAACATAGCAAATAGTAAGAAAATAATGAGGTTCATCAACCATAACATTTATAAGTAAAATAATAACCAAAGATAAATAAATTGTAAGTAATTCAAAAAATATTCAATCGATGTCAAAATTTTCAGTTTTTCAGTTGGGTGGGAAACAACCCTTCCCACATAGGTTTTTTTAAAAAAATGCTACGTAGTCCAAGTCAGATGAATGAGAAGATCAATCTAATACATCAGATCCCTCACTATCTTCCTCCATCTCTATAGGTTCTTCTTCTTCTGGGGCTTTCTCTGACTCTTCCTCGAATTCCTCTTCAGGTTCTTCCTCGGGTTCTGCGGCAATATGCATCATGGTGAACTGGGCTTCCAGGTCACCAAGTCTTACCCCAGAGTCGTGGATGGTGTTATCCCTAGCATCCGAGCGATGGATCGCCTGAGCCATTCTATCAGCTAAGGAGCACCGGTAGTCATAGCACTTCAATTGCAGTTCCTTCACTTCCGCCACCATCATCTTAGTCTCACATAGCTTATGTTGTAGAGCGCTGACCACCTCGTTCAGCTTATTAGTGCGTTGTTTCTCCATGTCTACAGCAGCAACTAAAGCCGTAATCACCAGCTCGCTAGAATATGGTATCAAAGGGAGGGTAGGTGCAGGTAACTCAGAAGTAGACCTAGTCCTTGGCCTAGTAGGTGGGGGTTTAGGAACACGCTCCCTATAAAGCATACGGTTTACATAGGTAGGATAGTAACTCCAATCCCGTGGAGCATCGCGTTTAGGCAGTGCAAATGTTTGATCCCAATCTATCTCCTTGGGAGGATAAGGAAGTCGGGGCCACTCAGGTCCTCTATCGGGTACAGGAGGAGGAGGAGGTGATTCAGAACGTGCATGCCTCTTACCTAGATCCCGTGAAGATATGCCATGTTGCAGGGTACGTGATGCGTATGCCAATGAGTATACAGTAAGGGATAAGTAACGAGTAACTAACAAACTGTGTGGTTATAGACTAGTGTGTATGCAACTTAGTTCCCTATAACCAATGGCTCTGATACCAATCTATCACACCCTCAAAATCCACGTGCAGGGTTTTACCGCGAGGTGAGTGAACAAACTAGGATCCCAGTCATTAGTTACTCAAAACGACACTATATGAAACTTTTAAAACAAATTAGAGTTGGAAACTTTTAATCATTTGCGGAAGCGTTTTATAAATATTTCAAACATAGAGTACCAAAAGTAAACTGCGCAAAACACGCTCCCAAACCAAAGTATGCAAAAAGACAAAAACATATAAATGTTTGTTCAAAGTATGCATGACTTGTGCGTGCTCCTACGACAGCTCCTAGTAATGACCTGAGAAAAGCATACTAAAATCTCAACACTACGGTTGGTGAGTTCAAGAGTTTGTAATCAACTTAAACAGAGTTTGAAACTTTTAAACATTTGCGGAAGCGTTTTGTAAATATTTCAAACGTAGAGTACCAAATGTAAACTGCGCAAAACACGTGCCCAAACCAAAGTATGAAAGTATGTAATAAGACAAAAATAGATAAATGTTTGTTCAAGGTATGCATGACTCATGCGTGCTCTTACGGCAGCTGCTAGTAACGACTTGAGAAAAGCATACTAAAGTGTCAACACGACGGTTGGTGAGTTCAAGAGTTTGTAATCAACATAAACAGTTGCGTTAGTAAAATATAAACAAGTGCATTGAAATAGATAGCTAGTCTAATTTCTTTAGTAATAAACAATAGTGATTTCGCGATTAAAGCTGACTATGTTTATCTGTTTGCCTCCCGCCATGACATACCAACTCATGACACTGTTAATCATTTAGGACAATATTGCACCCGCTTAACCTCTAGTCGTACGGGTGGGGCTTGTCAGACCCAGTAGTACTACCCAAGATTTCCCGCTAGATTCCACAATTAACGATCCAAAAGTGTAAGGGCTTTCAATGGTATATCACCCTATGTCTTACTAAGCATATGTTATAATAGTAAAGCATTTTAAAATAGAGTATGCTTTCTCCCCCAAAAAGAGAGTAAATAAAAGTGGGGCATTGAACTCACCTGGTACGCAAACGAATGATAACAAAAGCTAACGATGAGTAAAAAGACAACCCTTAAAAGGTTACCTAGAACACACAAGTACATAAGTACGTGTGCACAAAAAGCTTAACAACCCTAAGTGCTCAATAAACACGTTGACCCAAGGTTTTGGAAAACAAGACTTATTTGACCTAGTTGACCCGTTGGTGACATTTTAATTGAAATCTTGTTTGATCAAGTATAGCATCTCATACACATGGTCATCATGCAAGTTATTCACGTACACCACAATCATAAGTTCTATCACGATCATCATACTAGCATAGCTTATCATACAACACATACGAATCTCAACCAATCAATCATGCTCAGTACAATTACAATTACAAGTAATAAATCATACATGGAGTCTAATCATGCACTACATGTCATGTGAAGCCACTTACGACTTCACATCCTAAACCCTACCAATCCTACTAAGTAGGGGCCTCAGATTCGCACGCGTGTATGACGATCATTATCACATACTCAAATGCAATTCATACAAGCCAGTAGCTAACTTAATAATATTCAATTACTATAGTGCATCATAACTCATAAGCTTGTACATTCTACCATACTTGCACATTTTTCAAGAACACCTATCCATAGATTCATTAACTAACCATATGACCCAATTATTATAGTTTAACACATTAGACATCATCCATGATCACTCTAGCATGCTTCTAACATCCTAATCATGATCAAATCACAAAATCACATGTTTCATATAAATAAAGTTTCCCCTTTGGGAAAGTGACATCCAAAATCAATGTATTCATCAATTTTAATCCCAAATTTATCAATAACATCCCTAATCTTGTTCATAGTAATCATAACAACTCATCTAACATACACTAACCATTAAAACATGAATTCCCATGAAGAAAAGTTTCTACTTTAGGCAATGTATGAACTATATGATCAAACCATGGAATTCTTGCATAATCATCACAACCCAACATTCATACAACATAACTAACAAGATATCATCATAAAACAATCATCAATTTCGACTTTTCCTCATCAATTTCGAACTAGGGTTCATCAAGTATTAAAAACCATAAAAACTTGATAAATAGTTACCTTTAGGTGTGTTTAAATGATGATTAGCACTTGTAAACAACTTGTAACACTTGAGTCTCAATCAAAATCGATGGTTGCTTGGTGTTCTTCACAAAATCGCAATGTGTGTGTGTGTTGGAATTCTCGGCCACGCAAGGGGGGTGGGGAGGGGATTAGGGTTTTAATTTTGTTAATTTTAAGTTTAGTGGTAATTACACAATAACCCTCCTTGATTATATTTTTTAAAAACTTAATTTTTTTAACACTTTTATATAATTTTAACAAGATAAATAATGAATCATTATTATCTAATAACAATTATACATTCTAACTAGAAAACACTTCACATAAATCACATATCACATGCCATCACGTTGTAAAGCGAAATTCTCAAATAATACTTACAATTCATGGATTATATAATCACGTGTTAATAATCAACTTTACTAATTAAGTTAATACTTGTTATCCAAAGTTAATTATTATTAAGTTACCAACTTTCAACGACAACTAGTGTGTGCTCACGACACGTGTATGCAAGATCTAACGGAACTAATAGAGTTTGGTAACGGAAATTACCGGATGTCACAGCACCAATGTATAGCCAGCATACCAAAAGATCTGATTAAAACATGGCCTGATGATACAAGGCCTAACACATTGATCGAGGTCTAAGACTTGTCAAAAATAAGAGTTAAAACTCAATCCCTTATACCTTACTAGATAGGGTAAGTCGGATGTCGAACCACAAGGAGTATTGTAGAAAGTGTAGTTTGAATAATTGAAATTAAATAAAGTATGCATAAAATTAAATCCAATTGAATAATTGTTTGCTTAAACTAAGAACGATTAATGCTAATGAGTAGTAAACAAGTAAGCGAAAACTGTGAATCCTTCAGGGTTCGGGTTCAAAGCAGATGTGTTAATCAAGTTTCGTTTGGTAACCACATAGACATGACTTGTTAGTTTGATTAACAATTGTGATAAATAAGGACAATTTACTTTGATTGCAAAACATTGAAAGGTTATCACTCAGCTACCCATTAAAAATTACCCAATCAAACCCCTTTCTAAGAAATCCTAATTGCTAGAAATCTCAAGAATTGAAAGACAAAGAGAATGATTGCAAATAACATGTAACCGATTACAACCGTTCATCAAAACATCGCAACAAGAATGGAATGCTTAGATTGCGTAATCCAACATGAAAGAAACTAAATCAAATCATCCACTTACAAGAACCCTAGCCCTGAAGGAAATCACTAGATATTAGCTGCTCATGATTGCGAGAAGATCTTCGAATCTGATGTAGACCAACATTGGGGGTGATGAATTGAATATTGACGAGCTTCTAATGGTGAAAAACTGATCAAAACTAAGCTTTGAGTCGCCTCTCAGTCGTCCAAGTCGAACCGGGGTGAAGATCCACTCTCTAAACCTAAAAATTTGAATAAAAGGAAAAAATCCTGTCCGACCCTGCCATAGCCTACGGCACTGCCGTAGCCTACGACAACCTCAATTTTCAGCCAACACTCTTCTCAACTTTCTGGCCATTTGACTAGGAATCTCTTCGTATAAACTCTTCAAATCACTTGTTTAACCTGAAAAACACATTTTTCACAGATTCATACTATTCTAAGTGATTAACATATATAAACATGTAATCTTTAACATTTAATAGCATAAAATGTCATTACAAAACACACTCATCACATCCTTACACTTATCTTTTGCTTGTCCTCAAGCAAACCTACTCATGACTGTACAGCTTTTGTTAACAAACAAGATCCTGTCTATCTCAACCAATGTTAGACAAGGTCCAAAGTCATACCCAACTTAATCATACAACTAAGTACATATCACTTTGCAGACAAAGTTTTATCAATTTTGAATCACGTTTCTATCTACCCGGACCTAATAAGCCTTAAAGTGTTCCCTATGCATGGCAACACGACCCTTACAAATGTCACTCCCCTCGGTTTAATTTCTGGACTAGTGAGATGCACCAGTATTTTTCTGTAACACTCGGACCAAGAAATGTAACATAATTACCATAAGCTTGCCTAAAAATCATAACTCCACCACCTAACTTAAGTAATGCACTAATCATAAGGTCTTTAAATGGTTGCAATGTGAGTCTATGATTTGGGCGCGGAATGAGAATAAGAAAAATTAGCAAAAAGAAGTAGTGAATTCCAATTGGATATACTACATTACTAGCAATACAAAAGTAACTATTCAAATTCTCAAGTAAAGTGACCCATAATTCTTCTTATCAACAAAACTAAAACTATTCACAAATTTGGGTATCTTTGACCCATTGTGGTACTGCCTTTTTTTTTCTTTTTTGTCTTTTTTTTTTTATGTTTCACGCAAGCTAAATACTCCAGCACACTATTAGCAACATTTAATAGATTTCACTATATGGGTAGAGAGAATAGAATTGGGTCTAATAGGCTTAATGGGTTTTAATATATGGGTTAACAAAGAACAGGTTGGGGCTCAACATGGCATCTAAGGGAAAAATGCAAAGGTAGAGATTGAAAACAAAAATGAAGAAGGCATAACTTCAAGTGGGTTAATCCAAATGCCTTAATCACTTTTGTGCAATAACTCAGTCTGTGATCTCAACATGCATATACTAGGCAAGTTCTAGAATCCTAAACATTCTTGGTAATACACTCATGAAAAGATATTGAGCAATCAATCCTAATAATGTTCTAACGCTCATACATAGTCTCAATCTTCACTGGAAACTGTGTGGTAATAGGTTGTAGACGTGAACGCATGCATAAAAGGTCTACCATCCTACTTATTACCCCTGATTAGATTTGCCAATTAATTCAATTTTTTTGTTAACTCAACCATGGTTAAGAACCTTAGCTTGTGCATTAGTTAGACTAACATTCACGATTTAAATTGCAACTAAGCTTTCATGCACAATTGGAACTTAAAGGACAAAATTTTTTCTTTTTTTTTTCAAAATTTTAAAAATTTCTCATGTTTCCCACATCCCCACACTTGAGAGACATTGTCCCTAATGTATGGGTTTATAGCTCAATTTTGACATTCAAGACCCATGCAATCATAATTGGCTAATTTCAACTCGCAACCATAACATAAACCCTCAATACACCATTCCTATCATATATAGTTTAACCACACCACCAAAACACAAAAATAAACTAAAACAATTCAACCAATCCTAAAAAAAATAAAGCAAAATAAAAATAAAGATAAGGGTGAAACACATGGACCTGATCATGGATCGGTGAGTGCTCAATAATAACATGGCTGAGGTGGCCCAAAGAGAGCTATCAACGTGTCCATAATTCCTGAAAAACCAAAGGCATCCGCCGAACTACCTTCTTCTTGTCTCTGAGTATAATCATGGTGGGGTTCACCCACTCTGAGTGGTGGATAGGTGGAACGGGATAATCAACACTGCCATCATATGCAGGGAGCGTGAAGTAATCGATAAATGGTGGGTTGACCACCATCTGCTCTCCAGCACGCCAAGCTGCATGCATCCTCTTTTGTTGGTCGTCTTCGAATCTATGGTTGATCTCCCTCTGGAACGTGTACTGGTGAACCTGATTCCAATGTTCCTGTCTGTCATACAACCTCTGTGCGTCCTAAATTTGTTGTTCGGCACTCTGGGTGTTTTGATCAAAAAGTAACTGTGCATACTCGGGCCATCCACCATAACTAGTAGGCCTCACCTGCCCCACAAATATAGTCATATCCGAATAAGTGCTAGCAGGATCATAATGCATACCCCCAGTATGTGGCATGTAAGAACTGGTACCCACTCTAGTCCAGGTGGATGTCTGACCCTCCTCATCATCATAGTCCTCACTTTCTCCTATAACATTGTCCTCGCTCTCCGATTCATCCGCCTCACCCGGTTCCAACCTTCTTGCATCTGGTCTCAATACCCTCCATTTCCTTCCTCCATTCTTCAGCTTATGGTGTCAATCCATTCTCACATATTTCCACCCATACACACTCAATGATGCTAATTTCAGCGGTGTATGTCCTTTCTTTATCGTGTAAAAACTAGAAAATTCAGTGATCGCTCCATACCTTTTTAATAAAGCAGTAATTAGCCTACAATGCGGGTTCAACTGTCTTTCTCTGTTATTCTTAGACATCGATATGTTCATCATCACTAGGTATCTATAAGATACCTTCGGTCGACTCATCACTAACGAGTATAGGATTGGGACATCTGGATGACTCACACTCGCTCTGTTGCTTCTTATTGGGAGTACTTGTTGTTGCACAAAAGTTAACAATAATCTTGCTGGAAGCCTCAACTCGTCTTTCCTTAGATCCCTGCCTTTCCCTTTTCCTTCCAAAAAAATTTCTTGCATCATTTCACTCCACCTTGGGTGTCATTCAGGTTTATTATACAACACATCTTCATCAGGATAGATGTATTATCTTTCTTGTTTGGTATCAAACTTTGCAATTTCATTCAATGTGTCCATTGACATGATTACCTCAACACTACCCATAGATACCTTCAATGAAATTGTTCTGTGTGGGTTACTTCCCATATCTAACACTAGACTCCCAACACAACTCTGAATTGCTTCCATATAAATTCTATCTCTCTCACCATTATAACATCTTAAAGCCGCTTCCCATCCAAGTGCTTTAAACTTATGCACGATACCAAAATGCCTGAATTGTTCAATATCAACATCTTTCTCACACATAAAACCTCCCTCTGGCTCTTTATTCTTTGCCATTTTCTCATTAAATAATGGTGGTTGCAAATAATACGGAGTATTGGTCAATGGACCACCAACCCAATCCGGTTTTAGAAGCGGTTCATAGTAATCCTGTTGTGATGTTTCTTGTACATGAGGCATCGGTTCATCTTGTATCATAAAGGATCCAACTCTCTGTTGTTTCAGTGGGCAAGGTTTGGCAACACTTTTCCTTTTACTCTTGCTTGAGCTAGCTTGATCTTTAGACTGTACCATCTGCACATAACCAACAACACCCAACTAAACAAGTCAATTCATAATTCGAAAGTTAAACAACTATGCAATTATTGACAATGACTTCCCCACACTTGTTCCGGATGATGACCAGTTAATTGTGAAATCCAACATTCGTAGATTGCCAATTAGCTATGACATAAAGTTTGAAACTTTGAACAATTTCTCAACATGAAGGCATTATCCTTTAATATTCAAAATCAATATTACCATTCTCATTAGCATTCAACACTCCATTACACTACTTTGAAACAATAACCATCTTTCATTCACAAATCAAGTAACAATTAAGCATATACTTGTAGTCTTTACATATACCCTCACTTAAATCAACTAAGCACCATATTCAAGACTTCAAGTATTCAAAGTTCACAATATAAGCTTCTAACAAGATTCCTTCAAGGATTTTGCAAAAGTATGAAAAACAATTGGACGAATAATGTACCTTAGTTGTTTAAAACACTCAAGGAAACTTTAATTGTGGTCTAGTAGCTCCAATTTTCAAAAACCCCAAATTAGGAAATTTGGGTTCGTCACCCCACGTGCAGATTTCTTGCAAACATGCTTGATTCATGAAAAACTAACACTAAGGTTGAATTCCTCTCAAAAAAATACGCAGGTTAGATTATAGATTTGTTGAATTGGTAGAGGTATGAAGAAGATGGAGATGGAGAGTGGTTATGGAGTTGGAGAGTTAAAAGAAGAAAAAGAATGGTGAAAGTAAAATACCTGGTAGTCTTCTTATTCTTTATTCTTTCTTTTTCTTTTGTAAATAGCATTTGGCTGCCGTAGCCTATTGCTCGGCCGTAGTTTACGGTAAGGTAGTCTCTGCTGGTTTGCTACCGTAGGCTGATATCATTGCCGTAACTGAGCATGCCGTAGCCTACGGCTCTGCCGTAGGTTACGGCTTGGTACTTTCTGTTTGATTAATACCGTAGGCCAGATGCCCAGCCGTAGCCACACCTGCCGTAGCTTACGGTTCCACCGTAGGCTACGACACTGCATTTTTCAATTTCAATATTTTTTTCAATTTTTTTAGTTTTAGGCTTATTGCACCCCCTTAAAAAATTGAAGAAAAATTATGTAAAATGATTCCACTCCCTTAAAAAAATAGAGTCCTCCCCTACTCACAGTTGGACCCCGATACACTTACTTGGCAATGGAACGTCTCCACACTTGCGTGTTGTTATGGGTTAGCTATACAAATTCAAAGAACAAAACAAAATTGCAAACAATCCACAAAAACAAAAAAATAATATCAAACTTCGGGTTGCCTCCCGGAAGCGCTAACTTTCAAGTCTTTAGCTAAACTTTTCGGGACACTCAGATGGTCATATCCTCCGATGAGCTCGGAATAGAACTCACCCTTTCCATTGACCCTCTATTGATATCAATGCCATCTAGATATGGCTTCAATTGATGGCCATTAACAACTTGCTCCTCTGATCCAGCAAATCTTCTCTCTCAATATCTCCAAAGCTTCCTACTCTCATAATCACAAACGGCCCTAGCCACTTGCTTTTTAGTTTACCAAGAAACAATTTCAAATGAGAATTAAACAACCAAACCATTTGTCCAACTTTAAAAGTTCTCTTCTTGATTTTAGCATCATGAACCGCCATCATCTTATCTTTATATACGGACGCATAATCATATGCTTCATCGCATAACTCTTCCAACTCACACAATTGTAACTTTCTTTGGGTACCTCCATCATTATAATTCATGTTAACTTGCTTAACTGCCCAAAGTGCATGGTGTGCTAGTTCCATTGGTAAGTGACATTCCTTACCACACACCAATCTATAAGGTGTAGTGCCAATAGGGGTTTTAAATGCCATACGATAAGCCCATAAGGCATCATTAAGCTTATTCGACCAATCATTTCGGTCTGATCGCATGATTTTCTGCAAAATATCTTTAATTTGCCTATTTGTCACTTCAACATGTCCATTTGTCTGTGGGTGATATGGTGTTGCTATTCTATCATTCACGCCATACCATTTGAGAAGTTTGCCAAAGTGAAAATTCTTAAAATGGGATCCCCAGTCACTTATGATCACACGAGGGATTCCAAACCTCGAAAAAAATGTTTGATTAGAAAAACTTGCACACAACAGCATGGTCATTCATTCTAGTGGCAATAGCCTCAACCCACTTAGAAACGTTGTCTACTGCCACCAGAATGTACAAGTAACCCCACAAGTTAGGAAACGGTTCCATAAAATCAATCCCCAACAAATCAAAAATGTCAACGATGAGGATTGGTTGCATGGGCATCTCGTTTCTCTTTGTAGTTCCACCCATCTTTTGACGGTTAACACAGTTTTTAGCATATTCAAAAGCATCTTTAAATAGACTAGGCCAATAAAAACCACACGATAACACTCGATAACCTGTCTTTTGGCCACTAAAATGACCGCCACATGCTGATGAGTGCGCATGCTTCAACACCTCATGAAATTCTGATTCTGGAATACAACTTCAAATAATCTGATCAACACCAATCTTGAACAAATCTGGTTCATCCCAAATATGTTGCTTTACCTGAGAAAGGAATTTTTGTCTCCTTTTATTCCAACTCTTCGGAAGTGTACCTGCAGCCAAGTAGTTAGCATAATTAGTATACCATGGTTTGATAGATACAGACATCAAATATTCATCAGGGAATTATTCGTTAATTGCGGGTGTGGTGTCCTCTTCCCCCGATGGAATTCTTGACAAATGGTCTGCCACCATGTTTTCACATCCCTTCTTGTCTCTGATCTCCATGTCAAATTCTTGCAGTAATAAGATCCAACAGATCAACCTTGGTTTGGCATCTTTCTTTTCCATTAAGTAATGCACTGCACTATGATCAGAGTAAACAATTACTTTACTACCCTAAATATATGACCGGAATTTCTCTGAAGCGTAAACAACCGCAAGCAACTCCTTCTCGGTAGTTGTGTAATTCAACTGTGCATCCAAGAGGGTTTTTCTTGCATATTAGATAACAACCGGCTTTTTATCTACTCTTTGACCTAACATGGCCCCGATTGCATAATCACTTGCGTCACACATTATTTCAAAAAGGATTGTCCAATCCGGTGATTGCAAGATCAGGGTCTGTACCAATTGTTCCTTTAACATATTAAATGCTTTTAAACATTCACCATCAAATTCTAAGGGAACATCTTTCACAAGCAGATTACATAAAGGTTTGGTGATAACACTAAATCCATGAATAAACCTACAATAAAACCCGGCATGACCCAAGAACAACCGCACGCCCTTAACGTTGGTAGGTGGAGGTAATGTAGAGATAACTTTAATTTTGGCTCTACCTACCTCAATCAGCCTACTTGACACGACATGAACCAACACAATGCCCTCCTAAACCATAAAATGGCTCTTCTCGGAACTTAAGACTAAATTAGTTTCCATACAACATTTTAACACGCTAGTTAATTCATCTAAACAAGACTCAAATGATGACCCAAAGACGAAAAAATCATCCATGAAAATCTCTAGGCTATCCCCGACCATATCTGAAAAGATACTCATTATACACCTTTGGATGGTGGTCAGGGCATTACACAACCCAAATGGCATCCACCTGAATGCGAAAGTACCATAAGGGCATGTGAATGTAGTCTTTTCTTGGTGATCAGGATGAATGGCTATTTTGTAACCTGAATAGCCATCTAAAAAGCAATAATATTCCTGACCTGACTGTTTCTCAATGATTTGGTCAATGAATGGCAAAGGAAAGTGATCCTTTGAAGTAGCAGCATTTAACTTCCTGTAATCAATACAAACATGCCACCCGGTTACTGGCCGGGAGGCAATCTGCTTACCATTATCACTAGTAATTACCTGGATTCCTGCTTTTTTAGGCATGGTTTATGTTGGGCTTACCCAAACACTATCTAAAATAGGATAAATGATCCCTACATCTAACCACTTAAGGACTTCTTTCTTTACTATCTCAATCATGTTAGGGTTCAACCTTCTTTGCGTATCCCTTGCAGGCTTAGCATCCTCATCCGTAATGATTTTATGGATAACAATGCATGAACTTATACCTTTCAAATCTGCTATTGTCCACCCAATAACTACTTTGTGAGCTTTTAGCACCTTCAGTAGGGCTTCTTCTTGCTTCTCCTCTAGATTTGCTGCAATGATAACTGGAAGAGATTGATCCTCCCCTAGAAAGGCATATTTTAAATGCTTTGGCTAATCCTTCAAATCCACTTTTGGTGGATTCACCAATGACGGTTTCAAACCAAAGGGAATTTTAGCCAAAAGACTCTCCACATGGTGTGTCCATAGAGGTATCCCTTCTCTTATGGCCATTACTTCTAAATTCTTTAATTCCTTATGCAATTCCTGATCATGCTCATGTTCGAACCTGTCACAAACAAAACATATCTCTGTGGTGTCATCCCCATAATGAGGGATGCACCCATCAATAATGCCTGCCATAAAGCATTCACCACTAACCAAAGAGTTAGACCCATTTGAAAAACATTTAAACGGATCTTCCTATTACCAAATGTCATATCTAGTGTACCACTGCAACAATCAATCAAAGCATGTGCAGTGTCCAAGAAAGGTCGACCTAAAATAACATTTGGTTGTTTTGTCTTATCTGAAGACACATAATCGAGAACTAGAAAGTCTACTTGATAGTAGCACTCTTCTACTTTCACAATCACATCTTGAACTATCCCTCTATGGAGCTTAAGGGTTAAATCAGCTTATACTACCATGATGTTAGCTTGACGCAGTGGACCAAAGTCATATTGCTCGTATAAGCTCCCTGGAAGGATACTCACACTAGCTCCAAGATCCAATAACGCCCTTGACATTTTAAAATCTCCTACTTGAATAGGTATTAAAGGCGTTCCTGGATCTTGTAACTTAGGTGGAAGAGCCCCAGTCAAAACGACACTCACACATTCAGTTAAGTTAAGTTTTTTAGGGAACTTATGGTGCTGTTTTTGGGTGCATATATCTTTAAGATATTTTGCATATGCAGGAACTTGTTTAATGGCATCAATTAGGGGTAAGTTGATTTTTACTTGTTTAAACACTTCCCATATTTCCTCTTGATGAGAACCTTTTTTCTTTCAAAACCCACTTTTGTTAGGTTCTCCCATGCTTTAGGAAAAGGAATAGTAGAACTCTCCATACCCTTTTCCATAGTCTCAAGAACCTCATTGTTAGAAACATGTTTGGTTGTTTCATTAAAAGTTACCTTTTTAGGTGTTTCAACTTTTTTAACCAACAGATCCCCCTCATTATCGCTATCACCATTTTCACCATAATCCACCACCTCTCCTTCTTTGAAAGATGGTGATGGTGAAACAACCTTATTATCATAAACATTGCCAGAATGAAGAATACTTACCTGACTAACTTGGTTGTGCTTTGTAGTTCGTGCTCCCGAATTTTGATGAGCTGGGTTAACTTGTGTCTCACTAGGTAGCTGTAAGGCCCCATTCCCGGGACGCTTACAGTTGGGCAATCATCACATAAACATATAAACTCGACATTTTGCAGCGGAAATTTAACTTTTCATTAATAATAAAAAACATGTCAGATCATCATATCATTTTATTTTCATCCCAAAAATGTATCAATACAAAAACATTTTCCAAAATATGGATGCCAGACTTGAACCATCCCCAGTAGTTTATGCATCCAAGCCTACACCTCCTCAGCATCATCAATTACCTCCAAACTATTATGCATACAAAAGTCAGCGACGCCGATTGAGTTCTAGTTTTATAATAAAATACTTTACTTTTGATAAAACCTTTCCGTTGCTTTCGTTCATGATCACACATCATACTTTTGATAATGTTTATACAGGTCCTGCCATGTGTTATACCCCCACTCATGCCGAAGCTAATACTATGCCGGGGCTTATAAATAAACCCCCACTCAAGCCGAAACTGACATAGTACCGGGGTGAGTGGCAAGGATCCTCTCACAACTTGGTATTAAGTTTCGCTTTCGTTAATATTATATTTCCCTTTTATTATCTAATACTTTGCGTATGTTCTTAAATCATACCACGTAAAGTCACATCATAATACATAACATAAACAAGCATAAACCTCCATTAAACACATGCATCAGCCACTTAAAGTCTACACCCAAAATTTAAGAAATAACCTAAGTGTTCTCGATGCATAAACAAGACACTAAGTGTCACCTTTGAAACTTCGAAAAATTCCCTTTTGGCTTCGGAAGGTTTTAAACTTAACCTTCGGAAGTTTTCATATTGGCATCGAAAGATTTCTAGGCTTTGGAAGAAATCTAACCTTCGGAATATTTGCAAACATAAGTGTTCACAGTGCATGAACAAGTATACATCGGATGGCTCAAATATTCTAAGTGTCCACAGCGGATAGCTAAAGTCCACAGCACATGACTAAGATATTCTAAGTATCCACATCGGGCGAACAAAGTCCACAACAGATGAACAAAGTACACAGCGGATAATTCATAAAATTTACTAAGTGTCCACAGCGGACATGTAAAGTCCACAGTAGATAGCATGCCAGATTTGGCTAAGTGTCCACAGCGGACAACATGCAAAATTTGTCTAAGTGTCCAGAGCGGATGTACACGGTATGCAGATTTCTCTAAGTGTCCACAGCGGACACTTTATATCCACAGCGGACAACATGCATGATTTTTCTAAGTGTCCACAGCAGACAATATGCAGATTTCTCTAAGTGTCCACAGCAGACAACATTCATGATTTACTAAGTGTCCACAACGGATATGCAAAGTTTATAGCGGACACCAAGTCTCACACCTACGATCAACTTATGTAGTTTCTAAACCCACACATCACTTCTAAACATATTCTTAGCATGGATCTATTTAGATACACACTTAAACATAACAAACAACCATACAACAACATGGAACTCATTTAAAAACATGCATCAACCGTACACAGTCGTATTTCTCATAGAAATCATAGTTTGGTTAAAAACCTTCTTTTCAGTATGCATAACAGCCCCAAACACGTAGAAAACCAGTAAAAAAGAGGGATCTAGAACTCACCTTAAAAGTGTTCGAGTAGAACACCTCAAACCCAAGAGCCAACTTGGAGTTCTAGCATCTAAACATATAAAAATGAGTACTAAGCACCTAGAACTCAGTCCAGAAGCTGGAATCCAATTGAAAACCGAGAAGAAATACCTTAAAATCTCACCTTCTTGAAGAACTTTCTACTTTCTCTCTCTAAAATCAGATGGGAACTTCCTCTTCCTTTTTCAGCTGATGTTGTACATGGCAGCCTTAACACCTTTTTTTAAACACACTACAGTCAAGTTTGGCCCTTGCATGCTTTTAACCCCTTCTTTTGAAATAACTTCCTATTTGCTCCCTTACTTTTCTTTTCTTTTTCTGAAATTTCCGGGTGTTACCAGTCCACCCCCTTATATAGGTTTCGTCCCCGAAACCTGTCACTCCTTAAAGAGATCTGGGTAGTGCCATTTCATTTCTTCCTCTAACTCCCAAGTGGCCTCCAACTCTTCAATGCAAAGATCTCAGCTGCCACTTCAGACAAGTTTTGGATAATCTCCTACAGTAACCCGCCAAACTCAAGAAACTATGAATCTCGGATGGCGTCTTTGGAGAATTCCATTTCATCACCACCTCAACCTTCATCAGGTCTACATTAATCCCTTCAGGATTAACCACATGACCTAAAACTGAATCTCGAGTAACTAGAACATACACTCGAAGAACTTGGCGTACAGCTTCTCTCTTCTAAGCGTCTCCAACACCTCACGGTGTGACTAGCATGCTCTTCTTCACTCTTTGAATAAATCAGGATGTCCTCAATAAACACAATCATTGATTTATTTAACATAGGTCGACAAACCCAATTCATCAGATCCATAAAAGCAGCTGGCGCGTTGCTTAAACCAAATGATATAACGAGAAACTCGTAGTGTCCATAACGCGTATGAAAGGTTGTTTTAGGAATATCCTGCTCCTTACCTTTAATTAGTGGTAACCAGATCAGAGATCTATCCTTGAGAACCACCTGGCACCTTGGAGCTGATCAAACAAGTCATCACTCCTCGGTAACGGATATCGGTTCTTCACAATCAACTTGTTCAACTCACGGTAGTCAATGCACATCCTCATGCTACTGTCCTTCTTCACAAACAAGACCGGAGCACCCCACGGAGATATACTCAGTCAAATGAACCCTTATCTAATAGCTCTTACAGCTCAGTCATCAACTCCTTCATCTCGAAGGGAGCTAGATGATACGATGCCTTAGCAACAGGTTGGGCATCAGACATCTGTTCAATCTGGAACTCGATCTCGTGGTCAGGTGACACACCTAGTAGATCCTTTAGGAACACATCTGGGAAATCACACACGACCAGTACATTCGTCAATCGTGGTATTAACGCATCTACATCCTTCACATAGGCCAGATAGGCACCACTTCCACGTCTCATACCCTTCTCTATCACAACCATCAAAATTAATTTCAAGTTCATACTAACCCTATCACCGTAGATCATCACCGAACTCCCATTGGGTGTGGTTAATTGAATTACTGTCTTACGAAACACAATGTTTGCCTCATAGGCTGCTAGCCAATCCATCCCTAGGACTACATCAAATCCGCCTAAGGGCATCACAAACAATCTAGCAGAGAACCTATGGCTTTTCAACTCTATGTCATAGTCTTTTACCATATCAGATATCCTGGTCAACTAACCAACTGCAGTTTCTACATCGAAGGGCTCATCAATCTTTCTACTCCTAACAGGCGACTTATTCAAGGCAGCAGAAATAAAACTCCTTCTAGCAGCAAAATCAAAAAGTATAAAGACACAAGTTTGGTTTGCTATAAATGTACCTGATATAATGTCAGGATCCACCCTAGCCTCCTCCCGAGTCATGGTGAATGCCCTGGCCTTCATCCTCTACTCTGCTTCTCAGTCCCCTTCTTTGCCCTGGAGCTCTCAGCCCTCGACTTCTTGTAGTCTCTGCTCATGTTCCCAGTCTTGCCACAACACCACGTGACAATCCCTTGCCCTGTAGCCCTCCTTCTTGCACTGAAAATATATGTTCAATCCCCACTTACACTCCCCCAAGTGGCTTCTCCACACTTCTTGCATGCCTTTTCCCTCCCTGTTATCACCTTCCGATCAACCACTCTCATCTTCTTACCTCCAGCCATAAAACCACCATCATTATACCGCTTCCCATTCCCATTCCTATCATTGCCACACTTCTTCTTATCCATCACCACCACCGCCTCTCGCTCGTCATACAGTCTCCCTGCCAGATCGACCACCGACCTGAACGTACCTGACCGAGTGGCGATCAGATGTCTGCGGATATTCACCGGCAAACCCTGGATGTATCTCTTTATTTTTCGTGACACGGGTGTCACCTGCTCCAGCACCAGCCTTGCTATCTCATTAAACTTAGTTGTGTACTGCTGGTGCATCATAGTTCCCGCCTTCAATTGCAGGAACTCCCTCTCGACTTTATCGAGTTCCCTGTGAGGACAAAACTCCTCAATCACCATCTTCTTCAGTTCACTCCATCTCATCCTCCCGATCGCCCTGCTACCCTCGACCTGGACAATATTGTCCCACTAGCATAAGGCTGAATCCACAAATGAGTGGGTAGCAAACTTCACCTTCTGGTCCTCCCTACACTCGCTGATATTCAACACAGCCTCCATCTCTCTCACCCATTGGTGAGCAGCAGCATCACTCTCATTCCCATTAAATATCGGGGGCTTGCATCTCTGGAATGCCCCATAGTTGCACCCCTTTGCAGTTTCCTGCACTGCTTCCTTTTCCTCATCATCACTGGAGACGACCATCTTAGTCTCAGGTTGCTCCCTTTCCATTGCACCTCCTTTTTCGCCCTCTCACCTAGCGGCATTCTCCTTCTCCTGTTTCTCCTTCTTCTCATCCCCCTTACCGCCCTAAAAAGCTCAGTCACCACAGATGGCAGAATCATCTGCATGTCTTGATGAACTTCCTCCACAACTGCCTCCTTCTTTGAGGCCCTTAGATTAGCACTCTCACCCCCGTCTTCATAGTGATGAAGCTCGGGCACTTCAGGAGCCGTTTTAGTAGTCTTAGCCCTGTTCCTAGTGACACGCAGCCCAGTATCACGTCCACCACAACCTCCACCTCGAGAAGCCTTCGAAGATCAACCACCAGCAATCTCTAAGCATTATAAGATTCAAACACCAACATAGTCATTCAAGGTAATAGCTTAGATTATGTCAATTATAGTAAGTCCCTAATTACAGTGGCCAGTTGTGATTAGCCACTTACTTTACTCTTCATTCCCCAAGCATTTTATCCCCAACTACATCAGTATCCAAATCTACTAAAAGCACATAATTCACATAGCACACGCACAAAATTCCTTTTCCATTATCTTACATAAAACGTTTACATAAACCTTTACCTACAGGCGTGTAGCTACTAGGACTAGCATCCTTTCTCTTTCGTTCCATTCTCAGTTTAAGTTTAGGTTTTTGAAAATATTTTACTCAATTCTCTTAAAGTTTGGCTCTGATACCAACTTGTAAGGCCTCGTTCCCGGGACGCTTACAGTTGGTCAATCATCACATAAAACATATAAACTCGTCATTTTGCAGCGGAAATTTAACTTTTCATTAATAATTAAAAACATATCAGACCATCATATCATTTTATTTACATCCCAAAAATGTATTAATATAAAAACATTCTCCAAAATATGGATGCCAGACTTGAACCATCCCCAGTAGCTTATGCATCCATGCCTGTACCTCCTCAGCATCATCAATTACTTGCCAACTATTATGCAAACAAAAGTCAGTGACGCTGAGTGAGTTCTAGTTTTATAATAAAATACTTTACTTTTGATAAAACCTTTCCTTTACTTTCGTTCATGATCACACATCATACGTACATCTTGGTAATAATCATTTATTATCTTTCATCGTCGTTCTTAATCGTTCGTTTCGTACTTTCTTTCATTATTATCTTTCACTTTTATCTAGTTCCTGACATATGCTATACCCCCACTCATGCAAAAGCTGATACTGTGCTAGGGCTTATAAATAAACCCCCACTTATACCGAAGCTGACACAGTACCGGGGTACGCGACAAGGATCTTCTCACAACTCATATGCTATACCCCCCACTCATGCAAAAGATGATATTGTACCGGGGCTTATAAATAAACCCCCACTCATGCCGAAGCTGACACAGTAACAGGGTCTTCATCACTCATCTTTTATTAACATTATTAATGTTTATATAGGTACTGCCATGTCTTATACCCCTACTCATGCCGAAACTGATACTGTGTCGTGGCTTATAAATAAACCCCCACTCATGCCAAAGCTGACATAGTACCGGGGTCTTTGTCACTCATCTTTTATTAACATTATTAATGTTATTATAGGTCCTACCATGTGTTATACCCCTACTCATGCCGAAGCTGATACTGTGTCAAGGCTTATAAATAAACCCCCACTCAGGCCGAAGCTGACACAGTACCGGGGTGAGTGGCAAGGATCCTCTCACAACTTGGTATTATGTTTCGCTTTTGTTAACATTATCTTTCCCTTTTATTATCTAATACTTTGCATATGTTCTTAAATCATACCACGTAAAGTCACATCATAATACATAACATAAACAAGCATAAACCTCCACCAAACACATGCATCAGTCACTTAAAGTCTACACCCAGAATTTAAGAAATAACCTAAGTGTTCTCGGTGCATAAACAAGACACTAAGTGTCACCTTTGAAACTTCAGAAGATTCCCTTTTGGCTTTGGAAGGTTTTAAACTTAACCTTCAGAAGTTTTCATATTGGCATCGGAAGATTTCTAGGCTTTGGAAGAAATCTAACCTTCGGAATATTTGCAAACGTAAGTCTTCACAGCACATTAACAAGTATACAGCGGATGGCTCAAATATTCTAAGTGTCCACAGCGGACAAGCGAGTCTCACAGCGGACATCTAAAGTCCACAGCACATGACTAAGATATTCTAAGTATCCACAGCGGACGAACAAAGTCCACAGCGGATGAACGAAGTTCACAGTGGACAATTCATAACATTTACTAAGTGTCCATAGCAGACATGTAAAGTCCACAGCGGATAGCATGCCAGATTTGTCTAAGTGTCCACAGCGGAAACTTTATATCCATTGCGGACAACATGCAAAATTTGCCTAAGTGTCCAGAGCGGACGTACACAGTCCACAGCGGACAGCATGCAGATTTCTCTAAGTGTCCACAGCGGACACTTTATGTCCATAGGGGACAACATGCATGATATTTCTAAGTGTCCACAGCGGACACATGCATGATTCACTAATTGTCCACAGCGGATATGCAAAGTCCACAGCGGAAATCAAGTCTCACACCTGCAATCAACTTATGCAGTTTCTAAACCCATACATCACTTCTAAACATATTCTTAGCATGGATCTATCCAGATACACACTTAAACATAACAAACAACCATACAACAACATGGAACTCATTTAAAAATATGCATCAACCGTACACAGTCATACTTCTCATGGCAATTACAGTTTGGTTTAGGAACCTTCTTTTTAGTATGCATAACAGCTCCAAACACATAGAAAACCAGTAAAAGAGAGGGATCTAGAACTCACCTTAATATTTTTTGAGTAGAACACCTCAAACCCGAGAGCCAACTTGGAGTTCTAGCACCTAAACACACAAAAACAAGCACTAAGCACCTGGAACTCGGTCCAGAAACTGGAACCCGACTGAAAAAAGAGAAGAAATACCTTAAAATCTCACCTTTTTGAAGAACTTTCCACTTTCTCTCTCTAAAACCGGATGGGAACTTCCTCTTCCTTTTTCAGCCTATGTTGTACATGAGAGAGGGGGTATGAGCAGCCTTAACACCTTTTTTTGAACCCACTATGGGCAAGTTTGGCCCTTGCACACTTTTAACCCCTTGCTTTTGAAATAACTTCCTCTTTGCTCCCTTACTTTTCTTTTCTTTTCTTTTTCTGAAATTTCCAGGTGTTACAGTAGCTTTTTATTATTCTTTCTTAACTCACCCATCTCTGCTGCTAACTGTCCCACTTGAGTAGTCAATGTTTGGATGGCTTTGTCATGTACCTCATCTTTCTGATTTCTCGCCTCATCCAACTGGTTTCTTCATTGCATATCTGCATGTATGGACTTCAACACATCCATCATCTCATTCCCACTAGTAACATTAGAAGCTCCAGATAATCCTTAATCACCAACCGGTGGATATGATTTTTGGTAACCCCTTTGATAATTGTTCTAATTGTAGTTTTGAGAACGGGGTTGATATTGCTGTCTAGTTCTTTGACCACTTCCTTGGAAATTAGGATTAGCTTGGTTAGAAGCATTACCATATCTCAAATTAGGATGGTTCCAAAGACCCGGGTGGTTGGTGTTGGAGTTCATATCATAATTCCTACCACCTCCTTGCAATTGATTCACTTCCTCATATTTACTTGCTGAACCGGTACAATTTGTACCATGATGCCCCAATTCACCGCATTGGTCACACACCTCATAGGGTTGGCTTTGTTGACCCCCACTTCCCAAGTTTGCAACTTGTTGCTCTTATTTTTCTAATCGTCCAGATTCTCCACTCTGATGAGCTACTGATCTCACTACCGAATGCCCAGCTCTTCTTGAAGACCGAGCTTTCCTCTTTGAAGTGACTGGCATCCTCTCAAGATAATCCCAATCAACCTTTTCATAATTTGTCCTAAAAGTCCCATGAGAAATGGAATTTAAGTCCCGTGTATCCTCATCCGTCAAGCCCTCATGGAAGGCATTCAATAACTCCTACATTTGCAAACCATGGTGAGGGAAATTCTTAATCAACATTTTAAACCTAAGGAATGCCTCATGGAACAACTCACCCGACTGCTGCTAAAAATTTCTGAGATTTTTTCGTGCATCACTAGTTCTTTGGTTGGTGTAAAACTCATCCAAGAACTGTTGTTGCATATCAGCCCATGTGTAAATAGAAGCAGATAGTAGAGAATGGAACCACTGTTATGCCTTGTCTTCTAGTGTGAATTGTAAAAGAACTAACTTAACATCAACCGGTGTAAACCCTTGTCCACCAATGGTATTGCATCTTGCATCATAAGCACTCAGATGAAAATATGGTTCTTCTATTGCCATGCCATGATATTTAGGTAGATTTTGAATTGCTTGTGACCTTACTTCAAAGGATCTACTATGTTGTTGAGGAATAACAACCGGTGATGGATTGTTAGCAATGGCTGGATGAAAATGACTTTCAATCCCCCTAACCAGTCCCCGCTCATACCTAGCCTTCATGGCCTGTTGTTGATTGGTGGTTGTTGTTGTTGTGGTGTAGGAACTGCTTTAAAAGTCTGATAAATTAGGGGAGCAGGTTGTGGGTATCTTTCATCATGCATCGATGCTCTATAATCCTCATAACCCCTACTTGTACCATGACCCATTTGAAATAGCGCACCACCCCTGAAATCCTCAACCCCATCCCTTTCTAATTCTTCATAACTTCCACCTTCATCATTAAATTCCTCCTTAAGTCCTGAAGTATGTGGATGAGGTTTCTGAGGGGGTGTGGATTGGAATATAGGTTGGTGAGTTGAAGGTGGTTGTTAGGTAAAAGTTGTACGGGCATGTGGTGGTTGTGTTTGAGAGCTATATCATCTGCCAACACCCTCATGTAAGGTGAAGAATATTAGGGTTCTGGTTTGGAGGTAAAAGGTTGGTTGGTTGTTGGTTGTGGTTTACTGAAGTTTGGTTGTGGTGGAATTTGGCTAGAGGCTTGGTTAGAAATTCCTTCTGATTTTGTAGGTGGAAAAGATGATGAAAACATACCCGATGTGGGCTATTGATTTGGTGGAATTTGACCTGCCGTAGGCAGATCAGTTTGTTTCCCCAGGTTTCCTTGATTTTCCATCTTGCTTGTAGAGGTAGCAAGTTTATTTTTCCTATGCAATACCTTGTTGTGACGTGCTGTTTTCTCAATTTTGAGATCAAATATCAATGGTAAGGTCTTCCTGGAATGCCTGGTATGATGCATGCAATCTCAATTACCTTCACATATACAAACAAAGAAAACCACGTGTAATATAAATCTAGAAACAAAGAACAAATAAAGAAAAATCTTTTTGGGTTTTTACACTATTTAATATAAAAAAATAGTAATTAAACTGGACACTTTGCGCACGACTCCCCGGCAATGGCGCCAAAAGTTGATCGAGGTTGAAGACTTGTCAAAAATAAGAGTTAAAACTCAATCCCCTATACCTTACTAGATAGGGTAAGTCGGATGTCGAACCACGAGGAGTATTGTGGAAAGTGTAGTTTGAATAATTGAAATTAAATAAAGTATGCATAAAACTAAATCCAATTGAATAATTGTTTGCTTAAACTAAGAACGATTAATGCTAATGAGTAGTAAACAAGTAAGAGAAAACTGTGAATCCTTAAGGGTTCGGGTTCAAAGCAGATGTGTTAATCAAATTTCGTTTGGTAACCACATAGACATGATTTGTTATTTTGATAAACAGTTGTGATAAATAAGGACAATTTACTTTGATTTCAAAACAATGAAAGGTTTATCACTCTGCTACCAATTACAAATTTCCCAATCAAACCCCTTTCTAAGAAATCTTAATTGCTAGAAATCTCAGGAACTGAAAGACAAAGAGAATGATTTCAAATAACATGTAACCGATTACAACCATTCAACAAAACATCAGAACAAGAATGGAATGCTTAGATTGCGTAATCCAACATGAAAGAAACAAAATCAAATCATCCACTTACAAGAACCCTAGCCCCAAAGGAAATCACTAGAAATTAGCCGCTCATGATTGCGAGAAGATCTTCGAATCTGATGTAGACCAATATCGGGGGTGATGAGTTGAAGATACGAGCTTCCAATGGTGAAAAACTGATCAAAACTGAGCTTTGAGTCGCCTCTCAGTCGTCCAAGTCGAACCGATATGAAGATCCACTCTCTAAACCTAAAAATTTGAATAAAAGGAAAAAATCCCGTCTGACCCGGCCTCAATTTTCAGCCAACCCTCTTCTCAACTTTCTGGCCATTTTGACTCGGAATCTCTTCGTATAAACTCTTCAAATCACTTGTTTAACCTGAAAAACACATTTTACATAGAGTCACACTATTCCAAGTGATTAACATATATAAACATGTAATCTTTAACATTTAATAGCGTAAAATGTCATTATGCAACACACTCATCACACATATGTTCATTAAACAAAGAATTCAAACACATCACATGATATTACATCATGATGCCTATACTAAAAAGGTTAAATACCTCACTTGATGTTGCATCATGATGCCTATCTTAAACTTATCAATGCTAAAAATATTAAAAGCCTCGCATGATTGTTTCCTTATGAGGCCCCATTTAGTTTTATCCATTGGTAAAAGTATTTAACACCTCGCCTTGTTAGAGCTTCAAGACATGTGAACTTGGCAAACAATTAACCTACTAGGCTAGAGTTATGAGTCAAGTGAACCTCGTCTAGCCATATTTCGAAGTCAAGTTATCTAATTTTTTCAATGCTTTAATTAAGTCAACTTACTTGACTAAAATCCCTATTTGAAGTCACATAGCCTTACCAACATTCTAAACACAAGTCACCTTGCTTGGCCTTAACTTACCTAATTCCAAGTCATGCCACTTTACCTTACTAGAAGCTGGAGCACAAGTTACATGTCTTGACTAAAGTATGTGAGGAACCTTGCCCTGCCTTGGTCGACCAATACTTCACCATGCATTAGCTTGTTAAAAACTCCTCTTCACCAGACATGGCAAAGATTAGTCATGACATGACTCATTTTCTTTCATCTTTGGTAATTATTCCTCGAGCCTAAACACACAATTTAGCTAGATTACCTCAATTATAGAGCCAAACAAAATGTTGGAGCCTTTCAATTGATCTTCGCACATACCTTGATGTCTTGTAGCTCTTTCCTTTCCTTCTTGGTACAACACAAGCAAAAGCAAGGCCAAACCCTATGATAATAAAACATGAGAAGCACAAAGGGAAAGAAGTTTGTCAAATAATAACAAGTTGTCTTCTTAGACATAAAAACACATCTCCTAGAACTCTCAAAGAGATACAGAAATGATATTCTATCCCCGTCTTTGATGGAACAAAAGTTCGAAGACCAACATGAACACATCACAAGGTTGGAGGCTCTCCTAGCCTTAACTTGCTAGGAAATTTGGCTAAAATTAGCTCATTAATAACCTTGCAAGACCTAACTCATCAAGAACCTTTCTTGGGCTAGCTTGCTAGAAACCTTACCTTTGATAGGCAAAGGGAGATTCTAGCCTTTGCTAAACATTAGAAGGATCCTTACCTCCGTTCATGCATACATAGATCATTTTCTCAACAAGGCATGGTCCTTACCTCAAATTAAAATGGAAGGATCCTTACATAGTTCTAAAATGGAAGGGTCCATGTCTCAACTAAGAACAAAAAATATCATTCTTTCAGATTGACTTCACCTTAGCCTACCAAGAACTCCCCTTAGCCAGAGTTTGCTAACTTACCTCTAATATGTATCACTTTGCTCAATATAGCGATTGCTAGACACTAGTAACAAGGAGGTAGCGATTGATCCAAATAGGGTCCCCTCATACCTTGTTAGAGAAGAAAGTAAGACCAAAGGAATAAACAATTTAGAAAAAAATAATTAAAATAAAAAATAAACAATTTCATGGTGAGCAAGAAACAAAGACAAATAGGCTGAATACATTGGTCTAGCCCTACTATAAGTCTAACAAAGCACAAAGAGATGAAGAAAAGTACTTTGCCTCGTACCAGACCAAGTTTGCCTAATGACAACCCAATTCACCTTGCCTTTTAACAGGCTAGGTCACCTTGCTTGGCAGCAGCAAGTGTTACCTTGCTTCATGACAGACCAAGTCAACCTTGCCTTACATCTAGCCAAGTCACTTTGGTGGATGATAACTCAAGTCACTTTGCCATGAAATAGCCAAGTCCCCTTGTAGGACAAAGAAATAAGGTCATATAGCCTAGTAAGCACCAAACCCACTTCGCTTAGCCAGAAGTGACATACAATCAACCTCACCATAGTATTGAATTGTTTATCATCTATTCACCTAACTCACATGTCAACTTGATAATTAATGTGCCTTATTTTTCACCTAAGGTTGATGGTCAGACATGTGTTAATGCTTTGAAATCACATCATGATGATAACAAAAGGGCAATATTTTCCCTTCCTTATAGTAGACTATACCTTACCAAAAAAGTACTATGAAAACAATCTCCTAGGTTTTGATGTCCTAAACAGAAAAACAACTAAGTATAGAGATGCGCATTACAGATTAGTAAGTCAAGATATTAATTCGATAATCATGAAGCTCATTCATACAAACCTCATCAATTTAGAGCATGGGAAGTTTTAGCTTAATAAAACTAAGCTTGTAAGGATGAAATTTAACCTATTAAGCTCAACCTGGCGAGACTTCACAAAGAACCAACAACTAAAGAAAAGTATGATGATAGTTTTAATTATGAGTCCAATATAATGTTGTTAAAACTACATCACACTAGACTAGGGGGCTGGTGACAAGAGTGGGCTAGTACCCACCTAAAAAGCCTAACAAAAGTGACAAGCCCAACCCAATCCACATTTGTAAAACCTATCTCGCTTCTATAAATAGGGGCTCACCCCCACACTTCTGATTCATCCTATTTGCAATAGCAATAACCATTATTAGCATATATTCTATCTCTCTTAAAAACCTCTCTTCGTCATCACCTTCAGCTCCTTGGTAGGATGGGACTCCTAACCTAGCATGAAAGTTCTTTCCTACTAAGGATGCTTACTTCATAATAGGTAGTGTCTTACCATATCATATTCTCTTTATCTTTATAAGTACATATATACTTACTTTGCATACTTGATACATACTTTATACTTGTATCATAATATCCATCACCAAAATAGGTGCATTGACCATTAACTTTGACCATTGACTTTGACTTTTGAACTTTGACTCTTTGACTTTGACTTGGTCTAAACATGGACTTTGACTTGAAAGTTAAACTAATGTTGACTTGGTCTGAGAATAGTACATTACAAGTGTGTAGACACGCTAAGTTCTAGAACTTTGCATTATGGGCCTAATATGTGCTAATGGGCTTAGGGTTGGTGAAGTGAGATGTTCATCGGATTGGATGTAGTATGATGATTATGTACCTTGGGCTTGATCAGGAATTGTCAAAACTTAAAGTATTAAAATTTATGTTAAGAACGCAAACAAAATCAGACACTAGTGGGCTTTGTCTAAAGTCTACTAAATGGACTTAATTTAATTCAAAAATATAAATTAAATTATTTATATGGCATATAATAGTTTGTTGGAATTGTATTAACGCGTAGAATTTAAAAACGCAAAATTGGACGACAGGCAGGTCGGGATGAGAAGGAATTGGGCGAGATAGGCAAAGGGCCCGGGAGGCCCATCAAAGGCCCCCCTTGGCCGAATTCTACCTAAAAGGGGGAGGGGTTTCCTCTTGTTTTCCTTTCATTTGTTGTAAAACTTTTTCTCCAAGTCTCTCTCAAAGTGAAACTGTAGGATCGTGTGCAGGGTGGTCAATACAATTAGTCTCACAATGAGAAGAGATTTAGAGTACTTAACAATTAAAATGGGGAACTGGGTTTGAGTATGATGATACTAAGAACACAAGTAAGTAGTGAGACAGAACTAAGAACAAGAACAAACAAGTACGGTTTTCAAGGATGCTGTATATTGCTCTCAAGTTCTATTACAAGTGTTACAAAGCATAAAAGAATTACAAGGACCTGAGACATTTTATACTACATCCTACAACCATCAATACTTAGAAAGACAGTTCACTAATCTAGACAACAAGATCAATGTAAAGTCAAAAGGCAGATTGCATTTTGACTAGTGACTATGACATGCCATAGCTCACATCCTTTCTAATACAAAAAGGTTTACAGGTACAAAAGTAGGAAGTTACAGACAAGGAACTTATTCTACTGTTTACTAAAGCATGGACTTTCCACCAACTCATACAAGTTGGTGAGTCTTTAGAGTTGTAGCAGAAAGTGTGTCCGCTTTAGGTAAAGTAGAGCAGAGAAAGCATGTCTTCTCTGTCTTCGGAAGAAATCAGTCTTCACAGCAAAATGGCTTCGGAAGACTTTGTCTCTGAAGCTTCAGAATACTTCATCTTTGGCTTCAGAAGATTTGGATTTTGGCTTTGAAAGATTTTACACTTAGAGTATTTTCTGATGTAGTGTCTAAAACTTCCGAAGCATTTCTACCTTGTACGTCCAGTGCATGCATGCAGGAAGACCCTTGATTCTTTTGGCTTCTTTGGTTGCATCAGCCTTATAATCTTTTGATATTATCTTACAAACTACCCCTAGGCTGATGCTACCAAAACAGAGAAGTTCTTCAGATGTTGATAGTCCTTATTAGGATCAAGACAAAGCCTCTCTTCATCATCTGGTCAGGATCCCTCAGACACTCATAATATCTTCTCATATCATAGAGATCAAGTAGAGGAAGATCAAGCTTGTCTTGCCAGAAGTAGACATCTTGACCTCCTAGATCTTTGATGACATACCATCTGTCCAGATTAGTAGCAAAACTCCAAGACAAGATGAGTCTTCCCATGGTAAGAGGCTCTACTTGAATAGGAGTTGGTTGAGCAGCCTCTTCATGCACTACCTCAGGATGCTCTGACTCATCTTAAGATGTGGAGGTGGATGCCTTGATCTTCTTCTTCTTCTTTGAAACATTTTTCCTGGCCATCATTTTCCTCCTCTTTGAAGTTTTTAATTGAGATTGAGAGGACTGGTCATCAGCACCTGATTGTTTTGTTATGTCTCTCTCAGTTGGGATCTCTTCTCTCATAGGTTCAGAAGGAGAGAGAAGAGAACCCTACTGTGGATCAGAAGACGAAGTTGGCTGAGATGCAGCTCTAGGTTTAGGTTATGTTGTCTTAGGGGTTTCAACCTTCACCTCAACTTCAGGTTGAGCTGGACTTGGTGGAGAATGAAAGTCTACAAGATCTCTCTTTTTGATCTTCTGCTTGATCACTCTTATATGCTCATCCATAGTGGATAGAGAGACAGGACCAAGCCTCCTTCCAGAGAATCCGTACAGCTTCAAGAAGTTCATCATCCTTTGTCTATCTTCAGACTTCTTTTGGCTTTTATGGATGATAGCCCTTGACCTTGTAGCTTCTTCCCTTAACTTTCTCTTAGCAGATTTTCTTTCTTTTGTAGCTTGTTCCTCCAGCTGCTTTAGATATTCAAATTCAATGTACTCAAAGGATAAGGGAAGAAGTGCAGCTGCTTGATAGAGTCCTGTGGCACTCAGGTAGTTGATCATATTTATTCTTTCAGCTTCCCTGTCTACTTGAGGTTATGTAGCTGCCATATTCTCTGTCTCAGGACTTTCTTGAACTGGGGAGAGGATAGGAGCATGTTTGTAGAGCCTTTTCAGTCTCCTTTCCTTCTTGATTTTAAGGAGCAATGCTGCATCCTCTGCTTACTTCCTTTCCTTTGACAACTCATTGTCAGCCGGTTCATTCAACTCTTCTAAGGGGAGAGATATGAGTTCATCAATGTTATAGTTTTTGGTCCCTAGGTAGTTTAGCCTGGCTGCCCTCAACTCATCATCTTGATTGTTTGGCCTAGGGGCAGCCCGGATAGTAGCTTGCATGAAGCCTGAGGACCCTCCTAAACTCTCTCCCCTTAGCTTCCTCTTCCTCTCTCTCTCTTCTCCTCCTCTAACTCCTCAGAGGTTATTTTCCTCTTCCCTTTGTCATGTACAGCCCTTGGTGACTCAGGGTGGAGAGAGCTTTGGCCTTCATCGCTTGGTTTAGCAGTCAAGCTCTGGCCAGAGAGAGGATGTGAAGCACCTTCACTAGCTGGTGCCTCATTGAGGGTACTGGGTGCTGAAGGAGATCCTGTCTCAAGGTTCACAGGCTCAACGTTTAGGCCTTTAGTCAAGGCTTTCCCTTCAAAGCTAATCTTAGGGTCCACCTCAACATCCAGTTGACCAAAAATTTCACCTGCTGGCCTCTGTCTTTATAATTTTAATCTCATCTTGAACTCTTCTAGCACCCTTCCTTGAATCCATTCTCTAATCTCTCAGCTTGTCTGTTTTGGCTTGGGTTTGTAAAATTGAAGATCTCTTGTTGACCCTGAGCTCTAGAGATGATAAGAGCCCTTCTTTTTATGTCATACCTCCATCCCAAGATTGGGTTCTCAGAGTGAAGAGATAGGGTAGACATGGCTCTGGGTATACCCTCCTTAAATAGGTTGTATATGAGTGAGTCTACATCAATATGGACTTGAGGAGGTTGCTGAGTATGGACTATTGCAAGTGAGGGTGGTGAGTCCTCTAAGTCCATACTCCGAGAAGAACTCCCAGGTTCTGTGACTGTTCTGACTTTCTCCCCCTTTTTGGTAGCATCATTTTCTTGCATAAGTGAGCTAGGGGTTGAGTCTATCAAATTCACAGGTTCTTGTGGACCTGGTTGAGTTATTCTTAGTGGTCTTTCAGTTAGCTTGACCTTGAGATCGGTGATCTCAAGTTACTGGTCATTAACCCTCTTTTGTAAGATAGTCACCTAAGATTCCAGGTGAATAATCTTAGAGACTAAATAGGTGCAGGTTTTAGTAAATATGTGCACCTTTAGTTTCAGACTCCCCTCATCTTCATCAGAAGAATCACGGGGGGATGAGAGAATGGGAATAATGTCTTCTTCCTCGTCCCCAGCATAGTGTTCTTGGCTGTTGGATTTCCCCTGCATCATGATAACTTCAAGAGAAGTGTCAAGAGGCTGGGTGGCCATGGTTGAGGTTTGAATGATGTAATCACTTTCAAAAGTGAGAGCCTCTTCCATATGGATCTCCTGAACATGTTCTGGAAGATCCACCTCAGGTTGGGTTGGATGATGTGGGCTAGACATGGGTGAGGCAGGAGCACTCATCTCTCCTTGAGTAGGGGTAGAGAAGAGAGACTCATGATACTCATTGAAGCCCATGTCTTCATCATCATAGAAGTCAAGGCTGGGAATTGGTTGGTTTAGATCCAGTGGTTGGGGATGGTAATTGTCCCTGTAAGGTTATTCATTAGAGTGTTGAGACTCTGAGTGAAGGCTTAAGGCTGTTTGGGTTGTGAGCTCAGCAGGCTGAGCATGAGGAACCTCAGCACTGATCATTTGAGAAATGGGAGTGGTTTGCTCCTTAGGGGAAGTGGGAGCTCAAGTGTCCACTTCCTCCTGCATGGTTACTGATATTGGGGCCTGCACAGGCTGAATAGCATGTACAGGAGTTCATTTGGTTTTTCTTTGGTAGGTGATGGTTATTGTAGGCTGCATTTGGGGTTGGGAGGTAGAAGGTGTGGGTTCAACACTAGCTGGTGCTGCTAGGTTGCCACCTTGAGCAATGAGCTCAAACATTTTTGGGACTAGGGCTGTTTCTACCCCGGAGAAGCCAACTGTTGGCTTCCTCATGATTTTGAAGATGCTAGGCTTCATCTGTCCCAGTTTTAGAATATTACATGTTCCCCTCAACTGTGTGCCCAGTTCACAGTTGAGAATGTGCTGGACATATCTAGGGAACATGTAATACTCTAGGGAGTCTAAGTTAGCAAGCAAAATGGTGTATACAAATTGTGAATACCTAAACTTGACCCCTTGAACCATCCCATGGACTAAGAAGGAGAAGGAGAGGTCCCATCCTCCATGCTTGTTGGATAAGCTGTGTATGATAACATGGAGGAGGTACTTCCATTGAGAGGAGACCTTCCCCTTCCTGAAGGTCTTGACTGAGAAATCACCTTCATAGCCTATCTGCTCAAAGGAGTGGTTGACTGCAGCTTTGGGAAAGGACAAGTCACCTTCTACATCATCCAGCTGAAGATGTGTGTTTATGGTGGCCGGAGTGCTGAAGCTTGTCCTCCCCTGCACTGTGGCAGACATTACCTTCTCCCCGTCCATGGGGACCTCTTCGCAGGTCCGCCAGAATGCCAACAAGTGATCCTCATAGAGAGGAGGATCAATGGTGAGGGAGGTGAAGTAGTTGGATAAAGAAAGGTAATGACAAACCTCTGAAAAACCTGGATCTTTTTCAGAGTCTGACAGAGCAACCTAATTATGTTGCCTGTGAAGATGCATGGAAAAATTGGGTTGGTTTCTATGGTCAAGGTTGGCCATTTGAAGTAGCTTTATGATAAAGGAAGATAAGAACAAAGGCGGTTTGTGGGTGAAATTAGGTTAGAGAAATGTAGATGAAGAGGAGAGTGAGAAGAATATGGATTTGAGACAAAGTTAAAACAAAAGGATAAACTTTGAAATCCGGATGTCGGTCCCACCTCTGAAAAAGTGCCCAAAACGGTAGTTTTCTTGTAAGTTGAAAATCTTCCGAAGGTAATTTTGCTTCAGAAGTTTTGAGAAAAAGCTTCCGAAGCCAATTTGGCTTCGGAATATATTCTTAAGAATTGTGAAAATTTGGCTTCGGAAGAAAAATACTTAGAGAATTTTTCTTCCGATACACATTTGGTTTCGAAAGATATTAAGACTTGGGAGTTTTATTCTAAAGAGAATAAATCTTCCGAGACTTCATTGCTTTCAGAAGATATTTGTCCATCAAATACATGCAAGTACTTAGAAGCATATTTAAGCTTCAGAAGAATTCTTAGAATTTCTTCCAAAGGTAGATTTCTTAGAAGTAGTTATTTGATTTGAAGACATAAATTTCTTCCAAATGCAACTTGAAATCTTCCGAAAGAAAATATGTTTTGAAAATTTTCAAAAATATAAAGAATATCATTTAAAATTTTTCTTCCAAAAGAAACTGGGCTTATGAAGGTGATAAAAAAAAATTAGGACACACAAGTTTTAGAAATAAAGTTGATTAAGTTTTAAGAAAATCTACTTAAAGTTAATCATCCTAATAGTTTATACAAGATATTTGAATCTCTGTTCATCAAAAGCTTTAGTGAACAGATCAGCTTATTGTTCATTTGTGTTAACTTTGACTAGTTTGATTAATCCCTTCTCAAAGTTATCTCTAATCAAATGATACCTGATGTTGATGTGTTTGATCCTGGAGTGCAGCATAGGATTCTCTGTAATAGAGATAGCAGTGTTGTTGTCTATGTGGATGGGAGTCTCTTTGAAGTTGAATCCATAGTACAACATCTAATTCTGAATCCAAAGCACTTAAGCACAACAGCTTGCAACAGTAATGTATTCAGCTTCAGCAGTTGATGCAGATTCACAGGATTGTTTCTTGCATTATCATGAGACAATCCTTCCACCAAGGAATTGACATCCCCCTGATGTAGACTTTGCAGTCATGTTGCAGCCACCATAGTCACTATCTGTATAAGCATATAGATTGAAGTCAGAACTCTTTGGATACCAAAGGCCAAGCTTGGGAGCACCTTTGAGATATCTAAGAATCCTCTTGACAACAACCAGGTGTGACATCTTGGGGTTTGCTTGATATCTTGCATAAATGCATGTGGCAAACATGATATCAGGCATGCTAGCTGTAAGGTACATAAGAGACCCAATCATAGCCCTGTAAAGATGTCAATCCATACACTCCCCTTCAAGATCAGGTCCAAGGGAGTGGTTTCTAGCTATGGGTGTCTTAGCAACCTTACAATCAGTTATGTTGAATCTTGTAAGTATGTCTTGTACATACTTTGACTGACTTATGAATATGCCATTTTCAACTTGCTTCACTTGAATTCACAGAAAGAAATTGAGTTCCCCCATGGCACTCATTTCAAATCTATTCTTCATCAGCCTCTCAAAGTCTTTGTAGAGATTTTAGTTGACTCGAAGATAATGTCATCCACATATACTTAAACCATCATTAATTCATTCCCTATGCCTTTGATTAAGAGAGTTCCATCTATAGTACCCCGCTTGTAACCATGTTGACAGAGATACTGAGATAGTGTCTCATACCACTTTCTTGGAGCTTGGTGCAGCCCATAAAGAGATTTATCAAGCTTGCTGACATAATCAGGATGATCTGGGTCTGTAAAGCCAGGTGGTTGTTTGACATAAACCTCTTCATTAATCACCCCATACAAAAAAGCACACTTGACATCAAATTGTTAAACCTTAAAATCCTTGGATGCAGCAAAAGCTAGAAATATTCTTACAGCTTCAAGTCTTGTCATAGGAGCAAAAACATCTATATAATCAATTCCCTCTTCTTATGTGTACCCTTGAACAACTAGTCTTGCCTTGTTCTTGATGACGAGTCCTCTATCATCTTTCTTGTTGCTAAAAACCCACTTGGTTCCTATGGTAGTCTTCCCATGAGGAAGAGGACATAGGTTCCAAACCCTTTGTCTTTTGAATTCAAGCAGCTCCTCTTGCATTGCTTCAACCCAGCTTCCATCTTTCAAAGCCTCATCAACTTTCTTTGGCTCTACTTGGGACAAGAAGCAAGAGTATAGACAAACATTTTTGTCATTGGTTTGTCATTGGTTTGTCCTCTTGTTCTCACCCCTGTATCAACATTTTCAATGATGTTTATGGTGGGGTGTGATTTGTGGATCTTGAGTTGAGGGATCACAGCAAGTTGATTGGAAAGATCTAAATTAGAGAAATTTAGATCTGGCAATGGAGTGTCACCCACCACATCAGCACACTTATCAAGTGAGACTTGATCCAATGAGTATATGACATCATTTATGTTGTCTTCTATGGAGTGGTTATCAGCATCAAGAAATTCTTGATCACTGTCACCACCTCTATTTCCTCCTACATTTGAAGCACCTTCACCTGAGTTTTGAACCTCTAGGCTAGAATTTGAAGGCATCTCAGATGTATCAGCTGAATTTGTCATGTTTGTGCTTATAGGATCTTCATTTGCAGGGTTAGTTACCACTGGAGCTGAAGTAGTATTCTTGCTTGGCTTCTCAGCTCAAATCTTGGGTCAGGATCTTCTATTGATATGTTACCTGTAGATCCTAAAACATCCTCATAAGACTTGTTAAAATAGTTGGTAACTAAATCAAGATCAAATAGCCAATCCAAACCAGAACCTTTCACACTGGGAGTGTGCTCATTGAAGGTCACATTGGCTGACTCCTCAACTACTCTAGTTCTGAGATTGTATACTCTATAAGCCTTAGCTTGAGAAGAGTATCCTATAAAATGTTCATCATTAGATTTCTCAGCAAACTTGGCTACCTGATCTTTGGTATTCAAGATGGTGCATGGACATCCAAATGGCCTGAGGAAACCAATGAATGGTCTCCTTTTGTGCCGTCTTAACTACTAAAACTCTATTTTGCACATAGCAAGCTGTGTTAACAGCCTTTAACACAGCCTCTGCCCAGAAGGTGATGGGCAGTTTGGAGTTAGACATCATGGTTCTTGCAGCCTCAATAAGTGTCCTGTTTCTCCTCTCAGCAACACCGTTTTGATAAGAAGTCCCGGGGGCACTATATTGTCTTGTAATACCCTTTTCATCACAAAATGTATCAAGGATTTGGTTCTTAAATTTTGTTCCTTGATCACATCTTATGGTCTTGACCTTGTGATCAGATTGATTCTCAATTTTCAGAATGAAGTTCTTCAAGATCTCAGGAGTCTCATCCTTAGTTCTAAAAAAAGACTCAATTGAATCTTATGAAATCATCTGTGATCACTAAACAATATGAGGTCCTTCCTAAACTCATTACACTGGTAGGGCTAAAGAGATCCATGTGTAATAAGTGTAGGGGAGTAGTGATAGAGTTCTTTTCCTTTAGCTTGTGAGACACTTTGTGTTGCTTCCTTTTCAGGCATGCAACACAATGATCATCACTTGGAAACTCCTTCTTTGGCATTCCAGTTACCAAATCATTCTTAATTAATTTATTCATGTTCTTAAAGTTTACAAGGCAAATTCTTTTATGCCAGAGGAAAGGCTCATCACTATTTGCTTTAGATAGAAAGCAAGAAACCTCTCCTGAGGGAGATGTTTCCTGCAAGTCCATCTTGTACATGTTCTCTTTCCTGGGGGCTCTAAGCAGGATATGCTCTTAAGGAATGATCACCCCAGGCTAGAGAACAATACACTCATGCCCAGTAAAGAGCATGTTATGTCTCTGATCACAAAATTGGGATACACTCGGTAGATTGTATCCAAGCTCCTTAACAAAATTTACCTTCTTAATGGTGAGCTTACCATTTATAACCATGCCCTTTCCAGTGATGTAACCACTAGTATCTCCTTTAAAAGCAACTGGTCCTCCATCAATTTTCTCAAAATTGTGAAGCAAAGAACCATTGCCAGTCATGTGCCAGGAACAACCACTATCAACGATCCACACATTTCCCTTGGTCTTTAGTTGTTCCTGCACAAAAAAAGTGGTTATTTACACTTGGAAACCCAAGCCTCATTGGTCTTGGGCTTTTTAAAGTGTTCTGAAGACAATTTAACAGTAACTGATCCTATATTCAAGCTTTGAGGATCATTAGGTGCTGTTGATGAAGAACTTTCAGTCACCAGGTCTTTCTTCATCTTCCACACCATCATCGGAAGATTGGACTTGACCTTTAACACCTCGGAAGTTTCAACAACTTCTGAAGTTTTGGAGACTGGACCTTTGGAAGATCTTGCTTTCACTCCAGCATGCTTCAGTACTTTAGAAGCATTCCTTTCTTCCGAGACCAAATTTTCTTCCAAAGGCAAGTTTTCACTTGTCTACTTCTTCACTTTGGAGCTTCCAAAGGAAATAGATTTTCCTTCCAAAGCTAGCTTCTCCTTCTTCTTCTCAGAAGTTTTCTCTTTGATCATATGGATAGTACTTTTAGGATTATAAATGCAAGCCTTAGCCAAATGAGATGTACTACCACACATGATGCAGTCTATTTGCTTCCTTCTGAGAGTCTTCTTCTGAGAGGAAGACTGAACTTGATTATTTTCCTTTTCCATTATCACCTTCACAGATGATGCAGTATGCTTCTTAAGGAGAGGCTTGTTCTTAGCACTAGATGGTTCAGGCTGTGTAGCAGTGGTACATAGCTGATCAGTCTTCTTCTCCTTGCTGAGATGATTTGGACCTGAACTAGAACTCCTGGTACTAGAGTTCATGGTTGGGTCTTCAGCTTTCACCACTTCAAACCCTACAGAGATAAACACTTGTTTCTGCTTAGAGTTAAAGGTGGCCGTGATTTCTTGAGTCTTCTTTGCCTTTGTCTTGGCTCTCTTGATCAAGTTCTTTCTTTGAGACTTGGTCATCCCAGCTTCTTCATCTCTCTCCTCAGGAGAATAGTGTCCATTCTTAGGATGGTCCTCTTCATTTATTTCAGACACATCCTTCACTATCTCCTTCTTTTCCTCTTCAGCAATGGGGTCTATGAGGGGAAGCTCATCTTCACAAGTTCCACACCTTGGAGATCTTACAGATAAGAGAGTGTGTGAAGGAGCTATCTCTGTAGATCCCAGTCCCTACTTGTTTTGATAACAAACTTGTGCATGTAGAGATGAGGATATCATGTTCTTGAAGGTCTCTTCTTCAAGAACAAGTTTTTCTACCCGGGCTTTGCTGATCACAAGCTCAGCCTGGCATTCAGTTAACTTAGTGATGAGATCTTTAATCTGAGTCCTGTAGTTGGTGTGTTCATGCTTTAGAGTTGAAATGGTTTTCTCTAGATCTTCTATTTTCATTTTATAATCATTTTTAGCTCTTTTGAAATCAGCTTTTAAGATATTTAAGGACTCAAGATCTGATCTCATCTCTAAGTTATAAGACCTATACTTATTGACTTTAGCAATACATTTAGGTGTACAGAGATGTTCCAATACCTTGGCTTCATCATGGTCTGCCATAAGTGCTTGGTTTGGAGCAGCATCCTCCACCTGAAAGCTCCAGTCAAAGCATCCTTCTTCAGCAACTGTAGCATGTTGCCTGGACTTCTTATTCTGGTGTGCTCCTTTAGTGTAGTTTGGTTTGGCTTGTGCTTGGCCACCATTTGACTTTGTTGCCTTGCACTCCCTGGCAAAGTGTCCTATTTGGTTACAATTGTAACACTTCACCTTGCCTTTGTCTTGTCCAAACTTTCCACTGGACATATTACTGGAAAACTTCCTCCCAGTCCACTTGTAGAACTTCTTGGCCCTATGAGTGAGAAGAGCCATCTACTGGACTATTTCCATATACTCCAGATCATCTAGGTGGATACAATCCAGGTCTTCAAGAGTGAAGAGAAAGTTTCCTGTACTTTCATCTGAAGACACAAAAGCTTGAGAAGAACTTGTCTCCTGGAATGGGCTTTCAGGGATGTAGCTCTCCTTTGGTGTCTCCAGGAAAGTGATGAAAGGCCCCTTCTATGAGGTTTTAGGGTAGCAGATAAGGTGGTGCTGTGGTTCTCTGCAGTCCCTTTCAACCACATGAAGGGCTGAACTCTGTTGGACGCTGGAGTTACTAGATGAACTTTGCATATTCATCTCCATCTGGTAGCCACTGAGTATGTCATACAACTAAGTGAGAGTAAGGGTCTTGAGGTTTTTAGTCCTTTTAATGACCACACAATAGTGTGTCCATTGTTTGGGAAGAGAGTACATGAACTTCCTTACAATATCCCTATTCTCCAAAGTTACTCCAATATTAACAAGAGTATCCAGAATCTCAACATACCTGAGGTATTGTTGAGTCATGGTTTCACCTGCTTTGAAGGTGAAGTTCTCAAACTACTACTTCAAGATGTCCTTCTTGTTCTCTTTAGCTTCATTGGACCCCTCATACATCAGCTTCAGTGCATCCCACAGTTGCTTTGCAGTCTTGCACTTCTTGAAGCCTCTGTAGATAAAGTTTGGAAGAGCAGTTTGTAGTGCGGTCATGGCCATCTGATCAATATCTATCTTCTTCCAGTCTTCATCAGAATAATCAGCCACTTCCTTAGGTATCATACCACCACCAGCATCAGCTAAAGAGGTGGATGGTACATGAGGTCCAAAGACTACTGACCCCCTTATCCTGGAGTCCTAGGACTTGATGAAGCCTTCCATTCTTTGACACCAAGTGTCAAAGTCTTCAGGAGTGATCAGTGGGGACTTAGTCATAGTACCAATTTCCATGTCAGACTTGGTGATAGCTGTCATTTGATATGTTAAGTATTTTGTGAGAGTGAAAGGATTAAAGATGGTAAGATCTTACAATCAAGAGCCTAAAAAGCTCTGATACCAATTGCAGGACCATGTGAAGGGTGGTCAATACAATCAGACTCACAATGAGGAGATATTTAGAATACTTAACAGTTCAAATGGGGAATTGGGTTTGAGTATGATGATACTAAGAACACAAGTAAGTAGTGAGACAAAACTAAGAACAAGAACAAACAAGTATGGTTTTCAAGGATGTTGTATATTGTTCTCAAGTTCTATTACAAGTGTTACAAAGCATAAAAGAATTACAAGGACCTGAGACACTTTATACTACATCCTACAACCGTCAATACTTAGAAAGACAGTTGGAAACATAATCTAGACAACAAGATCAATGTAAAGCCAAACGCAGATTGCCTTTTGACTAGTGACTATGATATGCCATAGCTCACATCCTTTTCTAATACAAAAAGGTTTACAGGTACAAAAGTAGGAAGTTACAGACAAAGACCTTTTTCTACTGTTTACTAAAGCATGGACTTTTCACCAACTCATACAAGTTGGTGAGTCTTCAGAGTCGCAGCGGAAAGTGTGTCAGCTTTAGGTAAAGTAGAGCAGAGAAAGCATGTCTTCTCTGTCTTTGGAAGAAATCAGTCTTCACAGCAAAATGGCTTCGGAAGACTTTGTCCTGAAGCTTCGAAAGACTTCATCTTTGGCTTTGGATGATTTTACATTTAGAGTATTTTCTGATGTAGTGTGTAAAACTTCCAAAGCACTTCTACCTTGTACGTCCAGTGCATGCATGCAGGAAGACCCTTGGTTGTTTTGGCTTCTTTGGTTGCATCAGCCTTATAATCTTCTGATATTATCGTATAAAAACTCTAGCCACCACTCTCAATTTCTTTTTTTTCTTCTCCTTCTCCATTGAAAATCACCTTCATCAACATCTTTCCATCGATTTTGGCGCAACAAAGACATTCAAGATTGGATTCTAAGCAAACCTTGTTCATCTTCTAATCTCCCAGTAACAAAAATCGTTGTTTGATGATTTATTCATTGTTCTATATCATTAGTGATGATATTCATCATCTAAATACAAAATCATCATCTAATAATCTTGTGTTCTTGGTTTTGGCCATTGGATCTTGAAGAGATAGGCGTTCCGAATGTTGATTCTTCGAAATCGGTAAATGCCTAGTTTTTGATGTTCATATGTTCTTGGATTTATTGTATTGGGTGGTAAACTTGTGAGAACTTGTCTTAATGGACATATTGGGTTCATAATATCTTATTAAAAATATTAATCTTGTTTCTTGAATCGATAGATGCGTTAGAGAATCAAAACTATGTACCGATTAACTAACAATGTGAACAGAAAGAGTAAAATCTAAACTAACTGTTTTGGGACTGAACATTTATGATAATCTAAGTGTCTAATACATGTTTTTGTCAATTAGTTCATGGAATAAACGTTCTTCAACGTCTCACACCAATGATGGTCAAATATTGAGGTTTGGGATGCAAAGGGATAAGATTAAAAAACTGGATGGCTTGCTGTTAGAAAAATAAGATGTTTTGTACAGGTCATAACTCGGTCATACTAAGCCTAAATAGGTCGAACTATTCATCTAAAAACAAGCTCAATGAGTCCTCTAACTAACCGAAATGGTCTCTTGTCGTTTTGATATCGTTTGGTCCTCCAAACGTGACAAACAAAAATGAAGGTCAAAACTGACGAATTCGGGCAGAAGGCTAGTCTGTGTTCGTCGAGTCATATCTTTCTCATATTTTATATATTTGAGATGATTCTTTTTCTGGAGTTTAATTTAAAGTCTTATCTTTCAAATGATACCTATTACGCGATGTTTCGTTACCATTTCAACCTCCAGAAAGTTTATGCAAAACTGGTGCGTAATCAGCTCTACATGCTGAAATATTTTGATAAACTTAAAACTAAGGATTTGAAACTAAATAATCAAATAAAGACAAGTTTTGTATTTAAAAGTGGTTAAATAACTTTTTAAAAGAATAAACTAATAATATCTATAATTCATTGAATATGGACTAAAAACGGCAAGACTTAAAGTTTAAATCTTACATTGGATTTGTTCAATCAGTAAATTATGTTTTTATAAAATTAAAAACCTTAATGGGCATTAAGAATTGGGCTATGAGGATTACACTCATATTGGTCATTTTTGTTCTTTAGTAATCCTTTTGTGATTTGTACTTTTAGTGTTTGCTTTGCGTTTTGTGGGATTTGGACTGTATTATTTCGAGTTTCACGGCCCCTTTTTAATATGTTTTACTTGGGGGAAAAACTTACTCACTGTTTTGGACTATGCCGTGTCTTAAAGATTATTTTAGAACATTGTATGTGGTTTGGGTCATGGGTTGAGTCTAGATGCTCATTCATGAGTGTGTACTTGTGCTTGTGCCTGTGCTTGACTATCATGGAGACGCATTGTTAGTACTAACGGGTTGACACCCCCACCCCTGTCATCGGTATGCTAGTTGAGACTGACTTGGCCTGTGCGTGCCCTTTGGTGAATACAATCCAGGTAATCGTACTTGGACTGATTTTGAACTTGTGTTGATATCTATGGCTGCTATGTACTCTTACTCACATACAACTTTCTGTACATGTTATACACGACAAACTATTTGTACTTTTAAACCTGTGAACTCACCAACGTATGTTGACCTTTTAGAGCATGTGTTTTCAGGTAACGACGCTTAGGTACTTGGACAGTGAACTTTAGACGAGGCCGCTCTTACAAGAGCATTAGATATTGGAACATTAGTTTTGGACAATATCTTACTGTTGGATTTGTAAATGGTTTGGATTGATCTTGTACTGGTTGTTCTGGTTTGGAACTTTTTTGACGGAGAATTCTAGTAGAAATTCTCTTAGACCCCCAATGTGTTATGACGTTCCCATTTGTCGCATCCTCGTGTTTCCGCTACTAGCGAGGGTGTGACAACTGACTTGAGCGTCGGAGTGCCCGTGGGGTAAATCCCCCCGGGCCCTTTAAGGTAGATCTTCTTTGCTGTTGCAGCTCAGATCCAAGCTCGGGATAGCTAGGCACGGTTCAACCCAACATCAAGACCGACCCGGATTTGGTTGTAGTAACAATGAGATTCGATACAAAAGCCTTTTTTATTTTGTTTGTACACATTTGTTCCTCAATATCTGCTATTCGCTTTTCCAAATCTAAAAATTTGATGGTAGCTTGATTTGCAAGGAAAACGACTCTTGATAAATTTTGAATTTAGAAATGGTTGATACTCAAAATTAGTCATCTTGCATATTAATTTAAAAGATGAGTATGCAGTTGGGACTAATTGTATGTTCTTTAACCAAAACATGCCAGTAATTAGGTGTTTTGTCACATATATATCCTAGTTTTTTAAGTAATTACAGCTGGAACAAGTGTGGTTGCTGCTTATATGTGATGGAACTGATGTACACCATGTGATGATTTACTAACCGATAAAGAGTATGAAGTTTGTAGCAGATGAGTCAAATGATGTGCGTCTAAAAATGAGATGAATGATTATTTAGTTTGGTATTTGTTTGGCCACATCAAAACTGAGGTCCAATATTGTTAACCATAATTTGTTGACAAACATAGTCATAGAATCTGAAATACGAACCAAAACATACATGAGAATCTTCAGACAAAAAAACCCCACTTGGATTATTTTATTTGAATCATGATGCACTATCAGATAAACCTATTTCGCGGGTTACACGCGATAGATATATCGGATTAGACAGAGAAAATTCTTGATGGAGTAGAACCTTTGTTTGAAACTGAGAGAATGCAGAAACCCTCAAGAGATCATTGTAACCATGTGACCCTTGTTTCTTATTCTTTCTTTTTCTTCTATTTTATCAAAAAGTTCTCCACCTTTTTAACAAAACCATCGGCCAACAACTATATGTCCAAAATTAAAATCCACTTAACTGAGCCTAACAACAATTAAACTATATGGCCAAAATTATGATTCAGAAGTATGATATTTATTATGATTCATATCAAAAGTTGATGTTTAACTCATTTTAGACATAATTTTCATTCTAGAATGATTCACATGACTTAATCTAGCATGCCACAAGTTAAAAACATTATCTACTTTGCTAGAAGATAATGATGTCATACAAACAAATTCAACACCAAACGAAATATTGATATTATTTTTAAACATGCTATTACATAAATATTCAAATCCAATAAAGGTTTCATGTCGAGATAAGATAAACTTATCCGACTCGATGACTACATCCATCTCTGGCTCATCATTCATTCAAAGTATCTTTAAGTAAAATGGATTTGTTAGATGTGTATTTGTTGCTACCAATTGGTTTACTAACTAGTTTTTTTTCTAATTGATTGGAATTTGGTGTCCGTGTATGAATTTCATAAAGAAATTGTTAACATCGGTAACAGGGGATGCAGGTTTTTTTGAACTATTTGTGTGTAATTTTGATAGTTATGTCTTGTGTGTAATTTCGAGTTATTTGTGATTTCGACGGTTCTTTATTACTAATATAGTGGAGAGATCTTTGTATGATTAATTAGTTAGTAATATTGACAATTTTTTGTTTCTAACTTTTGACTTTTGGTACCCAATTATGCAATTACTAGTTTTAGTAAACCTATGTATTACACGGGTTAAATAAATAAAATATTAAATATAATAAAATTTTACTTAATTATAAAACGATATTTTAAGATAAGTTATGATTTAAATTACGTAGGAGTAAAAACTATAAGTAATAAAACAACGATATCAATTTTTTTAAAAAAAATTCAAAAAAAAATCAAACATTTTGTTTATAAAAAATTGTCATTTTTATAAATTTCCTTATTCTAACTCTCATTTTTAATTGTTTTTGGTTTATAAAAAGTTTACTTTTTAAAAACACTAAATTAGAATATTTCATATTTTTAAATAAGTTTGGTGTTTTAGAAAAATAAATTATTTCATAAAAATTTGTTTCTTTGAAAATAACATTCATAAAAAGATATATTTCTTAATTTATTAGAAACTAATTTTTAATCTAAAAAAGACTTAAATAATATTATTTGTAACTAATGTAATTCTTTAATAAAAGAAAGAAACGAGAAAATTTTGTGAGAATGAATGTGATGTTGTCATGTGTTCTTCGTAGTTACCCTTTTATTAGAGTAGAAATACGTAATAAAGATCATAGCACAACTAGAAAGTTACGCTATTCATTCTTTTTGTGTATGCATTTATTCATGTGTTATTATTCAGCTTACTTTTATTGGCATCTGCTAATTAATTGTTTGTGTCGTGACTAAAAATTATTTATGTATCATTTTAATTTGATACTAAAATTTATTGTTTACTTGAAAGATTTAATACAACTCTATAAAACTTATATTTAAAAAATAATTATTTGAGGGCAAATGTGAATTCATTCCGTCAAAGGCTGTTTCATTCAACATTGTTTAGCTTACATACTTCATTAAGTCAAGCGCACTTACCAAGTTGTTATATTTCAAATTGTTCATCTACATGATATGTCATTATGTTTTTCTTTTAACTTTTTTCCTCTACAGATAATAAAACAAGACAGAATTATGTCTAGAACTAAACAAGTTAGTTTTTTACAAGCCATAAAACCAAGTTATAACTTTAAGTTAACAAATTTCCCTCACTATTATAAAAATATATTGTTTAATGTGTGCATTCTTCGAGTTACCACAAAAGCAATATTATGATGTGTTTGGGTCTAACGACCTGTTAAAGTGCGTTAGTGGTTACTAAACCATATTAACAATTTGCCTTTACTTCCGTTATTGAATGTAGTGAAGTGATACAATTAGACTATGATAGCCTTCACATTGTAAATTTTGTGCTCAACATGTCAATTATATATCATATTATCAATGAATTTTCGCATTTGTCATTTTCTCCTTTTTAATATGTGTAACACACGAGTTACTAACATAGTTTTGAGAATAATATATTCTAAATATTGACATGAATAACATTAAAATTTGGTGTAGTTTAAAAGGATGAGTAGATTACTTCATTTTTTGCACTTGATGTTAAATTACAACGGAATAAACAACTAGCAAACACTCTCGTTGGTATACTAGGCCTATAACTATTACATTTATACTAAACAAAACCACATATGCAATACAAGAGTTCAGCCTACGTAATCGGCCCAAGACCATATACCGAATACTATAAGTACTCGTGTATACCAACATCCGTTTGATACGCCAACCTCTTTGATATGATCCTAACAGTCTCCCCCTAGGCTCATGCTATGAAACAATCTTCAAAAATCTATCGTTGAATGATAATCTTTTGTTAGATTTCAACAACTCTAGTAAACAGTTTAGCTTGTTCGTTAAATAACGGCTAACTCTTGATTATATTTCTGCTCAAATGCTTGATGTCTTTTTTTTCCAAACTTTGCTAAATCCATTGGATCCAAGATTCTGTATTCTACATTTGACAAGCAATTACAGGTTCTCCAAAAACCGGCTCCGATGCCCAAAAGTCAAAATCTCTTTTGGATTTCACAGGAAGTTTGTTGTGAACTAGTATAATTTTGGCTTTCATTGTTGGTGGCTAAATCATATTATCTCAATTCTTTCCTGTACGAGGATCTCTTTCACCCTTTTACCTTTCTTGAGCTGTGAAACGGTTCTCTTCATTGTAGGATAATCCATAAAGCATTGTTGATCAAAAATTTGTGAAACATAGTTGATGTCACACCTCGCTATCATACTAGTTTAGTTTCCAATTTAGTAAATATGATGAATTGCATGGTGTGGTTAAAGATATAGGTTAAAGTAGTTATGTTAATATTTATAAAAGTGAGCCGGTGTGGAGTTATCGTAAACCGGCTCCACAGTGACAAGGAAAGTTGCAACGAATAACTTACAAAACAACTACTAAGCCCCTAATGATGTAGGTAATGTTTCTTTTTAACATATGATTTCTAAAAACAAAACTTGACGTTAGAAAGTGAGTTGATCAAGTTCCTTTTTAACATACCCTTAATTTTAGAAAACCATAAAAATTACCGTAGATTTCTCAGACTAATAAAAAGGAACCCGCAAATGATCAGAAATTTGAGATGATATAGTTTCTAATAACCACTTCTAGTTCATTAGGCATGCATTATTATGAAGATCAGTTTTACGAATAAAAGTTAACTCATACGTTTTTCAACCTTGTATAACATTCATAATTACAAATCATAAGTTTATAACTTTCTGTTCAAATGTAGATGCTACCTATCAAAAGTTTACCCAAAATTACCGTAACATTAACCTAACATGCATGACCGGTAAAGGGATGGTCAATACAATCAGTCTCACAATGAGGAGAGTGTTAGAACATTTAACGGATCAAATGGGGAACCGGGTTTATGTAAATGATACTAAGAACACAAGTAAACCATGAGACAGAACTAAGAACAATAACAGAGTAATATGGTTTTCAAGAATGCTGTATATTGCTCTCAAGTTCTTTTACAAGTGTTACAAAACATAAAAAGAAATATAAGGACCTGAGATACTTTATAGTACATCCTACAGCCGGCCATACTTTGAAGGCCAGCTGGAAACATTAATCTAGACAACAAGATCAATGTAAAGTCAAAAGGCAGATTGCCTTTTGACTAGTGACTATGACATGCCATAGCTCACAAAAGGCAATCTATCTTTTGACTTTACATTGATCTTGTTGTTTAGATTAATGTTTCCAGCCAGCCTTTAAAGTATGGCTGGTTGTAGGATGTGATATAAAGTATCTCAGGTCCTTGTATTTCTTTTTATGCTTTGTAACACTTGTAAAAGAACTTGAGAGTAATATACAACATTCTTGAAAACCATATTACTATGTTATTGTTCTTAGTTCTGTCTTATTGTTTACTTGTGTTCTTAGTATCATTTACATAAAACTGGTTCCCCGTTTGATCTGTTAAGTATTTTAATACTCTCCTCATTGTGAGACTGATTGTACTGACCATCCCATAACCGATCCTACATAACATAAGTGACACCATTAGTTCATCATAAATTACATAAGTTTCACCAAATTAGGATGATAATAAGAGTTTAGCTCATAATAAGCTTGCACATAACAATGAAGATAGAAGATAATATTGAAATCATGGTAAGTTGAAACAATCAAACTGATGATTCACTATAGATGGTGTTTAAGCAATCTCGAGCTTCTTTTAAGTGTTGAATGGACTCCCGAGCCTTCGAAGGACCCTCAAACTAGTTTCTCGAGAGAAAATGACAGAGTTTCACCCCTCTAAAAGCTCCATTCAAAGTTGCATATAAGCTGCTATTTATAGGCTTTCTAGAGTGTTGGGCACGACATCATGCTAATACGAAGTACATAAAAGTTTGCGGCTCATAAGCACAGAGGTTGTCGGGCATGGCCCGTGCTTGATGGGACACACCCTTGTGTTATGGGTGGGGCACGTCCCCGTGCCTCTGGACGAGGGACAATACTTTTTTCCTGTCATACTGATAAACATGGGGGTGTGTTAAATTTAGTAAGGGGGTGTGTTTTAGGCTGGGTGTGGGAGTGTGTCTCATGAAGAATGGCCTCCATGATTTAATTCTAGAGCTTGGTTTTCTTCAAGTTCCAATTTGTTTAAGCTCATTTTGTCTATCTTGGTCTTTTTGAAGCCTGAAAATACGATTTAATAAATTTATGTGCAATTAATATGTTTAATATGAATAATTTGCAGCACATCATTACCCCACATAAGTACATATCATGACATGCAAACATAATTTCAGTTAGGAATATAATCATTCAACATATTTGACTGTGGATTTACGCATTCCAATGAGATGAATAAGGTTTTTCTGATAGTACTATCTATATCAATCCATAGGCTACATCCGGTGGCTAAGTGGTTATTTTAAGTTTAGTCGAGGGCTTTCAGTGTGATAATCACTTAACTCAAGTAATACATTATCAAGTGTACTAGTGTGTAGTTTCATTGTGAGAATTGTAAGTTAACATTCTCTTATTGTAGTTGCATATGTTATTAAGGTTGTGTCAGTTTCATTGTGTTCTGGAGAATGTTTGAAGTGACATTTGGAAGTGTGTATGTACAAGTATATATATATATATATATATATATATATATATATATATATATATATATATATATATATATATATATATATATATATATATATATATATCACACACACATATACATATATATAATTGAAAATATCATGACATGTAATGTGGGAATTAATATAGTACTTTCAAGTTATTATTCAACTTACATATGTTTGTATTAAATGGGCCACGTGTTTTACGGATTGGTTGAGGTATTCGGCCCATCTAGGGCCGATTAATGGGCCCATTTAAGCCCTTGAAAGTTTTTAATATGGTTTTAGCATACCTTGTTTGTAATCGGGTTGTTTATGTTAAAAAGGCTAGTTGATTCACAGGTTTAAAACATCAAGTTTGACATAGGTTATTGGGCCTTAACTGGGCTACGTTGTTGGGCTCGAACATGGGCTAGTTTAGGGTGGGTTTCATTGAGCTTTGGAACATGTTAAAAGTGTTTTACAATCATGGGTTTATAGTGAAATCATTGAGTTTTGTTAGTTTAGTTTGTAAAGTCATTAGGCTTGATTTGGGTTTGTTGGGTAGCCAAGGTAGCAGCCTCAAGGGCTAATCCCGGGTGTATTTACTAGGTTTTCATTAGATTAAAAGATCATAATACCTGGAATTATATAATACAAAATTTAATGTTTTCAAAATGAGTTTTCTTAGTGATTTTTAGGACATGGTTTCTGCATTATTAGTCTCGGCTTGGGCCTTTAACAAGCCTCAGTTTGGGCCACTAACATGCCTCGTTGGTCTTGAACACAACCCTCCATTGGGCTTGTTTCTGTGATAATCGTTTGAAACTGTTTTTCAACACAATACATATTTAGATACCTTATTTATAATGTTGGTCGTTTATCACATACTAATTTTAAATTAATAAAACTTTTATTAATTTAACGTTCAAAATAAACATTATTATCTTAAACTCGTTTTACGTTTAAATAAAACTTCTTTCAAATAAAACTTCTTTAATTTAAATTACCTTTTCGAGTATTATTAAACGATTTTAATTAATCGTCATTGTGAAAAATAGTTTTATAAATATTTTTGCGGTTTTAAATATTTCCCTAAGCAATTGTAAGCAGCCACAAACATGATATAAAACAAACAAGTCGAGCTTAGTGAAAATCGTTCAGTTTCATTTGAGCCACCAAACAAGACCTAACTAGTTTAAGGGTCTCAACATAATCTCATCTTGAAGCCTCCCACATAGTTCAATATCTCTATCCCGTGTCCCATTCTCTTTGATCTCTGAATTTTTTTCTTGAGTTTACAATTTTTTAATAATAAAATTTAAAATAAAAAATAAATAAACCTATCTATTACATAAATGATTCCAAAACATCCAAAAAGATACAAAGATTACAATTTTATAATAACAACCAAACAAAAAAAAAACACTAGACATTAGTGCTCAATTTTTACAAAATCAACCATAAAACAATAAAAGTACCAACTTTAATTAAAAGATTCAATCTTTTGGTCAAAGCTTGAAGCTTTTTATCAAAAGATCTAATCTTTTAGTCAAAGATCTGATCTTTAGTTAAAAGATTTGATTTTTATCAAATGATCTTTTAGCCACAAAACATAAACGAGCCAAAATCTGAGCAAAAAATAAAGTCCAACAAAATCTAGAAATAAGACAAAAAGCAAAATAACACATAAAATAATTTCAAACTTTTAATTTATTTTAAGAGTGGTAGCGTTTTTACATAATATTGGTTTGTAAATAAGTACCCAAATTAAACATCAAATTACACACGGTTTAAACACTGTAAAATACAACCGTATGGTGTATAAATCTTATACCATTAACAAGCAAACCAAAAATTTATACTTTGAAATCAACAAGTTTCTAGTTGACCTTGTTTACGAAAAATCAAAGCTTGCAACATTTGCAACTAGAAACTAAAACCGGCGGCGGCTGGTGGAGGTGAAGGCGGCGGTGCGTGGCGGCGTTCGACCAAAGTAAAAACGAGCAGGGGGTTCTATGGGTGCGCGAAAACCAAGAGAAGGAATAGGGATTAGGTTTTTCCCATATCCATTATCAATAATCCGACTATTTATGTTTTGAACCCCTGTTAAACGTTAATAATCTTTGATAATTACCTTTAATTACCAACAACCCTTGTGGTTTATTCACAGACTTTTAATTAAATAAACACACAAATGATTAAACGTTTAACTGTTATACTTTAACCTGTTTAATCCTTTTTTACTAATTATTTTGTTAAATAATTAATCTATGATTATTACTCTAAATAATCGAACACCGTTATTTTAATCTGCGTTTCATGAACTATAATGTGTAACAATTAAATGTTATTCATTTGTTGTCATTCAAAGTGTAACCTTTTGCATTATACCTTGATAGCAATGTTGATATTATCGATGATTGGATATCTAATATCCAACATAAAGAAACAATCCACTTTCTCATACTCTCTTGATTAGTATCCTTTAATTATTACATATTAGATCAAAAGATCAATATACATATCTTTATTTCTTCATTACCCACTTGTTTTATTAATAAACATATCTTTTTTATGTATGAACCTTGGGTTGTTACATAAATGTAAAGATATTTGCTATCTAATCATCATCATAAGAAATGATTACTTAAACTTGATCAATGAACAAGCAATGTTGAATGAGGAGACTATTTGACAAATGGTATTAGAGAACATTTTTTAACCTTGTGTAGAAAGGAAGAACCTTTGACTACCTAGTCTAGATATTGGGTGAATGCAGTGGGTTTTGATGCCAAATTGTAAACCATCTGCCACAATAGGGGATACATCATCTATGCTCATCGCCAATGATGGCCCTCTTTTATCTGACTGTTTCCTTTATTAAAGTTAGGCGAGGGTCTTCAATATCTCACTTTAACTCACCCTGACATTACTTACGTGATGCAACACGTATCCTTATTTATGCATGCTCCACATGAACCACACTTTTAGTTTATGAAGCACAAACTTCGATAGACTCTGGGGACCATTAATTTTGGTAGTCGGATTACACCATATCCTTTTCACTCACTCACGGCTTATTTCGATGCCGATTAACGTGGGTGTTGGGGCTCCAGAAGATCTACATCCTGCTATTGTGTTTTCTTGGGTGATAACCTTCTATCTTGGTCCTCCAAGCACCAACACATTGTGTCTTGGTTAAGTTCCAAGGCAGACTATAAAAGGAGTAGCTAACGCAGTCACCAAGATAAGTTGGCTTCAAACCTTATTAATTGAATTATATGTCCCACTTTGAACCAAAACTATGGTGTATTATGATAGTATTTTTGTCCTGTACTTGTCGGAAACCTGGTTCAACACCAATGAACCAAACATGTGGATATTGTCACACCTCAACCGGCGGCGGAATGTGTCGGAGCTTGTAGATTGTCCATAAAACATAACATTATTAAGGTGATAATTTATTTAATCAAGCCAATTACATAAGCTTTACAACGAAGCCATAAATTGTTCAAACTAACATAACATAAAATAAAGTTTGCTTTAGGCATTTCCAGTAACATTCCCTGTGACTTGTATAAAATAAAAGTCAATTAAAAAGTTGGTGAGTAAACATAGGTTATGTTACATATACTAGATTTAAAATACAATTCAAGAGTCGAAGAATAAATTCAAGCAAGTATGATGAAACCAAATGCATTGATCAAACCTTTATTGACAAATATCCCTAACTAATGGGCTAGACTAAGAATATTGGTTTCTCTATGAAAATGCCATCTACAATGGCTCGTTTGAGTGGGTGTTAAACTAATAGCGCTATCATTGTTACCTTAGGCTTTAGAAAGTTAATGATCATATCCTAGCAAGTAAGTAAGCAAGATTGACCACCACATGAAAGATTAATCAAAAACGTTTATCATAAAAACATAAAATACACACAAGACTTAATTGAATCGTATGATTTGTAAGAAAGATTTAGAATTGAATATGTATGCATGTCACATCCTAAAAACATAAAAGAAAAAGGGATTATGAATACTCACATTGAGTTCTTGGGTATGAGTTGGACTTATGACTTGATTAATAGAAATGGTGAAGCCCTAAATAAGCATGATTATATATATAATAGATTATGTTTAAGGTTTTGGTTATGAGTATTGACCATAGTAATAAAAGAATCAAAATCAAAGGAAAAGAAATGTTGTTGCAAGATAAAAATAGATTTGAACAGATTCATTGTTATAGCTTCATACTATTATTAAAAATAACAAAACTTAAGTAAAAATTCTGAAACTCTCCAATCAATTAGTTTAGGATGTTAAGAATAACTTTCATTTAAAAAAGTTTTTCAAATTCGTATCGGAAGTAGATCAAAATAGCAGTACAAAGCAGAAGTTGCAATGATGCGCATTTACTTTGTAGAGGCTGTTACGGAGTCGTCCGATAGAATTAGAAGTCATGTAAACTATTGTTGGAAAGATAACTCGATGAACTTGTTCATGGAATCTGAGGTTGTAATTTTTGATTTATTATAACTAAGTTATGGTCATTTGAAGTTATAACAGATTCTGTCCAAAATCAACGGTAGCACTTACGTGAACCTTTTAGGGTTTTAAAAATAATAAACACCTATAACTAATTATGTTAAGGATATATATGATATTAGGAAGGTTATAATTAAATAAAAACATAATAAGGTTTTATATAATGTTGCTTAGAATTATTTAGAAGTCGAAAGAATAATAAGAACACTAAAATTAAGAATACAGTTGCTACCTTAAGAACGACGAACGAATTTGAAACTTCCAAAGGTTTGAATGGAGGTTGAGGCTAAAAGTTTCTTAATACTGTATAGAGGGTGAAGAAGACTATCTTGTATGTTAAAAAAAAGAGTTGGTGCAAGAAAATGATAAGATAAAGGTTAGTATTTATCGGTGGGGAAATGAGGATTATGGATGATGAAGTTTAATGAGTACAATTAAGATTTAGGGGTTACGGGTGGGTTATGAATGAGTTAAAGAAGTGGGAATTTTGGTCTTTTAAATTTTATAAAAATTATAGGATGATTATAAAATTAATTGTTATAAAAAGTTTGTATTAAATTTGTAAAATTAGAGATTTGTTTTGGAGGATTTTAAAGACTTTACAATACTTAGTATATATTTTATAAAAGCATAATACTTATAAAACTTTACAAAAATATTAAGAATTTCTATAAAATTAAGGATGAGAGTTCATAAAATTTTAGCTTTATTTATGCATGTGCACAAAAATAACACACGTACACTTTTATAAGAATTTAAAAAATTTAATGATAAAATAAACTCTAGAAATTTTATAAATATATAAGAACTTTATAAAATTACTAATTTAGGCTTCTACATCATTAAGTCATATGGATTTTGTTCATGTCAACGCTAAGGTATACATTGTCACGATAGTGGCACAAGTAAAGTTATAAAACAAACATTAGTCATACTAACAAATGTAGCTATTATAAAAGCTCGTGTTAGCATGTATAAGACTATGAGTTATCGTGTATAATAATATGTATAGTAAAACAAATAATATAACATAGAATTCCAAATGTTAAATGAAAAAAATGAATCGGGTTATAAATATAGATAGATAACGGGGGTCACAGAGATTGACACACATTTTGTTTGAGATCAAGTTTGCATTGGAAACATTCGGGTTCAACATATTTCTTCATATTATCAGTATGCTAACATTTTTCTAAAGGGTCTTGCTCAACATCTCTTCACATGTTTTAGAAACGATTTTGTTGGGGTTGAACCTAGAGGCTCGGGAAATCAAAATCAAGATGAAGATCAAGATCAAGTCCATGCGAGAACTTAGAGTTACCGTGCGAAAACTGCTTCTCGCGCGACAACTACTAGTCACGCGAGAACTGATGTTTTCGTGCGAGAACTTCTTTTTGTATATAAATAGAAATTTAGCTTTGTAATTAAAAAGAACTTTGATGAGAGATTTTTCACTTTCCTGATTTTTACTTACTGTTCTTGTAACCAAATCAGAGATCAATAGGTTGTGAAGTTTATTTACTCTTGTGTTCTTCATTTCTATATTCAATCTTATCTTCCGTGATGATTACATTCTGCATTCTTATCACGAGATCGATCTAATTGTATTGTACTGATCCTTACAATTGGTATCAGAGCCTTATTGCTCTAGATCGATTTATTGAAGATTGAAGAAGTGTTTTTGAAGAGTTCGTGAGCATCGTATTCACTGTTATCCGAAGTTTTCTGCTTAACTTCTGCTGATTTTGATCATTTTGAAAATGATGAAGCTGCTAAACTTGGTGTTCGTTGATTTGATCTTTTGAGCTAAAACGAGATTAAATGAACAATTAGAGACAATTAGGATCTTAATTGAACCTAAATCACTAATTGAACACTTAATTAATCAAAGTTTAATCAATTTGGTGAAAAATTGAGGCTGAAACATTTAGAATCGAAGAGAACTGTTCAGGCGAAAAGTTGTTTTCCATGCAAAAAGTTACATTTCGCACGAGAAGTTGAAGATTTTGCAAGAATTGGTTAAAAGTTTGTTACAACAGAATCAATTCGCGCGACAACTTTCAATTTTCGCAAAATTCAGTTACAAAAGTTTCAGCGTGAGAATTTTGCACTATTTGCACGAGAACTTTGAAGATTTTGCGTGATAAGTTGAACATTCGCGCGAGAACTTTGAGTTTGAGGATTTTGTAAAGAATTAGATTTGCAAAGTAAGAAAAATGTCTAATATGAAGCACATCACTGTCACTTTGAATCTCGATAATGAGATTGGTACAAGCACAAAGCCACCTCGCCTACTCAATGAAGAAGATTACCCAGATTGGGCGTTTAGGTTTGAGAACCATGTTATGTATACTGAACCCCGGATGATGAGATCTATCAAGCAAGGTCCATATATTCCGGTGTATACAAATGACAAAGATGACTTGGTTCTAAAACCTGAGCATTTATAGGATGAGGAGGACATGAAAAAGAAGGAACTTGATGATAAAGCTTATGCTGCCATCACAATGGCACTCACTACTGAGATAGCACAGAAGTTCAAAGATTTTACAAAGGCTAAGGATCTATGGGATGCCATGGAAGAACAGATTATGGGAAATAAGGATATGAGGAAAAGCAGGAAAGATATGTTAAACCAAAAGTTTAATATGTTTAATCATATACTGGGTGAAATCTTGGAGGCACAAATGTCTAGATTTATAAAGCTTACAACCAAGATGAAGAGTGCAGGGATCACACTGGAAAACATTGCAGTAAACAAGAAGTTGTTGAATTCACTTCCATATAGCTGGAACAACAACTGCACTACAATCAAAAGAACCAAGGATCTGTTCACCTTGTCCCTCAGTGATCTAATTTCTACCATCAAGTCCTATGACATGGATGACAAACAAAGGGATGCCAATTATATCAATTCAATGGGAGCTGAAGCATCTGCTTTGTATGCTAAAATCGCTAGTAATCCGAATTACTATGTCTGTCATTCCCAGTTGTGTCAGCAACAGAAACAAGCAGCACCAGGTCATCAGGTTGTCAAGGATCAATCAGTGCTTTAAATTCAACCATTTATCCCATCCTATTCTCAAAGTCAATCATCTCCACTTGTAAAACAAGCATTTGTTGTTAATTCACAACCCAGCAAACAGACTATCCAGATTGCAGAAGAGCACCTTGCTCTATTTACCTCTTTCATGAACAGCTATGAAGCTTTCTCTACTGGCAGACTCAATACACCCAACATCATGGTTGATGATTTACAACAAGTCAATCCAGATGATGTAGAAGAAAATGACATCAAGTATCAGATGGCAATGGTAGTGTATCGTGCCAAGAATTTTGCACGAAGAATTGGCAGGAAAGTTTTTGGTCTGAACAACTCCAGCAAAATAGGGTTTGATAAGTCCAGTTTGAGATGCTACAACTATGACAAACCCGGTCACTTTGCTAGAGAATGCACTGAGGGAAGGTCTGTTCAAGCCAACAATAGGAAAAAGATGGTAACAGTGGAGATTAAAACAAAGAAAGATCAAGCTAGTTCATCCAATAACAAAGCATTGGTATCTCAGATTGATGGTGAGTATGAGTGGTCTGATCAGTTAGAGATACTTGATATGAAGTTATCCACTGCTTTGATAGTAGAGATTCAGAGTGATGAAGATTGTGTTAAAGAGAATGTTTTGGTCGATTTTGTGTCTGAATATGTGCTTGAAGGAGTTTTTGAGAAAGAAAAGGAAGTAGAGGTAAAGAAGGTTGAAAGTGTCAAAGAGAAAGTTGAACTGAAAGAAAGGACTGTTGAGAATACTCCAGTCCAAGTTGAAGAATCTGTTGAAGTTGTTGAGTTTGCTCCAGCATCTGCTTGTACTGATAAGGAAAGTGCTATTGAGATCACTCCAGCAACAAAAGCAAAAGAAACAAGAGTTCTGAAGGCCTTCATAGTACAAGTTATGCCTGAAGAGACAAATAAATCAAAAGCAACCAAAGAGGTACATTCTAATCTTTGTTCAGATGTTTGCATAGAGAAGATAAACAGATATAGAGTTCACAATGAATGCCTGATATTAGAAGTTGAAAAACTTCAATATCAAGTTCGTAAATATAAATCAGATGAGAAATTTTTTTTAAAAAAAGTTAGATGGTTTAAACAAATCTATTTACCAATTAAAATTAAATCTTCATGATAAAGAATGTAATATAAAAGATTTGACAAAACCTAATGATGAATTATCTTTAGAAATTAACAAAATCAATAGTGAACTCTTATCTGCAAAATTAGTTGTTGAAAAATTCTAACTTTCATCAAACATGGTTGAAGGTATAATCAAGTCACAGATGTCACAAAAGATTAAAGTGGAGTGGGTTATGCTAACATTGCACCACCTATTAATCATGATTATACATCTTTGCCTTCATCAATTACAACTCATGATGAAGAGACCTATGGTTTAGGTTTTCAACCAAAAACAGACTTCACACCTCCAGTCAATGTTTCACTGACTGTTGACCCTGTCACAAAAACTGAAATTAATATTAATAATGATAATTTTTTTGCAGAAAGTGTGAAGATAGAAGGTTTGGTTGAAGAGTGGGAAAGCGATGATGAATTAGATTTTATGGAAAATAAGATTTGTAATGAAAAACAGACTTGTAATTCATCATCTATGATAAATGAAAAATAGGAAGTTTTTGTTAACTCAAATAATTGTCCAAAAATGTCGAATAAGAATAAAAAACGAGAATCAAAAATGAACTTTAAAAACAAATAAAGTAAAAGTGTCACATCATCCATATCTGACTTGAAAAATGATTTCAAGAACAGATTTGTTTCTATAAGCAACATTGATAATGAGGATCATATTTTTAAAGAAACAAATGCTAGTTTCTTTAAAAATAAATCTTCTATTATTGCTAACACTGTGAAACAAGATGTGTGTAGAACAGGTTTGAAAGACACTGGTCCTAATTCAGTAAAGACGGTTCATAAGGATAAAGTCATAAATCATGCTATATCAGCATCAATAATGAATCCAAAAGCTAGGACCAATACCTCAATTTCTCCAAAATCATCTCAAGCAATTCATAACGAGAGAAAGGAAAAAGAGACTGTTAAAGAATCAAAAGGCCACGGACATACTAAGGTCAGATTCTGTGATAACTATAGAAGTTATCCAAAATAGTTTGTGCATAAGAGCACCAAATACATATAATAAAATTTGTTGTTATGTGTGTGGAAAGCCAAATCAGATGGCTAGAAATTGTCGTTATCAACATCAGTTAACAAGCAAACATAAATTTCATAATTCAATTGCAAATAATAAAAAATGTTTCTTTGCAAATGCAAATTTTAAAATGAATTTAAATCAATCAAATGTTTTTGCTAAAAAATAATACTGATTTAAATAAAGGAAAGACAAAAGTAAAATCAGTACAAGTTGATGATAACAATTTCACCACACTACCAAACAAACAAGTTCAAAGGTGGAAAATTAAAAACAATTCACCTGAGCCTTTTGTTGTTGAAAAATGCGTTTTTGATGACATAAGAGATATGATATTGCAAAATGTATCATATTTAGATGAAAACAAAAAGATCAAGTCAACCATGGCTAGGGTTCCTAAAAATGAATAAATTTATCCAACTGTGCAGGAACAACCAAGACAAGCTATCAACAGTGTTTGGCATGTAGATAGTGATTGTTCATGGCACACGACAGGTAATATATCTATGTTAAACATCATACAACCGTACAACGGAGGATATGTTATCTTTGCGGGAGACAAAGGAGGTAAAATTACAAAGAAAGGTACAGTGACAAATGGTGTATTAAGCTTTGAAGATGTCAATTTTGTAGAGGAACTAAAAAATAATTTGCTTATTGTCTCTCAAATTTGTGACAAAAAGTATTCAACACATTTCACTGATAAAGAATGTCTTATATTAAAACCTAGCTTTGTAATTCCCGATGAATGGATTTCATTAAGAACTCCGAGAGACAAAGACATGTATTTACTTGATATGAATGGTTCCTATTCATTTGTAACTGCGTCGTGTTTGTCATCTAAAGCCTCGGAAAGCAACACATTGTTATGGTATCGTCGTCTTGGTCATGTAAATGTTAAAACTATAAACGAGCTGGTTAGAGGAAGTCATGTTATTGGCCTACCTTTGAAATAATTTCAACTAATAGAGCATTGTCTGTCATGTTCTAAAGGCAAACAACATAAACTTCCTCATAAACCAATTGCTCATACTCAAATTGACTCTATTCTTTAATTGATACACATGGATTTATTTGGTCCTGTAAATGTTTTGAGTTTGGGACGTCATGCATATTGTTTGGTTATTACTGATGATTTTTCTAAATTTACATGGGTTTTCTTTTTAGCAACCAAAAATGAGACGCCTCATTTGCTGATGAAAATCATGACACTTGTGGAAAATCAGACGGACAAAACAATCAAATGCATACGCAGTGATAATGGAACTGAATTCTATAATCGTATCGTGAACGAGTTCTGTGATTCAAAGGGGATAGCAAGACAATTTAGTTCTGCAGGAACTCGACAACAAATGGAGTTGCTGAAAGACAAAACAGAACCTTAATTGAAGCAGCTAGAACTATGTTATCAGCAGCCAAATTACCTTCATTCTTTTGGGCTAAAGCTGTTAACACTACATGTTATGTACAGAATCGTATGTTAATCAATAAACAACAAAATATGACTCCTTATGAAATCTTTTTCAAACATAAACCCAAAGTCAAATATTTCAAAACTTTTGGATGCTGTTGTACTTTGTTAAACACATCTGATAATAAATCAAAATTTGATGAAAAAGCTAATAATTGTTATTTTATTGGTTATGCAGCCAACAAAGTAGCATATCGGGTTTAGAATAAAAGAACTAAACAAATAATTGAGTCATTTGATATTGATTGGCACAAATCTAACAAAACAGATGTAGGTTCTGCACCTTCATGGGTTTATGATTATGCTTCTTTATTTGAAACATTTAATCGAAAATATGTTGTTTCTACAGCTGATCCACCTTTGACATCCTCAATTCAAGATATCTTTGCTAATAATATTGGATCTACGTCTTCTCAAGCTAAAGGAATATCTTCAGATATACCTTTATCTTCTAATGCTGCAGCTGTTCCACATGCTGTTCCTGAAACAGATTTACCTTATTTGGATACAGTTGTTGAACAAATGCCACAAGTTTCTGATCAGAGTTCATCTTCTACTTTAAGTAATCCAACTGATACTATTCAAGTACCATTTAAAGATCTATCTATTGACAATGATAATTAAGATGAAGATATTGTTTATCAACTAGAAGGAGTGAACACTGCTGAAGAACTTGTTGGTCATATGTCTAACTTAGACGAAGTTATCTCTGAAGATGTTATTCCACAGCTGAGAATTCATAGAAACCATCCAACGGAAGCAATTATTGGTCCATTATCACAAGGCGTCAGAACTCAAAGTCAATTAGGAACGATAAACATATATTTATATTCATGTTTTTTTATCTCAAATAGTGCTGAAAAATGTTGAAATGGCATTAAAAGAAAACAGTTGGGTAGAGGCCATGCAGGACAAACTGATGCAATTCAAAAAGCTGAATGTTTGGCATTTATGTGAATTACCAAAGGGTAAGTTGCCAATCAGAACGAAATGGATTTTCAAAAACAAGATGGATGAAAACGATGTGATTGTCCGCTTCTATCAAATTGAAGGGCTTGATTATGAAGAAGTATATGCTCCTGTTGCAAGACTAGAAGCTATACGAATTTTTCTGGCATATGCTTCATTCAAAAACTTCCAAGTATATCAAATGGATGTCAAAACTGCATTCTTGTATGGCGAAATAAAGGAAGAAACCTATGTCTGTAAAGTCCTGTTCACGATTGATTCCACATTTTGTTGCACTTGATAATCAAATTAAGACGGATGTGTGCGTGTGTGATATTAATCAAATGATTATAATACCAAAGGAGTATACATCGTTTAAACTCGATCCATCCGAGGTGAGCTTCCCTCGGGTGGCCTATCACACACCTCTTTGCTCTCTCACCCTCAGAGCACATTTACAAATGAACACACACACTGAAATACAAAGGAAAAACATCTATAAATACTATGCAGATGTTCTCGTGCGAGAACTAGAAGTTCTCGCGTGGCAACTCCAAGTTTTCGCGCGACAAGTTCTTCTTCAATCATCTTAGAGTTCTCGCTTCCTTATACTTCTCTCACGAATTAAGTTTTTGCTTTTCACTTGATATTGTAATCCATAAAGACTAGGTCCTTACAATTTCCCCCTATGGATTATGATATTAAGTTATGTTTGACTTTAGTCACTCATCTTCATGAATTATCTGATCCTTGGGTATCTTCCACTTTAGTCTTCCCCCTCAGCTGTAACCACCTCCTAATGTTATAGCTTCATAAACAATATAACGTCTGAATCAATCATGATTACTTACGACTTAAGATGTATTAGGCATATGATAGAGAGGTCCAACTTCCATTTCGGATTCCCGAAGAACCTGATTCTTCAATCCGATGACAAGATTCTGTGACGACGAACTAGATCATCTAAAGTAATCTTCCCCCTATGTAAGATGTAATATGCCCATATTTTCAGAGCAAGAATACCAAATAATCTTGATTCTTCACTTAATTAACCCGTTCGATCATTGTCCCCATCAGTAAGATAAGATAAGCCCACATTGTCAAGTTTCAATTCACGAACGACCCGAATCAAATATTGTAGATATAGAATCTTGAACTTGATCAAACATCATAAAAACTCTTGTTTAAGTACCAAACTTCAAATCATTCGGCATCCTCTAGATTTGGGCTGAAACACTTGTTCTAAACCTTCACAAACTAACAAGTTTTCACATCTAGACAATGTTCTTGCATTTTTGCAAAGTTTTCGCAAAAATAAGTTGACTCGCGCGAATGTTGAAGTTTTCGCTTGACGAAGTTTTCGCATATGAAGTTTTCGCAATAAGCGGTTGTCGACGCGAAAAATGCCCAAGTTTTCGCAAAAAGTGGTTATTCGTGCGAAAAATTCATCAAAATCAACTTTTTGTGTTTGAATCACTGCTACGATCTCAATTCTTCAGTTTTTCACCATCGTAACTTGAAGATACTAAGCGTATTGATGCAAATCATCATTTTAGCATGTAACAAAGTCGATTTCATGTGTGTTCACCCTCGGTTTCATCTTCTTCTCCTTCAAAACCGATCCATAATCGACCATAACCTTCAAGTCTTCAATCTTCATGTTTAACGTCTTAATACGGATGATTGCGGAATAAAAATCTGTGTATCAAGAGCAACACCTTGCTCTGATACCAAATGTAAGGTCCATATCACGATCGATTCCACATTTTGTTGCACTTGATAATCAAATTAAGACGGATGTGTGTGTGTGATATCAATAAACATTAAACGAACTCAATCGAATATTATTAATCAAATGATTACAATACCAAAGGAGTATACATCGTTTAAGCTCGATCCACCCGAAGTGAGCTTCCCTCGGGTGGCCTATCACACAACTCTGTGCTCTCTCACCCTCAGAGCACTCTTACAAATGAACACACACCCTGAAATACAAAGGAAAAACATCTATAAATACTATGCAGATGTTCTAAAGCGAGAACTAGAAGTTCTCGCGTGGCAACTCCAAGTTTTTGCGCTACAAGTTCTTCTTCAATCATCTTGGAGTTCTCGCTTCCTTGTACTTCTTGCATGAATTAAGTTTTTTTCTTTTCACTTGATATTATAATTCATAAAGACTAGGTCCTTACAGGTTTGAGAGTTTGTTAAGTTCCACCACCACTCGAACTGCGGGGGCTTGTTAGAGTGTATATGTATCTATGTATATATGATGTATATAGCAGGAGATTGATTATGTTTGTTAATCAATGAGATACCATAAACACTTTAATTGTTGGGTTTTTTTAAAGTTAACACATCTTTTACTTTGTTTTCTAATAGAAACATTGAACAATCCATCCGTGAAAAAAATCCAAATTAAGACCCACTAGTGTTAACATTAATAGAACCAAAGAAGTTAGTCCAAGACAGTTTTATGCCTAAACTCCTAAACTTTTAAAAAGAGTGAAAAATTCTAGGTAAAATCGAAAATTGTTGTTTTAATTCCGTACTAGTATTTGCCTATCATTAACTTCCTCAAAACTTATACTTTGAAATCTTTCTTCGCGCTCTGTGATGCTAGATCTAATTTCATACTTTGAAAGTCAAAGAGATATTTTTGAAATTTACTTGGATGGACAACTTTTGGAAGGATTTATATTAGAAGGCACACAAGTTTTGATTTGGTTCATTTTAGACACAGAAGTTAAACAAAGACACATATGAGTCAAATCGACACAATTAAAATCATAAGCCAAATGGGAGACGAAGACAAGAATAAATCAGGATCAAAAGGAAGAATGGTAATGAACAAAGAAGGTAGTTCCTTAACAAATTTTAATTGTCCAATACTAAATTCTACAAATTATACGGTGTGGTCAATCCGTATAAAAGTTATTCTCGAAGCAAATGGGTTATGGGAACAAATTGAACCCACAATTGAAACTCAAAGTGACACGAAAAAGGACAAGATAGCTATTGCATATCTATTCGAAACATTACCAGAGGATTTGACACTCCAAGTCTCAAAACTTAAAACCGCAAGACAAATATGGAATGCATTAAAGACTAAATATGTGGGAGTAGACCGAGTGCAAAAGGCAAAAATTCAAAGCCAAAATTCAGAATTTGAAATGATGAAAATGAATGATAATGAGACGATTGACGAATTCGTGGGAAGACTAAAAAGTATTGCATCAAAGGCTAATAATCTTGGATCAACTTTTGATGATGCAATGTTGGTACGAAATTTTTTAAATTCATTGCCTAATATTCGGATTTAGATACTATATCATATAAGGAGACAATTGGAAGACTAAAGACTTACGAAGAAAGAATTCGTTACAAGGAGGACAAAGAAAAAGATTATTCGAACAAGTTGTTGTTTACACGCCACAAAGGAAGAAATGGACGTAAAGATAATTTTAGCACAAGATAATAATAGAGGAAGATTTACACAAGGACGTGGACGTGGACGTGGACGTGGACGTGGACGTGGATGTGGACGTGGACGAGGAAGTTTTTAACAAGATCGTGAAGATCAAACATGTTCAAATAATAAACATCAAGAAGCAACAAGTACAAAAGATAATTAACAAATTAAATGTTATTGATGTGAGAAACTTGGGCACTATGCATATGAATGTTTAAGTAACAAACAAAAAAAGGATAAATCTCTTCTAATTGAAACCGAAGATGAAGATCCTACCCTTCTGATGACCATATGATAAAAACAGAAAATGATCGTGTGACATGATCAAACAAACCAGTGTGACATGCGAGTAACCTGTGAAGGGTACATTCATTTAATCCAGTGAGTGGATCGTTGAAAATTTTGGTCGTGTGACACGATCCAAAAGAAGAAATTAAATCGTGTGAAGTGATCAAACTGAAGAACATGTTATGCGACGCAACCATGAGAAGAAACTGAATAGTTTGACTCGATTAAACCGTGAAGGAATTAACCAAAGAAACACCATGTGACTCGGTTAAAATAAGACTATGAAAGCAAATTGCGTGAGACGATCAACAATTGAGTGATTCAACTTTGAAATGGTGCAATAATCTTGTGTGACTCAAGAATGATCAAGAAGTTGTGTGAGACAACTAAAGAAAGTTGTGTGAAGCAACATTTGAAGTTGTTCTGTGAAGGATCAAAGCTAGTAAACAACAAAGATTTTTGTGAAACAAAATTAATACAATTTAGAAGGTTCGAAAGTGCAAGATATATATGTTGAATAAAGACAAGTAGGGCGTGAGAAAGGTGCTGCAAATGCAGGTGCAAGAATGATCACATGAATGGTGTAGAAAGTAAAACAAGTAGATCAAGTATAGATAATCTTTGATAGATCATACAAGAACGCGTGGAACATTAAACTTGAAGGATGTCAAATTTAAGGGGGAGATTGTTGGATTAAATTTGATACACATCACCGGCAACCCAAGCACCACCACTGTCAGCAACCCCACGATAGCCCCTACACCACCATAATTAACACCGTTAGTTAGTTATAGACGGTTAAGTTAGTTACCGTTATGTTCAGTTAATAGGTAGTTAAATAACTGTATTTCATAGGTATAAATACCCATCTTGTAACGCCATTTGATATTTGAATACAAGTTTCCTTCGTATATTAATTCTCTGCATATTATGTGTGTTTTGTGTTTGTGAAGAACCATTTAAGATTTGTGAAAGATCATCATCATATGCTTTAGGTTTGGTGTTTAACCAATTGAATACCCATAACACGTGACGTTGACTATTAATATAAGAAAGAGCATGAACAAAAATTTAAAAAAGTTAAACATATGTTGAAAAATATGCCTAGTTTCATTTCAATGTCAAGCATATAATTCATATAATTTTTGGTTGTTTATTGTTTTGTTTTACATGATGATGACATGATGGTCTGCTGTGCTTCTAAGGTTGTTATGCTACCGGGCTTGAAGTAGGCTGAAGTTGGAAGCAGTCAAGGTCATGAGTTGATGGTTTTGGTTGAAATTACAAGCCGTCGGGGATAAAACTTGGAGGGCTTGGTGTGCATATTTTAGAAGTGCTTCTTGACTTTTTATCTCTTGCAATCAGACTCTTATTTAAAGGGATATCCAAACATGGTACAGATTGTGGTTACTCAATCTTACCCCTAATGTGGTTTTCATCTATTCATGTCAAACATAGCTTGTGATTAGGCTTCGTCTTCCATAGATTTTGTAGGACTTATCTCTTGTTTCATGTCTAGAACTAGGCCTCTTCACAAGCCTGTGTCTGTTGGTAAACCCTAAATCATCATCTTCTTCTTTGCTTGTCTTTTAGGGTTTGTTGTATTTGAGTCGGATTGTTTTATCTTTTTGTGGTTCTAATTATAGTGTTGAGTTTTTTTTTTTTTTAATTTTTAATTTTTCAAGTTCTTGCTGAGACTTTGGGTGTAGACATTTGGTTTGGGTTGAATAATAATATTTATATTTATCAGCTTTTGACAATATATCAAATGGTTATGAGCACGAACAATAATTAAATGGTTTTTTTCTAACCGAAAGATCAAATCATATTTTATGGGAAATAATTCCTCAAACAATTATAAATTGTTTATTGCCACTAGTAAAAAATATACATTTAATGACACGCAATGTTAATTATGACACGGTATAGATGACACGCCGAAGCGTGTCAAGGAAGGCCTTGTCTTGAATGAAGATGACGCCGTGAATGAAGATGACGCACATTTGTGCGTGAAAAGAGACACTGTCATAAAAAAAAAGCATGCCTATTTTATTCCTACAAAAATAATATGATTTTCAATTTTAGTTACAAAACAAAGTTGTGTAATTTCTTTGTAAACATAATATTTGATTAGATATGAATATTCAAATTGTATGTAGATTATTTGGACACTTATCAATTTATCAAATATCTTTTTACCCTTAAGGTAGTTGTCTAATGGTATGCTGTTTGTTCTTACAAAAATAATATGTGTTTAAATCGTTATAAATGTAAGGTAGGCTAAATTTGATGATAAAAATGTTTTAAATTTTTTTTTGTTATCAATTATGAACTTCTTTATTCGTTTAATGTATTATCTGAGTTTGGACGCATCTCTTTCATTCCCCATCATCTTTTAGCTCTTTTTTTCGTTTAGGTGTCACATATATTGTCCTTAAAGCATCCGTAAATAGGCAGAGTCCATCTCAATCTTTGTTAAACGTTTTCTAATTGATTTTGTTTGATATAAAGTTTTTAACTTAAATTGTTTTAATTTATTTTTTTATTATTAAAAAGAAATTCATTATTAACTTAACACATTGTGTTATCTTAAACTACTATGTCATTAGTTAAAAAAAACACCATGAAAAATCATCCGACCCGTGGACTTGATTTTGGCATTAACTCGAAAAATATTGTTGAAATTGAGAATCGGGTTGAAAAGGTGGCAAACGGAAGTCATCGTAGCAATGCTGAATCGGGAATGGGTTTTGTTAAGTTGTGGATGTCGGGTAGATTGGTTAACTGGATTTGGTGGAGTACATAGCGTTAAAATTGTCGAAAGTTGTCTTGGGATGACAAGTTGATTTGGAATTGTTTGTTGGGTTGTTATCCGCTCGACCCAGTTTTTTCGATCCCCTTCCTCTTGATCGACTTGAATCCATGTAGAAATATCATAGAGAATCTAATAAAATATCGAGCAACATTAGAGAGATTGTTGAGAGATGATATAAAACATAAGTTAGATTAATATAAATTTAGAGTGTGTAGTATAAACAAAGTTTAAATTTTTTTTTATTTTCTTTAAAAAGGCTATAATGTCACTGAATAGGCAACTGTTAAAACATTTTACAGTTGCATCTTTAATATGCAATCGAATAGTCTTTCAAAGTAACAAGCATGGTTTGAGCGGTATTCCTTCTGAGTTAGCCGCGGCCCTACCCCGACTCCACTCCACCCTTATGTGAAAGTGGCTAGTCTCAATTATTGGGTGGACACAATGACCAAACGATTTCCTTTTTCTTATCGAATATTGAGGATACCTTTGCCACCCACTCACTCCACTATCCCCCTACTTTAGCTTTCACTTACTTAAGTCTAATATCACTTATCAATTATTGTGTTTGTATGTCAGATTCATTTAATTATGCACAAGGTTAAGTTGGTAATTTCTTGTCACTAAGATAGTCGATGACAAAAGAACCTAACCTGATATGAAAACTCCTAACCTGATGTGAAAACTCGAAATCCAAAACATTTAGAAATAGTACCACATAATTTAATTAGTTTAAAAGTTTATAAGCGTTTGGGGAGAACATGATATTAGATGATATCCATTTGATTATGAGAAATTAAGAATCATAATTTTGCCTGGATCAAAACACAATATAATATATTACATAATTTCAGAAAATAACCCTTATCAACACAGAATATATTATAGAAAATGACGCACTTTAAAACAGAATACATTATATATGATCTTAAAAGAAAAAGATATTAAAGTTGATTAGGAGAAGGTTTTTGTCCTTTTCTTCTCAATTATAAAAGTCCATATTCTCAATGAAAATTCATTTCTAGAACTCTAAATCCTTCCAATCTTCCTGGTGGTGGTTTTGATTGTTTAATTATATCCTTTCCATCTTCGTTTCTCTTAACAAGGTAACCTTTAACCTTTTTACTGATTTTTAATCACATATGTTATATAGCTTATCCATATCTTCATCTTTAGTTACAAGTATTTCATTCTAATATTACATGTTTTTTCTGCATTTATAATGATTAATTACTAAGTGATTCATTTGTGTTTCTTCTTTGATGATATATAATCCTTAACTGTATAGTTTTAATGAAGTAGTCAAATTAAAAAAAAATTATCCGACATTTAAGAGTGTTTGATAAGCAACTGAAGGCTAAAGACTTTTAACATTGAGTTACCATCAGCAGTCATAACTTTCATGTGTTTTTTTCGTCAACATGACCATCAACATTCAATGATTCTTTATTTGATCCTCTGGCTGATTGCACATATTTACCTAGACACCATGACTATCAACAATGAGTTACCATCAGAAATTGCAAGGATCTGAACAATACAAATAAGATCGATCTTGTGATAAGAACGCGGAATATAATCATCACGTTATTAAGATTGAATAGTAGAACATAAGCACAAATGTAAATAAACTTCTCAAATTCTATTGCTCTCTGATTTTGAATGATTACAAGTATGAAATAAGGAAATGACAAAAGCTCACTAAATTACATCACAAAACAACTATTTATACTAAACTAGGAAGTTGTCGCATAGTTCTCGCGTGACTTCCAAGTTCTCGCGCGAGATGCAACTTCTTGCGCGGCAACTTTAGGTTCTCGCGCGACTTGATCTTCATAATATTTATTTGATTTTTCGAGCCTCTAGGTTCAATCCCTATAATATCCCGTAGGCTCGGTGAATCAATGAATTTACAAGTCCACGTCTGCAACCTTGTTACTACCCCCATAAACATACATCTTGTTGTACAGGGCCTTCGTAATCAACCAACCAGACTATGCTGCTAAAAGATGAACAAATTCATCAACTGTAATTGGACAAACCTGCAACCTCATCAAATCTTCTCTTCCAAACTTGAGCAGATCCACAGGGTCGATGATACGGTATTCTTTGTCCACACAATGAATCAACGCATGACCCGTCTCCTTCTCACAACTCCACCACATGAGCTTAGAAAAGCTATTAACTGGCATAGGTGCATGTATAGGGATCTTCCGTGCTTATCTTGGATGCTTATAAACCTTTATCTTCATTGGCTTGTTAGTATTAAGGTCTAAACAAGCCTCATCTTCAATGACTTTGGATTTGGCATTATATTCCTTATCCAGTGGGTTGATAAATGAAACACGACCCATAGCATATAAATTTAAAGCTCTGAGTGTATGGAAGTCGTGCTCATCCTGATAATATTCTATAGCTCCAGCCTTCCTCTTAATAATATACATCTTTTTTGCAGCATCGTACACCCAACTAATAATAGGTTCTGAGTTTCCGTACCTTGTGAAAAGTTTGAAATGTCTCAGGTTGTGTATATAAGCTGACGGAGGAGGTGTTTCAACTATAAGATCTCCGACCTGACATACAACACTTTGTCCAGTTAAATCAGTTGTCTTGTCAGTCGTTTCTTGAGTACTAGACTCCCCAACAATCTCTCCTTCTTCAACCAAAATATTTGAAAATAAATCCTTAAGACTATTCCCAAACATGTCAGTGTAGTCTATCATTTCTTCTAAATCATCAAACGGACCAAAGCCCTCGTCTGATTCCTCAGCAATAATCTTTTGCTAGAGTGTATAAAATTCCTTCTCGTAAGCTTCTTCAGTAGTGGGATCCGAAGGTGTATAGTCAACTGTGTCATCAGGACTTGGTCAGGAGACATTAGTAGTACCCGATGATCCAGAAGGACCCGCAGCTGAACCCATATCGCCATCCTGATCATCATCATCAAGTTTCTTATCATCCTTATCATCATTATCACCATCATCACCATCATCACCATCATCATCATCATCAACCTCTTCCTCATCACTAAAATTATAATCTTCCAAATCCAAGTCATCATCATCATTAGTTGGTTCAGGAATTAGTACATTATGTTCAGGCTCCACAAATGCCTCTCTAGTACAAAATACAAGTTGATCCTCAGTAGTCGAAGTATGAAAAGTGGTAGATGGATCTTGATCAACATCAGCAGTCTTTGATGTTTTTTCTATAACCACATGATCAACATCATGCTCTGTAGTATCAGCAGGATCTTAAGCAACTTTAGGATCAGCAGCTTGCTATCCACTAGATCTCCAACTTTCATGGTTTGTTGTTGAATAAATGAAAATAGAACACGGGAAGTGAGGTCTTTGATGTTTTGCTCTAGAATCTGAACATAGCTGAATATGAATTATTTCTAATGTTCAAGATTCTTGATCCGCTCATCTTTCTCAATCATCTGTTTTTGCAAATCATCAATTGTTTGAGTCTTCTCCAACATCTCTCTCTCTAGAGTATGTACATGATGTTTAAGAGTAACAGATGTAGGATAAGTAGTTGAAGTACTAGCACCTTGTCTTTATGTAGGAGGAGTGTTGGGAAAATCTTCCATACCTACAGACTCATCAAACCCTTGATCTCTGGGAGGAGTGCTCAACACATCATCAGCAGTGGGCATGGTAGATGATGTTACAGTTGTTGATTTTGTAATGATCACTGGAGTCTCTATTGGTGTAGCCTTACTAGCTGTGACTGGAGTCTCCGACACAAGAATATCAAAATCTATCAACACAGTGGTCATTGGGGTCCGATGTTTATACAAAGCACCTCGTCCTCTACCCCTCCCATGTAAACTCTTAGCAGTTTTCCTGGTCATCCTCTTATTTCTCCTTTGAGTTGATAGAGAATCCTCAGGGACAAAGTCAGCATCACGTTCCTCAGTAGTGCATTTAGCAGGAGTTTCTTGCACTCTGGGACGTTCTTGTAATACATATGGCACGTTCCTATCTGGTCACTGTCAGTCTCACTCCCTGAGCTGAACCATGAGTCAATCTCATCATCAACCGACATACCAACTGGTTGAGAGCTTCCTGGAGTATCTTCAGGAACACTAATCAATGGACTAGCTTGCTTAGCTTGAGGAGCCACTTCTTCAGGTTTTTGTGCTTCTCCTTAATAACCCTCAATAAATCTGCCAAGTTTAGCTAAGTGTGTACCGTCCCAAGCATTACCTCTTTCTCCCATAAGATATGTGAATATATCTTTCTTCATCACCAGTACAGCATAGGTGGAAGAATCAGATATTGCTAACTCAGGATGAGCAGTATTCATAATCAACTGTATGAATCTGGGGTACATAATAAACTTCTTCCCCATAGTAGCTATGACGTTCTTTTGCATCTCTGAGAAGATAGCTTTGGATATGCTGCATGGAAGATCATCAACTAGTGATATCAGCAGGGATCCAAACACTGCACTAAGGCTATCCATTCCAGCCTTTAAGTTGCTAAGACAATGAATCACCACATGAAATTAGTACTTCCAAAATGGAGGTAAGTACTTATTCTCTAAAAAAGGATATCGGTGATCATATCCCATTCTCTTTAAGCAATCCCGAGCCACGTCGTCATCAATCTTGACAGGCGCATTTGGCTGATCTTCCAATAGTAGAACACTGTTGATCACCTCAGCAGTGATAACAATCCTCTTTCCCTTAACTGTTGTAGAAATACACGGCTCTCCTTGATTATCGCGCTCATTAGCAGCCGTTTGCCAAAACTAGTCAATAACATCAGTATATATGGTGGGATTAGCTGTGATAGCGTGATGAATACGTGATGTCTTGAGGCCATCGATCATAGATCTGAACAAAGCTTTGTCCTCAGGTACATCACCGAGAAATGCAACAACATTATGGTTCTTGCTGAAAACCATTGGTCTCGCCATCTGAAAAATTAGACAAACTTGTATAAGTACACAATAAAATTTTTCAGACTTAGAAAACTTTTGAAAAAATTAAACTTCTAGCGCGAAAACTCAAGTATTCACATGAAATTGCATTTGAAAAAAGTCAACTTTTCGTGCAACTGGTCAAAGTTTCCATACGACAAGTTTCGTGCGAGTTCAAATGTTTTCACGTCTGTTTATTTTCTGATACTTTTCGCATGCAACAAGTTTTGTGTTTTTTAGTTTTTCAAATTAAGCAATTTCAGAGTGTTTCAACAGTTAAACATATTCATTAGGTGTCGATTAAGTCATTATTAAGGTTTCAAATCGTTAATTTTGTTCAATTTTAAGTTTATTTGTCCATATGCAATCGGCCACGAATCAAACTTACATAAAATCAAACAACAATCAGAAATCTACCTTATCAATCACTATAGTAACACTAGGCGACCATAATGAACAATAATATCAAGTTTAAACACGTTTGAACTATTAGAATGTACCTTTTTCGTCTCTTCTTGCTTTTTCTTCTCTTCAGGTATGACATTTACCATGAAGGCTTTTTTCTTTTGCTTTGGATGCCGGAGTGATCTCATCAGCATTGTCACTTTTATCACAAGCAGATGCCAGAGTTTCCTCAATAGCATGCATAGTCTTTTCAATCTTGGCTGGAGTGAGCTCAACAGCCTTTTCTTTAACTTCTTCAATCTTTTTCTCTTTAGTGATGTTTGATTGAGCTGGAGTAGTCTCAATAGCTTTTCATGAAGCACCTTTCCAACTTGCACCTCTTCAACTTTCTCATAGATCTCTTCAGCAAACATTCCTTTCAATAGATCATCAGACACAAACTCAGCAAGTAAATTTTCATCAACATGTTCTTCGACAGTTTGAATTTCTACTAACAAAGCAGTAGACAGTTTGATATCTAGAATCTCCATCTGATCTGACCAATCATACTCTTCATTAGTATGAGAAACCGGGGCTTTGTTGTTTGATGAGCTTGCTTTGTCTCCCTTTGATTCCACCTCCACAGTCACCATCTTCTTTCCACTATCGGCTTGATTAGACCTTCCCTTAATACATTCTCTTGCAAAGTGACCGGTTTGTCACAATTATAGCATCTCAAGCTTGATTTGTCAGACCCAATCTTGCTTGAGTTGTTTAGACCAAACACCTCCACAATCACCTTCATCAGGATTAACTTGTTTCAAGTCATCAACTAAGATGTTGGGTGCACTGAATCTTCCAGTAGTAAATGCTTCATAGATGTTCATGAAAGTAGTGAATAGAGCCAGATGCTTTTCAGCTATTTGAATAGTTTGCTTGTTTGGGTGGGAATTTACAACAAACGCTTGTTGTGAAGGTTGAGTGGATTGAATTTGTAGGTAGATTTGGGGTTGTGGTTGAAACTGATGAGAGGCTTGAAACTGAGACATAGATGGATTTTTGACATTTGGATGAATAAGAGTGGCTGCTTGTTATTGTTGGCACAACTGGGAGTAGCTGACATAATAATTGGGATTACTAGCCATTTCAGCATATAATGATGATGCTTCAGCTCCTATTGTGTTGATGTAGTTTGCAGCTCTCTGCTTGTCATCCATTTCATAAGACTTGATAGTTGAGATTAGATCGCTGAAGGACAAAGTGAACAAATCCTTAGTTCTCTTGATGGTAGTGCAATTGTTGTTCTAGCTGTAAGGTAATGAGTTTAATAGCTTCTTATTTACAGCAATATTCTCTAAAGTAATTCCCGCACTCTTCATTTTCGTTATCAGTTTAACAAACCTTGACATTTGAGCCTCCAAGGTTTCACCAAGTATGTGGTTAAACATATTAAACTCTTGGTTTAACATGTCCTTTCGGCTTTTCATCATATCCTTATTACCCATTATCTTCTCCTCCATTGCATCCTATAAGTCTTTAGCTTTTCTAAAATCCTTGAACTTTTGAGCAATCTCAGTAGTAAGCGCCATGGTGATGGCAGCATACGCTTTGTCATCAAGCTTTATTTTCTTCATGTCTTCCTCATCCCGGAGGTGTTTCGGTTTGGGCACCAACTCTCCTTTCTCATTGTTATACACAGGAATATATGGGCCTTGTTTGATTGATCGCATCATCCGGGGTTTGGTGTAAATAACATGATTCTTAAAGCGATAAACCCAATCGGGATAATCTTCTTTGCTGAGAAGTCTAGGAGGTTTAGTGCTCATGCCAATCTTATTGTTGAGATTAAGAGTAGCAGTGATGTGCTTTAAATTTTCCATTTTGAAACTCTGGATTCAAACTTTTCAAAAATCTTCAAACTTGAAGTTCTCACGCGAAAGACAAGGTTCTCGCGCGAACAGTTTTGAACAAAACTTATTCGCACAAGCTTCTCGCACAAACATTTCACGCGAATACTTGTGTAACTAACATTTGCAAAAAGATCAACTTCTCGTGCGAAAGGAATCTTCTGTAACAAACTTTCCAACAAACTTTTGCGAAAAACAGACTTCTCGCGTGATTAGAAGCTTTTCTCGCGGGATTAGCTAGTTTTCGCCTGAACCATTTTTATTCCAATTTCGATGATTCCAAATTTAATATTTCACCAATTTGTTCAAAATTGATTAATTAAGTCTTGAATTAGTGATTTAGGTTCAAATTTTGATCCTAAGTGTCTCTAATTGATTTAAATTAGCTTGTTTAATCACATGAATATCATCAAATCTTCAATCGTAACATAGTAGCATTGAACATCTTCAAAAGTGATTAAAAATAGTAAATCAAGTAGATCTTCAATGAAATCCAAATTAGAGCTCAAGAACACTTCAAAAACACTCTTCAATCTTCAACTCAATCGATATAGAGCATACCAAGCTCTGATACCAATTGTAAGGATCAACACAATACAAATAAGATCGATCTCGTGATAAGAACGTGGAATATAATCATCACGGTATTAAGATTGAATAGTAGAAAATAAGCAAAAATGTAAATAAACTTCTTAATTCTATTGCTCTCTGATTTTGAGTAAATACAAGTATGTATGAAATCAGAAAATGACAAAAGCTCACTAAATTACATCACAAAACAACTATTTATACTAAGCTAAGAAGTTCTCGCAGAGTTTTCGCGTGACTTCCAAGTTCTCGCGCGAAATGAAACTTCTCGCGCGACAACTTCAGGTTCTCGCATGACTTGATCTTCATAATCTTGATTTGATTTCTCAAACCTCTAGGTTCAATCCCTACAGAAATTGTAACTTTGATCTTCATAGGTACCAAGTTGCTAGCAAGAACAACTTATCTTTTAAATTTTCATTACTGGTAGGTGTTTCTTTAAGTACCTTTGAAACCTAAAAGAGTACTATAAGCTTAATATGTTGTATATTCAAATATTGATATTTATATTATTCACTATAAACTTATCCGTTTCAAATTATATATAACAACTAGCTTTAATAAACCCGTGTATTACACGTGTTGAATAAATAAACTATAAACTTATCCGTTTCAAATTATATACAACAACTAGCTTTAATAAATATTCAAATATTGATATTTATATTATTCACTATAAACTTATCCGTTTCAAATTATATATAACAGCTAGCTTTAATAAACCCGTGTAAATACGTGTTGAATAAATAAAATATTAAATAGAATGAAATGTGTTAATTATAAAATAATATTCTTAGATAAAATATGATTAAAATTATGTACAAGCAAGGACTATAAAAAAAATAAAACAATGAGATTAACCTTTTAATATTTTGTTTTTTCCAGAAAAATATAATATTTTGTTTCAAAATAAACGTTTAAAAAAATATAATTTTAACAACTTTCTTATTATAACTCACAATTTTAATTAATTTTTTATAACAATTTTACTTTATAAAAACAACAATTTTAGTATATTAGTATTTTTAAAAATGTTTGATGTTTTATAAAAAAATATTTTATAATAATTTGTTTCTTTATAAATAATATTAATAAAAAGATCTTTTTCTTAATTCATTAAAAAACAATTTTAATCTATAAATTAATTAAATAACATTATAGTAGTTAATGTGATTATTTAATATGAAAAAGAAGTTGAAAAATCTTTGTGAGAAATAATGTGATGGTGACACGTGTCCTTCTTAGTTACTATTTTATTAGAGTAGTAAGATAAAATTTACGAATAATAAATGGTAATCCCATCAATCAAAATTTACCACATCACTTATAACTTATATATCTTTCTTTCAGCTTGAAACACAAAATTAGAGTAGCACAGCTCGTTGGTTCTTTGTCGTAGCAAATGGTCACACAAATAATCAAGTTTGTCCACATGAAATTTCTTATTAAATTCTCGTTTATTATCAAAACTGCATGTAAATAAACATGAAAAGCTTTGAATATATGTAACTAAATGTAATACTATGTAAATAAATTCTTTATTTTATAACATACATGTTTCCAGCTATATCGCGTGAAGGAAAATAACTACTATATAACTATATATATAGAAGTAAGATACTAGTTATAATATAAACGTAAAACATGAAACTTTCTAATGTATACATACCTTTTTGAACAACCTTGTTTATACAACGTATTTATTAGGTAATTAATGCTGACTTCTATGTGCGTCCTAATTTTACAAATTTTTGCTAAATTGTCTTGTATATCGTATGGTATCGCAAGATTTTAAATGCTAAATATCAGTATAATTGCATTAATAAGTATATCATATTTCGTTTCCTTTTTATTGATCATGACTTTATTGCTTGTATACAGATTTGGAAATGGACTTTGTATCTCCAATTATTACTCCCATTGTTCAATCTTTGATGGTACCAGTTAAGAAACACATGAGTTTCCTCTTCTCCTCCACAACCTATGTTAGAAACATGCGCGCGAGATTGTTGGAACTGAATCATACAGCACATGGGCTGGAACAAAAGAAGGATGCAAACGATGCAAACAATCTATTGGTACCCGATTATGTACCAAGTTGGTTGTCACAAGTCATAATTATCAATGAAGAAGCGGGAGATATCCCAAGAGGCGGGGATGGATGCCTCAACATCAAGAAGAGATACACGGCAGGAAAAAGATCATTTGATATTCTCAATAAGATAAATGATCTTGAAAGACAAGAATCTAGAATGAAGTGGACTAATGAACAAATACCTCTTGGTATGGTGATTAGTTCTACAAGGCCATCCACATCTACACCTGTGTATCATGATGATGATACCCAAAACATCTTTAAGTCTAGAGTGCTGATATTCAATGATGTATTAAAATCCCTTGGATCGGATAGTAACACCCAAAAGATGGCTCTATGTGGGATGGGGGGTGTTGGTAAAACCACAATGATGGAAGAGCTAAAGAGGATCGTGGAGAGGAGGGGAATGTTTAAATGGGTTTTTAAGGTGGTTATTGGTGAAAAGTATGACCCAATTGCTATTCAACAAGCTATTGCACAATACATGGGTGGTGAAGCTTTAACGGAAACAACAAGAGATGCAAGGGCTGATCGTCTTAGGAAAAGATTTGAGAAGATGTCGGAAAATGGCACAAAGAAGATTTTCATTATATTAGATGATGTTTGGGAGAAGGTTGACCTCAAAGATATTGGACTTACAAGTCCTTTGCCAAAAGGATTCAAGTTATTGGTCACGTCAAGAAATGAAAAGGTTTGCATAAATATGGATATTGAAGCTAGTTCAATTTTCAGATTGGTTGGTTTAGAAGAAATAGAAGCAAACTATTTATTCTGGGAAACTGTAAGACTTACAGATGGGGATGATGAGCTCCACAAGATAGGAGATGATATTTTAAGAAAGTGTGGTGGGTTGCCTATGGCTATTAAAACCATTGCATTAACTCTTAGAGGTGAACATAAGGATGCATGGAAAGGAGCTCTAGTACGTTTACAACGTCGTGACCTTGAAGACCTTTATTCCATCGTGGCTAGTATTTTTGAGATAAGCTATAATAATTTAAAAAAAGAAGATGACAAAGAAATATTTATTCTCTGTGGCTTATTTCCAGATGACTATGAAATTGTTATGGAAGAGTTAATGAGATATGGATGGGGATTGAAGTTATTTAATAAAGCATATAGTTTAATAGAAGCAAGACAACGGACCAACACGTCGGTTAGCAACCTGATACGTGCAAATTTGTTGACCGAAAGCAATAACAAAGGATGTGTCAAAATGCATGATCTTGCACGTGATTTTATTTTAACTAATATTTCAAAATTTAAGCAAGCATCCATTGTTAATTATAGTGACAAGTCGGAATGGCCTACACAAGATACACAAGAGTCATGCGAAAGAATTTTATTAAAGTGCACAGGTATGTCGGAGTTTTCCCAAGATTTTAGTTACCCAAACCTTGCACTTTTAAAGTTGATGAATGGGGATAAGCCACTCAAGTTTCCAGAATTTCATAAGCGTATGAAAAAGCTGGAAGTCGTAGCATTTGACAAAATGAAGTCTCCATTGCATCTAGTATCACTTCAATCCATCAACCTTCGAACATTATGCCTTCACTCATGCTTGTTGGTGGACAATGATATCTCTTTTCTTGGAGATCTTATCAACTTAGAAGTACTTAGCATTACTCACTGTGGCATCCGAAAGCTACCACATACAATAGGGAAGTTGAAAAGGTTGAAGCTACTAGATTTGACCGGATGTGTGGACCTTTGTATTGATGATGGTGTATTTCAAAACTTGGACAAACTTGAAGAGCTTTATATGAGAGTTTCTAAAGGGAAACCTATTAAGTTCACGGATGCCAATTGTGAGGAGATGAAGATGCTTTCAAGCAAACTTTATGCATTAGAGATCGAATTCTTTGAGAATATTCTTGACCCGAAAAATGTTTCTTTTAAGAAACTTCAAAGGTTTAGGATATCTATGGGTTGTCTATTGAATGAGAAAACCATTCACATCGGTTATCTATTAGATGAGGAAAATGTCAATACCAATGCTACATATTCCTTCAAGAATACATTGAAGTTTGTGACTAACTGCAATGAGCTTTTAGAATGCAAAATCAATGAGTTGTTTTCTGAAACAGAGGAACTACATTTATGTGTGGAAGATATGAGTTATGTTGAAGATATTTCAATGCATACTTCTCAATATTCCACATTTTGCAATTTAAAAGTTCTTCATATTTTCAACTGTGGAAACTTAACACACCTTTTCACAAATCCTCTGGCAAATGGTTTCAAGAAACTTGAAAGCCTTACAATTTCATCATGCCATGTTTTAACATCACTAGTAAGTTTGCGTGATGATGTCAATGTAATGGAGTTACCACAACTGTTGGATTTGAAGCTCTATGACCTTCCTAATTTTACAAGCATCTTTCCTGATAATAATATTTCTCAAACAAAGTCATTCTTGAATAATAAGGTAAGCACATTGACATATGTTCGTGTTAATATTCTATATTTCATACATACCATTATGCGATATTAACTTGTGGTATAGACAAAGAAATTATTGAAAACCAATATGTTAGTTATATATGATGCGAAAAAATTTTGATTTAATTTACAGTAGTGTTGGAAATTAATTCATACTTACAAAGAAAGTATCAAAATCCAATTTTGATGGTGCAGGTTTTGATTCCAAAGTTGTCAAAACTAACAGTTCATAGTATGGAAAACTTGAAGCAGATGTGGCCTTGTGATATTATTAGTGGTGAGGATGATAATGTTTCCATGTTGAGAGAGATAGAAGTGAAAGACTGTAATAGTCTTGTGAATCTTTTTCCGAAAAATCCAATACGAATATTGTGTCATGTAGAAGAGCTTAGTGTTCAAAGATGTTCGGTTGACGTGTTATTTGACATCAACTTGGGTCAAATTGAAGGGCATTGGAGCAGCAACTTGAGAAGGATTAAGGTCTTGAAACTACAGGAGCTTAAAGAGGTGTGGAGGATAGAGAATGAAAATAACTCTTGTGTTCCCATCGTTGGTTTTCAAGCTATGGAATCCATACACATTGAAAGTTGTAAGAAGTTTAGAAATGTATTCACACCTATAACCGCTAGATTTGATATGAGGTCGCTTGTGGACATCAATATTATTGATTGTGGAGAAAATAGCAAAAGAAATGATGCTGAATTGTTTAACAATAAACAAGAGCATGAGGTACGTATGTGTGCATATATGGATTTCAAATTGTATATTTTAGCTTTATCAACTCACTTTCTAGTTTATTAAATTAGTAGTAAATTACATAAATCTTCATGGAGATTTTGTAAGCTTGGTCAACTATAATAAACTTCTAGATGCTCATTATTATTTTAAGAAAAAGTTTCTGAGTTATATAAGTATTAGAACATCTTAAATTTGTATTAATAGTTTATTGATTGTAATATCATAATTATTTTGATAATTGTTCCAATATTAATTGGCAGGTGCAAATTAGTGTTTTATCAAAGCCAGAGATATTAGAAGTGGATGAAAATAAATCTATCATTGCATTCCCATCCTATCACCTCATACAAACTTTCCATCATCTTCGTCATATAAAGATTGATGGATATGAAGGAGTGAAGGTGGTGTTTGAGATAGAGAGTCCGAGTAATAATAGAAAATTGATGACAACTCCACAACAACCATTATGTTTACTTCCATGTCTTGAAGATTTAGAGTTAGAAAACTTAGACGTGTTGAGTCATGTGTGGAAGTGGAAGGAAGTCTTTATTCATAACCCACAACAACGACAATCATCCTTATTTAATAACCTTGCAACCATAAGATTGTATAAATGCAACGGAATTAAGTACTTGTTTTCACCTCTCATGTCCAAACTTCTTTCCAACCTAAAGACAATCAAAATAATATCTTGTGAAGGCATGGAAGAACTTGTTTCAAATAGAGATGATGATGATGATGATGGTGAAGTATTGACTACATTTACTTCTACGACCACTTTGTTCCCACATCTTGATTCTCTGGTTCTTTGTCGCCTATATAATCTGAAGCGTATTGGTGGTGATGCTGTCAGAGGGACAACTAACGTCACTACTGATCAATTTAAGGTATGTTTTGTACTTAGTTTTTAATATTCACTATTTGTGGGCCTTCATTCACTCCCACACTCAGAACACTTTTGATAATAAATTCTCTCCCTACTTTCATAATCTTATAGTAATTGTAGCTAAATGGGAAACAAACTATGGAATTTTATTATGATAATTATGGTTGTTTAAACAACTTTTTTACATTGGTTTTTAATTTAATGCAGCTATCTCAAGCTAGTTTTGTTTCTTGGTTCTTATGCCAATGCTCTAAAGAGATAAATATAGAGGAATGCCATGCTTTGTCAAGTGTTATTCCATGTTATGCAGCAGGAAAAATGCAAAAGCTTCAAGTTTTGATGATAGATAATTGTAGATCCATGGTTGAGGTATTTGAAACTATACTCCCAATTGTTCCAAGACCAAGACAGATTACCATGCATGAACTTCCCAACCTTAAGATATTGAAGATCTATAAATGCGACTTATTGGAATATGTTTTCACGCTTTCCATGCTTCAAAGTCTCAGGAAACTTGAAAACTTGAGTATAGTCGAGTGCGCAACAATGAAAGTAATTGTGAGGGAAGAAAAAGAAGAGACGTCATCTAAGGTGGTTGTGTCCTTTCCATGTTTAAAATCAATTGAACTAAACGATCTACCAAAACTTGCAGGTTTCATATTGGGGATGAATATTGACATTAAGTTGCCATCAATAGATTATGTTATGATTAATGATTGCCCTCAAATGAATGTGTTCACATCTGGTCAGTCAACGGCACCAAAGCTAGAGTACATACACACACAGCTAGGCAAACATAATCTTGAGTGTGGCCTTAACTTTCATCTGGTATGTTTATTAATTTGTTTTGTTTGCATCACATGAAAATAAAATGTCATGAGTAGAAATTATTAAACACATTAATCTTCCACTTCATTTAATTACAACTTCATTAAATTACAATAAGACATTGCATGCAAAATTTTGTGATTTTAGAATTTTAACCTCAATCTTTTAGTGTCCCATATTTCTACTTTGATCATTTTTTAATCAAAATTTTGTTTTCCCTAACATATGCTTTTTGTTTTATCTATTTTTTCGTCTCTGCAGATTCCATCCTCAAATTCAAACAGTTCAACTTCGTGCCCTACAGAAAGGACGCCTTGGTCCTTCCATAATATCATTGAAATATATTTGGAGAGTAATGCCAAACTTAACAAGATCATTCCATCTAATGAGCTGGTAAAGTTGCAAAATCTTGAAAAGATTACGGTAATTGATTGTAAGTATGTAGAGGAGGTATTTGAAGAAGTGGCAAACAATGAGTTGCTCATTGTGGTGAGGTTTCCAAAGCTAAGAGAAATGGAGTTCAATTGGTTGGACAATCTCATGTATATATGGAAGAGCAATCAACAAAGAATATTGGAGTTTCCAAACCTAACAAGAGTGTTTATTAATCTATGCAATAGTTTAGAACATGTTTTTACGTCTTCCATGGTTTGTAGTCTCGTGCAACTCCAAGAGCTACGTATAGTGCGCTGCAATAATATGGAGGTTATTGTCAAGAAAGAAGAAGAAGAAGATTGTGATGGAAAAGTGAGTGAGGTGGTGCTACCTAGTCTAAAGTTGTTAGAACTTGAATATATCTGGAGTCTCAAGGGATTTTGCTTAGGTGCAGAAAATTTTTCATTCCCATCACTAAATACCTTGGTAATAAAAGAATGCCCGAATATGAGGATTTTCAGCGAGGGGCGTGCTATTGCTCCTATGCTAAAGTTAGTAGAGACAAGTTTTGGGTTGTTTCAGGGAAGGGAAGACATCAACTCATTCATAGTAACCAAAACGCAAGAGGCAAGTAGCTAGATGTAGTTTAGAATAACATCTAAAAGTCGTTATAAATCTATAAAATTAATTTACTGTAATGTTTCATTTTCTGCAGGGAATCAGATTTGGAGAATTAGAAGAGCCCCCTCCTTGTTTGGTCATGTGAATGTTTGCTTTGGTTCTCAAAATATTTTAGTATAGAATTTTGATCTAAAAAAAACTGCATCATTGTTTTTATATGTTGTATGAGTGATACTGTTTAAGTTTTAGCATCAGACAACATTCATTGTTTGTTCTTGTTGAGATAGAATCTTTTTCAAAAACATCCTGAATGACTTGAAGATTAGTATGTTATACAAATATGATAGCCTTGTTACTATTTGGTAAAAAATAATAACAATAGTTATATCATATAAACAATTTAGTGCAAGCATAGATTAGTTGAGGTTGTAGGCACTCCTAATTTTGTAGTTTTAACAGAGAATATAATAGATGGGATTAAGGTAACGTTAAAGGAACCTAAAGAATTCAAAAACACATACTAATTGATCAAGTTGGGTCATGGGTGAAAGCCCATAAAAAGAACCTTTGGTATACTCATATCACAATTTTGATTGTTTCTTTTAAAAAATACATCTATGGTCTCCAACCCCTCTTGTCCCACCACAACAGAGCCCTCATCGAAACTCTCTAGCTCTCTCTCGTTTTCTCTCTTTACTGTCACAACTATTTTTCTATACTATAGTTTAGTCATGAATTGAACTTAATGAAATTGTTAATTTAAAATTGAACTAACTAGTGTTGAAACTAATCTCTCATAATCTTGATGCCCAAGAAACATGACCAAAGGATTTAACTTTAGGAAAAACGATAGTGGCTTTATATAAAATATTAAGAGGGGTCTAATGTAGGAATTGTTAGCGTGACCATCTTGAGAGTCGTTTGTTTTTCAATTACAAATGTAAGATATTGTTTGAGAAAACCAAATATACATAACCTCGGAACATAAACCCAAACTGTCGTTACACGAGAGTTTGCACTCACTCTGTTCACCTCCCTAGGGTAAAGAGAGTTTTTTTTTTCTTTGGTTTTCTCTATACCCTGTGGATGGTCATTCTGTCACGAAGTTGGCAGCGGGAGTGGGACGAGAGCTCAGCTGCGTGTATCTCTCTTTCAGTGACCTGGGGTAGGAGACGATTTTCTGAGTTTGCCTTGTTGGTATGCTCAGTGGTCATAGCAGGTGCCTTTTGTTTTTGTATAATGGAAAATTGATTTTAAATAATTCAAATAATTACTTATTGCCGATAATAATTCATACTATTAATTTGGATGGTAACACTCACAACTTTCACTTTTGTTACCTACAACAGTCCGAGTGACATAATTTTTAATTTTTTACGCTCGACTTATATTTATTTTAGGTTAAATTTAACTTGTATGTTTCTTAATTTTATTCATAATCATTATTGCGACCGGAACCGAGTCCAAATCAAACGTAAAAAGTGAAATTATATCATTGGGATTGTTGTTAATAATAAAAATGAAAGTTGAAAATGTTACCGGCCAAATTAATAGTATGAATTATTATTTGTCAATAGGTAATAGTTTGGATTATTAAAATTCAATTTATCTATAACGATTCATTATGAACTAAACATACGTAAGTTGATTATTGAGTGGGTATAATGGTTACTATTTGTATGTTGGCCAAAGTTATCCGATAGTGTTACATTCCGGTGAAAACGCGAAATGTTTAGGTGTGACTACAAGAAAAGTGACTATTAGGGACTAAATTATTAGGGACTACTTTATCAATCTCATATACATACTATCAAAGACTAATATATCAGTTACAAATAATATTTGAGACTGAATTTTGTATGCCTAATATAAGTAACTGATATTTAATCTCTAAAAATAGGACAAAGACTAAATTTCAATCCCAAATACACATACATAATAAGAGTTTTTGGAGGGAAGTTTGATAGTAACTGAATTTCAGTCCCAACTAAGATAACTAAATATCGTCATTATATGATTAACTGATGACAAGTCTCTAATAAATAAGGCATATGTTGAAGACTAAAATTTAGTTCTTAATATTCAAAATGCATATTGAATTAGGGAGTAAAATTTAATCTGTAATGATTTTTGCATTGGAAATTTATTAATAACTGATTTACAATCTCTAATTATTTGATGCGGATTATTAATCATATAAATGTATTGAACATTGAAAATCAGTCTTAAATATATTATAATTATCATTATTTGAAACTGATATTCAGTCTCTATAAAAGTTTGCAGATGTAATAATTGGGGATTGATATTCAGTCTCTAATAAAGAAAATAAATGTACTATTTTTAGAGAATATATTAGAGATTAAAAATCAGTTATTGATATTCGTATTGTAATTTGAATCGGGAGTTGACTTTCACTTTGGAATGACTTTGCATAGGAATATTGATTAAGGATTGATTTATAGTCTCTAATAATACGACACAACTTATATAATTTTAAATATATAAGGTATCAAATATTAGAATTCAGTCTTAAACATGTTATAAGTGTTTTTATTTTAAACAAATATTAAGTCTCTAAAGAGTTGCGTAAGTAAATATAATAAATAGGAACTAATATTCCGACTCCAACAAAGAAAATACATTTAACTATTTCTAAAAAATATAGCATAAATTACAAATTAGTTATTAATATTTCTAAAGCAAATCAAAACAGAGAGGCTGACTTTCAATGTGAAAAGATTTTTGTATAGAAAACTAATTAATGATTGATTCTTATTCTCTAATAATATGACACAAATTATATAATTATAAAAAAAGGGGTCGCTACTAGAAAATAAGCTTAATGTAACATTTTAGGATAAACCATTTTCAGATTAGTTGCATTTTACTCTAATGCAACTTCTTTCGACAAAAAGGTTGCATTAAAATATCTAATGCAATTTTTTTTTTAAAAAGTTACAAAATATTATTAAAATTCCGACTATTTTATTTTAAAGTTACAAATATTACTGAAAAATGCAACATTATTTTAGAAGTTATAAATTTTATTGAAATTTACTACTTTTATCAGAAAAGTCGAATTGCTAAAATACATATATGCTAACTCGTATTTGAAAAGGTTGCATAATTTGTGACTATAACTTTTATTAAAATGTTTCTGTCGTAGAGAGGTAAAAAGGCTAAGTTACATACATCACAATAGTGTCAAATAACAGTTTTTTTTTTTATTTGTTTGTATTTTTAATAGAGCATGTAGTATCAGAATTTTTAGCGAGCCAAAGTGTCTAGACGTTAAACCCAATGATTTTATAAAAAGAACTAGAAGAGAGCAACAATCTAGCAGGTAAACATTTTGATGAACTATCCAAAGTTAATTAAAAAATAAAAGTTCTATAAGAGAGCAAAATTGTGAAATAAAATTTAATATTTACGGAAAAAAACCCTTGGGGTAGAACCCGGGTCATATCTAAAAACCGGCTGCTAGTGTTTACATGTTTAAAAGTGTTCTTTTACTTTTATATGTTCATCAAAATTAATATAAACCTAATTTACATACTACCATCATTCAAGAACAGGGGCAACATAATTACCGAGAAAAACCGTAAGTAGGGCAATTGGAAAGTGGAAATTTAGAACCAAGCACGTCGATCGAGAGCTTGAAGACTTTTGCAGGAAAAACTGGTTAATTACATGCACAAATCGTCAATCAAGAGCTTTTAAATCGTCTATCAAGAGTTCAAATACGTTAGTAGTTATCGTCTTTTTCCATCAATTTGTTCGATTGTTTGCTCTCATGTATACAGAAATCTGAATTATTATCTTCGATTACCATATATCATTCTAATTTCTCAGATTTGGTAATTACATAAACAACTCTGTTATGGAATGGGTGGTTAATTATTATGGATACCATCATTCTTTATGCAAGTTCAATTCTTGATACATTTGAACAATGATTATAAAATTGTTCATATCTGCGAGTACTACATATATACTACTTATTGCATTATATAAGTGTATGTTATATTTGCTTATGGCCTATGAGTGTAAGACGCACCTTACCTTTCTGTAGAATCCTCCGTTCTCCTTGTATGCTTTAAGAACTATTTTTGGGTGACTAAAACATGTGACATGTATGATATATCTGGTTGTTCCCACGTTTCAATATTATTAGCATGCATTTGTGTGTTAGTTTCTTTCCCACGTAGGCCACCTCTTTAATTGCTAGCATGCATTTTTTGTATTTATATTCAACTTTGAATATGCAACGGAGAAGAAGAAAACAATTAGCAATAGTCCTTTCATTTACGTTTTATCTTTCAGTTTATTACTTTCGAGTTTGGAGACCACCGAGCTCGAATCCGGTTCTATCAATGGCGGTATCAAACTTCTTGAACCTGTAATACTTTAACATCATCATTAACAGGCTTTGCCAAGCTATATGAGCTCTAGCTAATAGCTAATTTTGAAATTAACAGGCTTGGGCCAATTACAACAAGTTGAGTATTGTAATATTAGATAAATGACTACTATAAAATTGAGTTATTACATAATCACAGAAGTTTCTATTGATTGGATTATGTATACTTTGAGCTCTGAATTGTTGACTTTCTGTATGCTTTTGAAAAAGAATATTTTTCCTTCAAATTTTGGCACTTCAAACACTTTGCACAATATCCGCTGCAACTGTTTTGTTATATGTTGTACCTTGTATCTGTTATTATATTGTAATTTACATGTTTGAATCATTCATTCATTCTAACTGATATTCAAGCAGGTGTATCTTAAGAAATTCACAACAGCAAACATATCTGCATGTATTATTTTATGCAGATCATCACAATATACAACCGCAAGAATGAATACAAATGTTCCATGCGGTTATCTTATCCTGCAAGTAAACAGAATATATCTGCATCAGTCAGTTTCATCATGTTATGAACCAAATTACAATTTCTTGATGTTGTTGAATTAAGTTATTGAGTTAGTAATGGATACAATCTACAAAGAAACAAAGTATACCTCATTTTGTTTGATAAACCTGGCTGCTTTTGGAGCTGTTTTATGTCATATCTTTTTTGGTTCTTTATGATTTTGTTACTTTGTATCTAGGTCCTACTTCAGAGTTTTATGGTGGTTTTAAAATCATTTATGGTTTTATTCCTTGACGGTTGGGATTTTATTTTTATCCCGTGTCATGTATCAAAGTAATTTAATCTTTCCATCAACTGTTGGATGTGTAATTCCAAAGTCAAAACAATAGTCAATGGGTCAGCATGGATAATTAGAAAGTCAAAAGAATAGTCAACAAGGTTTTCCAAAGTCGAAAGAATAGTCAATGGGTATGTAAATATCATGCTACTTGATAGGTGATTCCTTAAATGAAGTCAAAGTACATCCAAGCAGCAAGATTCCTGGTTGTTGACACATTGTAATCGACCAAAATAACCCCGTAGTGGTCGTCAATGACCTTATCTAGAAAATAAATAACCCAAATGACCATCGATAATCCTAAATGAGCATCAATGCCGCTAATCGAGCATCAATGACACCAACTAAGCATCAATGACCCTAATTAACCATCATTAACCCTAATTGAGCATCACTAACCCTAAATGAGCATCACTCACCCTAATAGTGCATCAATAACCCTAAGTGAGCATCCATGACCCTAATTAACCATCAATAAATTATAACTGGTCGCTGATCAAATTAACCTTATGTTAACATCATCGACCCTAATTAAGCATCATTGACCCTAATTGACCATAAATTTACTGTTATTCGCTACTAAAGATCAAATTAACCGTAATTAAACATCAATGACCCTAATTGAGCATTACTGACACTAATTAAACATCAATAACCCTAATTGAGTATCACTACCCCTATATGAAATTCAATAACCCAAGGTAACCATCGATAATCCTAAGTGAGCATCAATGACTTTAATTGACTATCATTGACCCTAATTAAGCATGACTTACCCTTAACTAGAATCACTAACATTAAGCAGGCATCATTGACCCTAATTAACCATCAATTCACACTTGTAATCAAAATTACCTTAAATTCACATCATTAACCATCATTGGCCCTAATTGGCCATCAATTTACTCTAGTTAGTCGCTAGTAATCTATTCAACCTTAATTGAGCATCAATGACCCTAAATGAGAATCTGCGACCCTAATTGTGCATTAGAGACCCATATTAAGCATCAATGACCCTATTAACCATCGATTAACTCTAACTGGTCACTAGTGCTCAAATTAACCTTGATTTAGCATCGGTGAGCCTAATTGATAGTCAAAGTAGCTAATTTTGTATAGCTAGGTCTACGGTAGTTAGTTTAAATTCCAACGAATGCATAAATTAACACTATTTCTCCATTGATCATATTAACCCTAAATGACGACCAATAGTCCTAATAGGATGTTAATAACCCTAATCCACAAATATTAACTAACTTAATTCATCATCATTTACTCTGGCTATAATAGGCAACCAATGATCTTGATTAACCTTAAATGACCTAAATCAACTTTAATCTCTCACGGATGATCAAACAAAATCCTAAGCGACCATCAATAACTCTAATTTACTATTAGTTACCTTAATGGAATATCATTAACCTTAATTGATCCTCATTTAGCCTAAAACAACAATCAATGACCTTGATTGTTTTTAAGTACCGATATATACTTATAATTATTATGATGAAAATTTGTTAATTTTTTTTAACTTTTTATTGTTAGTTAAAAATCTACATTAAATCTGAAATAATTTATAAAACATAAAAGTTAGTATTCTACAAATTTATATATCATAAAATTTTTCTCGAGATTGTTTATTTTTTATTTAATTTCTTACCCTGGATTTCTACTTAAAAATTAGAATTTCCCTCCAAGTTTTAGTTTCATCTCAAATCGCTTCAATTTCCCTCCTAATTAGAGAAAGAAAATTGGCCGCTAAGCATCAATACATACAAATTCTTATGATCTGTGTTTCGGTGTTTTATCCCATTTCAATTCCCGTATATGATTACTCGTGGGTAGAGACAGCAGGTGCACAGGAGGAAAAATTGCATGTAATTTTGACCCCTAACATGAAATTGATCCTTGCACGAGAGCGAAATTGATTCTTCTCGTTCTCGTGTGTGTGTATATATAAACACACACACACACACACTCACACAATTAGATTAGTACTAATATGGTGTTGAGCAGCGATCGATATCATCAACCAATCTTATATTTCGGAGTAGCAAATCGTAAATAATAGCAAACCTTCATCATCGAAACTTGTTCCTAGTCGATTCTGAGTTGCGATTTGGAATGAAAACAAGCCGATCATCGTTTATGATTTATGTTCTGCAATGTGATTTTGAGACCAGGTCAGAATACAAACTAAATCAATTCATATGAAGTTATTTACAAATATTAGTTAGTTTCTAAAATCCAGTCTATAGCATTAAAGGCTGTTGTTCTTGATGATTATCTTGTGCAGACCGTCAAATTTCACAGCAACCTTAAGGATAACCTTAGGAGTTGATCTTTGCTGAGAAAATATAAGGTATAACTTGTAATTCTTTCTGGCTTGTAAATAATAAACTTTGGTCTATGGATCTGGGGAAGAAATACTTTGCTTCTGGTCTTAATTATAGTTTGCTTCTGATCTTCAGTGCATGTTCACATGGACAACGATCTAATTCTTATACAATTTTGTCAATTACGAATTCGAAATGGTTTTTGTTTAATTCAACACATATGAACTTGAACGTGTGCTTTTGACGATGATGGTAAGAGTAAGTATGCTTTTGTATATTAATATGTTTTCATTAAATCTTGTTTATTCACACACTCTAAACCTTTTGAAGTGTATTACAAGTTGCATTTTAATGTTAAAAAACAAGGATGACTAAATGATGACACACGCATTCAACATGTAAGTTATAACTCTCTAGAATTATGTCAACTTGAGTATACTTTCAAAATTTTAATTGTTTTTCTATACCTTTGTTAGAAGAATATTATTCATCATAAATAGAAGGTGGTGGCGAAGTTAACTTCAGAAGGTACAACTATAACGACTACCATGCATCAAGAGCTAGAAAAAGAGGCGATTCAAAGCGTGTGTGCCAAGGAGAAAACAAGAAAATCTGCATGGATGGTGGGCGTTGGATCAGTGCTAAAAAAAGATTTGTGGATGACATCAGAAGTTCAATCTTCTCAACAACCTTCAAGTGAGGCCTAAACTTTTCAAAACCAAGTTGCTTCACACGAAAAAGAATTGAAATAAAGAAATGAAAAGTATGAAAAATTATCAATATTCATGAGCTCGAAGTTTCCAGATTTTAAGGGTGTAGCATTCGCAGCTGCGAGTAGTGGAGCAACTGGTTCGGAGAAGCAACTTAATGACGATGTTCGTGGTAGTGATAGTTTTATGTAGTATGTTAGCTATAAATATTTTTATGGTGTTTGGTTGTTTGATATTTTAAATTTTAGAATTAATCGAGTGAGTAGCATTATATCTTTATATGACAGTTTGATTTAGTATGTTAGCTAAGACATATTTGGGTTTGATTTTAAAGACTAAACTTCCGACTCTAAATATATATATTAAAGACTAAAAAATTAATTATAAGCTACTGATTATTAGTTTGTACAAAAAACATTTTCAGGATTGAAAAAGTTATTAAAACATACATATATTCATCAATACATACATTTGACACAAAATACTAAGACATCTAAGATTAAATTTCAGTCCTAAAAAACATATTAAATTTGAAATGGTATGTTATCAAATACTAATTATTAGTCTCTAAAGAATATAGCAGAGACTGATTGGTTTTGTTATCAGGGATTAAATCTTGGTCTTTACAACGTCTTATTAAGGAGTGAATTGTCATGAAACTTGGATCTAGTTAAACGTATCTGGGATTAAATCGACAAGGTTTAAGAACTGAATTCTAGTCTCCAAAAGACTATCACCAAAGACTGATTTTTATTTGCAACTGAAAGGTATTCGATATTGAAATGACTTGAAATAAGATGATTAATTAAGGACATAATTTATATGTTTTAGAGACTGAATGTTAGTCCCTGTTGGTGGCACACAATTTAGACTGAAATTTAATGACTAATGCGAGTATCTAGAACTAGGTGTTTAGAACTGACTTGGGACTAGTAAAATCAGTCCCTGATATCCATTAGAGACTGATTTGGAAGTATTAGAGACTAAGTTTTCAGTCTCAAACGCACCCAAACGCACAACTGCACAATGTAATCATACCATTCATTGTACAAGTTGAACGTGTAAATGAAATTATCAAACATTCTGATTACCTGAAAAAGCATACTCAAACAGTCAACATAAAGTTGGTGAGAACATAGGTTTTAATAAACAACATAATGTTTCTTAATTGATGCAACATAAAAAAGTCCACAACCAAACCTACTTATATGTCAGGTGATTCATAACTGTCACACATATAAATCACAGAATCAAATAATATAACATCACGACTCCTATTCGGCAGTCTCAACTGGGTCCAGTCGGTGCAGGAAATATGTTCTAAGTAGCGCTACCTATATTATCTGACGGCTTCTTATACGAATTAATGGTTGTGATTTATGGCAGTTAATGACAGTAACTTATCAAAATTCTTATTTACACTAGCATCAAACCAATAATACAATATGATTTTCTCCCCAAAAGTTTATAAATAAAAACGGGCTATATAACTCACCTTTATTCCCGCAACTTATCAATAATTTCCTACAAAATAATTATTTGTTAGAATAAATATTTATTCTTTTAATTATTATTTGTATTACTTATATTATTATTAATTAGGCTTTACATTTTTTTAAGCAGTATTTATCATAGTATAAAAATTATCAAATTTTACAAAAGGTAGTATTTTCGTATCTAGATTATCCTATAAAATTTTCAATTAATATTTCCTTGTAGGTATTTTTCTATAATTTTACAAGATTTCCAATTAATGGTAGAAATAGCTATATGTCTCTAAAAATTCTGAAAATCATATAAACTGTTCTATTCAGTATCTAATATTTTATGTAAAATATTTATAATTTTATCTACTGTTTTGCTATCACTTACAATTTTCTCTTTATTAAATGTTCTAAAATAAAACTTTATCATACTAATGAAATAATTCATGAAATTAATGCTGTAACTTAAGTATATTATTGGGATCATTATATAAATTTTCTAGATTTTTATTAAATCTCAATCTTCTACTTGATAATTTTCTTTTATTACATTATTTCAATTATATAAATTAATATATCTTATATAAATTTCTCAAAATTTACAGTTTATTATTTTTATAATTTCTAAACTGATTTCTAAAAATTTTATTCCCACAATCACAATCATTTAAGTATCTAACCTAATCTAGTCTAGTTAATCATGTAATAACAATTAATTTAACATCTTTAAACCTTTTATTTTTATTTAAATATTTTGTTTTTATTAAAACCTTTAAAACTTTCTATTTTATAATCTTTGTTACTAAATTTTAGTTGGAAATCAATGTTTTTATAAAATTTGTAATTAGTTTTTGATGATATGTAACATAAGGGTTTAAACTATATGTATGTTGAACACTTACATAACTTTACAAGCTTTTTAATCATAAAGTTTTATAAATCTAACCTTGATTGTGTATGGGAGAAAGATTTTAGAGAAATATTGAGAGAAATCTTCAATCTTCTAAGATTCCAACTTGAGAGTTCTTGACTTGGATGGCTCGTGTAAGATGATGATCGATAATTGTATGGTGATCGATTTGATGATGATGTGGATGGTGGGTTCAGGTGGTATGAGAACCAAGAGAAAGAGGGTGGGTGGTGGTGTTGTTGTGCCTAAAGAAGGAGAGATTGTTGGAGGAGAAGTTTAGTGTAAAAGTTGGTGTTTGGGTGCACTTGTTCTTCGGCCGAATGGTCAAGAGAAAAGAAGAGAAATATTGGGTTTCATAATCATATCTAGGCTTAGGGTTATGAAGTGTATTGTAGGGTGTGCGTGTGTCAAAATATAGGGTGTGTGTGTCAAGATACTAAGGGTGTTGAGTGGCAATGGGGATAGGTGTCATCTCCCCATGCTAATGTGTTTTATGAGTTTCTTAATTGTAATTAGTTAGTGATTAGATTGTATAAGTATCTAGGTATTCAAGTGACAAAAATTAGTTTAAGTTTTTGATTTGTTATTAACTTCTTAGTGGCATAGTTAATTTGGTTAAGGTTAGTTTTAGGTTTGATCCCATTTCTTTACTTAGACATAGGTGGAAATGTGCATATATCTAATGTCTCCTTGCACAATCTTATGTCTTGGTAACTTACACGCATGTCTTTAGTACCCTATAGAAATCACATTCAAAAATACTTACATACATGCACACGTAAATACTCATGCATGCATGCACGTTCATGTAACATATACATATACATACTCAAATATATATAAAACTCTTATAAATTCAAATAAAATTACACATAGTAAACTCTAATAATATATATATATATATATATATATATATATATATATATATATATATATATATATATATATTACTAACTTTAATACTTCTTGAAGTTTTAATTTGCCTAACCTTAGTTTTAGGGTTGTCACATTCTCCCCCTGTAAAAAGAATTTCATCCTGAAATTCATTTGTTATTACTATCTGATGATGTGGAGAATTTGTTTTGTAATTGTCCTTTTCATTCATTTTAACCTTAAATAAATGAGGATATTTCCTTCTGATTTCATTTGCTATTTCCCATGTAAATTCAGGTCCTCGTTTTGAATCCCATTTGACCTTCACTATTGGGATCTTACTTCTCTATCCATTATTGCTACTAGTTCTTTCACAAAATGAAGTTTCTCATCTATTTTGATTTCCTTATTGGTACCTGTAAATGTCTTATCAATCAGACATTTCTTCAGGTTGGATACATGGAAGGTGTTATGTACTCCACTTAACTCCTAAGGCAGGTCTAACCTGTATGCCACAGGGCCAATCCTATTGGTTACTTTAAAAGGGCCAACATACCTAGGGTTTAACTTATTTCTTTTCCCGAATCAAATAATTCCTTTTGATGGTGATACTTTTAAGTACACTTTATCTCCTATTTGAAATTCTAAAGGCTTTCTTCTTTTATCAGCAAAACTCTTTTGTCTTTCACGTGCTGCCTTCAATCTATCTGTGATTTCATAGATTTTATCATATGTTTCCTGTATAAGTTCTGGACCTGTAAATTGTCTATCTCCTACCTCATTCCAACATAGAGGTGATCTACACTTTCTTTTGTATAGGGCTTCAAATGGAGCTGCCCGGTATACTGGTATGGTAGCTATTGTTGTATGAAAACTCTATCAAAGGTAAGTGTACATCCTAATTACCACCAAAATCTAACGCACAGGCTCGCAATATGTCACACCCTAATTTCCACAAACGGGGTATTACCGTTGACATACCAGGATCTCAGCTACTAGTTACACCAAACGATACGTCAATTACAAAACATAATTACTCGTTAACGTTTGAAATTTCCAAAAACAGAGTTATTCAGGTAAACATAATAATAGTTGCGGAAGCATAATTAATCTCAATCTAAAATGGCGCAACACGCGCAAACCAATAAAATAATATTCATGAAAGAGAAATAAATATTCATTTGACCCATAAGATGAATGCATGAATGAGATGTTCCTAATAGTGCGCACCTTGAGAACCTGAAAGAAACATGCTAAAGTGTCAACACAAGGTTGGTGAGTTCATATGTTTTGATAAACAGAACATAATAATAGTAACCGATACAGTAAACAAAGTAATATCAGTAGATAGCTAGTCTACTTAACATGTTACATAGTGTATGAAGTTTGCAACCGAAGCTGACAATGTGAATGAAGGCCTCGGCTGTGGCTACCAAAGCATAGCAACAAAAATTAGATTAATTAAACACCCGTTTGACATGTAGTTGTGCTAGCGCAACTAGCCCGGGTGGGGTTTGTCAAACCCAGTAGATCTACTCAGAATTACCTCGCTGAAGAACATATATTAACGGTTCAAAGTGTGAGGACTTAAGTTGGTACAACACTAGTAAACAAGTGACATTACAGTAATACTGATCAAATGAAAATACGTTTTGAACACACATTTCTTTCCCCCAAGAAAATAGGTAAAGTGGGGCTAAGAACTCACCTTGATTTGCACAGCAATTAAATAATGCAAGGAACAAAGCTTAGGTTTCCGAAACACCTGAGTTTACATTTAGCATTTGATTAATATTACGTGCAGCTAACCACTGTCAGTTTAGCGTCATGATCGGGTACGATGTCGGTTATTGGTGTTTCCTCCCATGCAAACAAACTCAATACCAGTTCACTTCGAATAGCTCAAAACCCAACTATCACGCAAGGCAATTCATGTATAACGATTTATTATACTACAACTCCCATAAGATTCTAATGTCACACACACATCACACCGAACACACACCACACACACAACACACCACACACACACAATATATAATATTATATATATATATATATATATAATATTACACGCACCATAATCTATATTTAATACACACACAATTATACATACACATGCACGAATTCCTTAATCACACATATGCTACACCTATTTAACATTTATATATTTTTATCTACTTATACACTCCCAATCACCTACAAATCCATGTGCATTGAATTATTTAGCATGCATGCATACATGAGTACATATCACCACATGAAAACACAATGCAGAAAACTCACACGTGCACCCTACCCCCATGCACAATTACCATACCCACTTCCATAACACATGCACCTACCCCCCACCATCAAAACACCACCATTGCGTAACACACACAAGAACACATACATCCATGCACTCACTGCCATCCCATATATACATAAACTCCAAATTTTATACATAGAAACATATGTGAAGCACACACCATCATCGTGCACACATGGCAAAAACCACACCATACACACATGCATACATTCGCATACATCCATGCGGCTAAGCACACACCCAAGGAAAATATATGTATATATATACCTAAATATTTTTGCAAAACATATATATACACACAAGAACACACACACACATGCTAAAACACACGCCACACACCGCAGAACACATACAAAACCATACCAACAGGAGCTTTCACACACTAGTTGTAGTTGTCATTGAACGTTGGTGACTTGATAATAGTTAATAATGTTAAAACAAATAATTTCAATGTGATTATTAAGTTGTGCTTATATATTTACGTGATTAAATATTTAATTGTAAATTTTATCGCGTAACGTGGAAACGTATATTTAATCCGTATGTTTTGTATTTAGTAAAGATAAAACATATAATTGTTATTATTAGTTCATATGTTTTATCTTAGTTAGAAACATTTTAAAAGAGTATTAAAAGCTTAATTTTTATAAAATACAAATTAAAGGGCTAAAAGGGTAATTATCACAAAATAATTAAACAAAATCAAAACTCCTAACCAAATAATTAAACAAAATCAAACTCCTAACCCTAAATACCATCATCGGCCGCGATCGACCTTCCCACACCCCCCCACATTCGAATTTCAGCAAGAACAAGCAACTTGGTCGTGGTTTTGGTCGATTACAAGGCATAGAACATGTTGAATCATCAATTACAAGTCATTACACGTTTAAAGGTTAGAGTTTTACATGTTTTTCATGGTTTTTTGTTTGGCCGAAAACCCTAGATCGAATTGGGTGCTTGAATATCGAATTTTTGGTTGTTTGATGATGTTATGATGTTAGTTAGGTTATATTTATGCTAGTTTACGTTGATTATGCAAGAAAGCTCGATTTTGATGCATTGTTCATAGGTTACTAATAATAGTAACTTATTTGCATGAATGCTATGTTTGATGGTGAATTGATGTTGTTAATGTGTTTGTGATGATATAGGGATGATAGATTGATGATATTGATGCTAGAAATCAAAGAATGCATGTTGTAGTTCATATGTTTCCAAAAGTAGAAACTTGTGGTTTTGAAGAATTATGAATCATGATTTGATGTGTAGAACATGTCTAGATGATAGCATGAGTTTGAATTGGTATATTGTTAATGAAATCATGAATGTATTTGGGTGTTAGATAGATTTTGGGATGCACTTTCCCAAAAGGGAAACTTTATTTGCACAAAATCTTGGATATGATGATTTGAGCATGTTTGTGACATTAGGATCATGTTAGCATGTTCATGGATGATTGCTAATATGGTAGAATGCATTGTTTGGGTAGTATGAATGTTTAATTGGTCAATTGAAAGATTTGGTCTTTTGTGGGTATACATGATGATGGGTCATATGGGTATTGATAGTACTATTGTTTGGGTTGTAATAGATCATGGTTGAATATTTTGGTTGGCATGGATTCTGTTGAATAATATGATGATGATCGTCATACATGAGCGCGAATCTGAGGCCCCTACTTATAGGATTGGCAGGGTTTAGGGTGTGAAGTCGTGAGTGGCTTCACATGGCATGTTGTGCATGATTTGATTCTATATATGATGCTTTAGTTATGGTATAATTATGTTGAACATGATGATTATTTGAGATTCACATGACTTGTATGATAATCTAGTTATATGATGATCTAGGTAGTATATGTGGTTAATAAAGTGGCATACGTGAACAACTTGTATGATAATCATGGGTGATGAACTGTTATGCTTGATTGAATGGAAATTTCACCTATAATGTCACCAACGGGTCGAGCGGGTCAACTGGGTCAATGTGTTCTGTTTTTCCAAAACCTTGAGTTCTTTGGGTTTATAGAGCACTTAGGGTTTCATTATGATTCTGTGTACACATACTTATGTACTTGCGTGTTCTAGGTGACCTCTGAAGGTTGTCTTTCCACTCTCTCTTTCGAGTTAAGCTCTTAAGTCTTTGTTGTGCACACCAGGTGAATTCATGCCCCACTCTTTTACATACTCTCTTTTGGGGGAGATAGCATACTGGTTTTACAAACGCTTACTTTATATGAGTTGTGTATAGTATGATATAGTGCTGAATACCATGAAAGTCCTCACACTTTTGGATTGTTAATAATGATGATTAGCAGGAATCTTGGTAGTACTACTGGGTCTGACAAGCCCCACCTGTGAGACTCGAGGTCAAACGGGTGCAATTTTGTCCTAACACATACATCGTCACGACCTGGTAAGTCGTGACGGAGGCAACAAACGAAACACAGTCAGCTTCAATCATGAAATCACTATGATTATTACTGATGAATATAGACTAGCTATCTATTTCAATACTCCTCTTATATTTTGCAACTGTTACTGTTTTATGATTAACGCAAACTCTTGAACTCACCAACCATTGTGTTGACTCTTTTAGTATGCTATTCTCAGGTTGAGGTTACCATTGCCTAGGAGCACGTGCACCGGTCGGCATCATTGTAGTTGTCAGCATGATTGAAACTTGTTTTGGTTTGGTTATTAAACATTTAAGTATTTGTTGGTATTACTTTGGGCGCGTGTGTTTGCGCATTTTACATTATATTGTTTTACTTTGGTTTTTCTGGTTTATTAAAAGCTTCTGCATATTTTAAAGTTAAACTTTGATTTTGAATGTTTGTTCATATAGAGTCGTTCTGAGTAACTAATGATTGAGATCCTGGTATGTCACACGCCTCGCGGTAAAACCCCGCACGTGAATTTTGAGGGTGTGACAACATGGGCCAGATACGCTAAACATATCTTTTTCAAATATTTCTGAGCCTTCATACAAGAGACTATCTTTATAGTACCTCTAGGTTTATCAACATTTATGAAAATGATTCTATTATCTTTAATCAAAGGAATTTTAATCATTCTTTTTCCACAGATAATTTCTGCCTGATTCTTACTTAACCAATCCATACCCACAACAATGTCAAAGCCTCCTAATTCAATAGGGATCAAATCTATGTCAAAGCAATGATCATCTAAATTCAAGGTACAATTAGGAATAACTTCACTGGCCTCTATTATTTTTCCATTAGCTAGTTCTATCATATACTTATTTTTTAGTTTCTCTGATGCTAGTCTAAGTAAGGGTTTGAATGTATTTGAAACAAAAGTTCGGGTTGCTCCCGTATCAAATAACACAGTTGCATACTGATCATTAATAAGGAACGTACCCGTCACAACTTCTGGTCCTAGCGTGCTTCTTCATCTTAAAGTACAAATGCTCGACCATGCGCATTCTTTAGATTCCTTAGAGTTTTCCCTTTCAGTTTCGAACATTCATTGTCAAGGTGATTCTCTTTTCCACACTGGTAACAGACTGGCTTAGGATTTGCGGGCCCCTTAAATTCTCTTGATGTATGTCCCTTCTTCTTGCAGTTATAACAGATTACCAGCATACATTTCCCATCATGGTACCTTTTACAGGCATTGCTCCATGGTTGACCTTCTGTCTACGGCCTTCTTTCCTGTGCAATTCCCATAAAGTTCCTTTCTGGATTTTTGTTTATCTTCTTATTCTGGTTTCCTCCAAATTTCCTTCCTGAGTTATTGTTGTTCCATTTCCTTTTCTCTCCTACCTTCAGATCAGTTAATGATCCGTTCCTTATCATCTCATCAGTCAAACTTCCCGCTAAAGCCACTGCAGAAAGCTCATTGTATCTATCTGTATACTCCTGATATGCAGCACCCTTCATATCTAGTGCCAAAAATTCTGCTTCTATCTTTTCTATTTCATTATAGGGACAATATTTCTCAATCCCTAGGTTCCTAAATTCCTCCCAGCTTAATCCATTCATAACCTTTCTTCCTTTGGTTTGGATTTCAATTTTCCACCAAGACTTTGCTTCTCCTTAAGAGAATGTGAAGCAAACCTAGTCTTACAATTATCAGCACAATCACTGATATCTAACACTGATTCTATTTCCTCTAACCAACGTAATGCTTGCATTGCTCCACCTTTTCCATCAAAGTCTCGGGGTTTACAAGACATAAAAGTCTTATAAACATCCTTTTCTAACTCTGTCTATAACTTCTTCCTCGTGTCTTTCTATTCCTTTGGAATTTCCTGGTTCATTATCTCAAGGTGGTACACCTCTAAAGTTAAGGTTTTGTAGGAGTTGAGCTAATAACATAGGTATTGCAGCTTCTAATTGTTGAGTCACTATTTGAGAAATTCTTTCATTCTCATTTGCAGCGAGATTTACTGGCGGAGTTTCTTCTCCTAATCTAGTTCTTGGTCGTCCAACACGTGTAGTTCTTCGTACAGGTTGAGTATTTCTCCTTGGTGGCATATTTTGCAACATACAATTATACTAATATCACAAAATTTTACTCAAACTATAACATAATATTTAATAGTCATAAACAAAATATTTCATTACATTCTTATTCTACATATTTAAAGTAGTCACATAATAGATAAGGTTTCCTATATTTCTAATTTCCCCAACCCCGTTCCACATCTTAGTGAAGATACTTTTGGTTTCTTCCTTCACTTCCTTGACATCTGCTTGGATCACCCGAATTTCTCGTTGCATCTTCTTAACTCTCTTAAGAATCTGGTTGGTAGTTTCCATCTGACATTCTTCCAACTTTAGTCTCCTGATTCCCCTTTCTTTGGTTTCAGGAATATTAGGTTGAACTGTGGGTGTTATGTCAGATGTCGGGGGAAGGGTTTCTGGATTTTAATTTTCTAATTTTTTGGCCTTTATAGCCAAAAACTTCTTACCAAGTCTAACACTTTTCCTCGGGGGGGTCTCGATTGTATAACCCCCGATTGTTACTGGTGCACGTCGGATGAAAAACTTTGGCTTTACGTTGGTCTTGGTCTCGAGTTGGTATATTTCTATGTTGTTCTGAGGCTCTATTTCTGGTGTTGTTTCTTTATGGTTGCTATAATCCAAATATTTTAAAGGAACAGTTTCAATATGGTAGCTATCAGAATTATAAATACTCATAACTGCAAAAATTCTTACAAAATTTTAATTCATACCTTTGCTAGTTAAAACAACTAATCAGACGAAGGTTGGAAGAATGTCAGATGGAAACTACCAACCAGATTCTTAAGAGAGTGTTATGTTAGATGTCGGGGGAAGGGTTTCTGGATTTTAATTTTCTGATTCTTTGGCCATTATAGCCAAAAACTTCTTACCACATCATACACTTTTCCTGGGGGTCTCGATTGTATAACCCCCGATTGTTACTGGTGCACGTCAGATGAAAAACTTTGGCTTTACGTTGGTCTTGGTCTCGGGTTGGGATATTTCTATGTTGTTCTGAGGCTCTATTTCTGGTGTTGTTTCTTTATGGTTGCTATGATCCGAGTATGTTAAAGGATCAGTTTCAATATGGTAGCTATCAGAATTATAAGTACTCATAACTGCAAAAATTCTTACAAATTTTGATTCATACCTTTGCTAGTTAAAACAACTAATCAGACGAAGGTTGGAAGAATGTCAGATGAAAACTACCAACCAGATTCTTAAGAGAGTGTTATGTCAGATGTCGGGGGAAGGTTTTTGGATTTTAATTTTCTGATTCTTTGGCCTTTATAGCCAAAAACTTCTTACCACGTCGTACACTTTTCCTGGGGGGGTCTCGATTGTATACCCCCGATTGTTACTGGTGCACGTCGGATGAAAAACTTTGTATGAATAATAGGTCTAGATCATTTTGTATAGGCTTGAACTTTAATCAATACATGTAATGAATATTTGTAATTCATTATGTATATAGGTTAACCCATATGTGCGTTGATTTATGTGTATGATTACAGGTACAAACATTATACTTGGTCAATTTCTAAAATTGAAGTGTAAAAACATCTACGGATGAACATTTTTGTTCTTCCGTAGATATCTTTCTTACAAGACATTCATCAGAAGATCTTCTACGGGAATATGGGTATTCACTGATGAACAAACACCACACTGAAGAAACAAGTACCTCGGAAGAACAAATTAGCTGCGGAAGAACAAAGTAGCTGCGGAAGAACCAGACACGTACTTATATCATACAAGTGTTTCAAGTCAACAAGTCAACAAGTCAATCACAGACTCCAAGAGATTTGCTGTTTCCTTAACAGAAACACGCGTGTCTATAAATATGGGTCCTAGGTTTCACATCAAAAAAGACAGAAAAAAAGAGACGGCGAAAAATACCATCACATCGTTTCGCACGATCAACACAAACCCTAGCAGCCGTCACATCAACACACCAAAATCATAAACACAATCATAGCATAGAATTTTGTTAGCAATTAATTTGATTCTTTGTAATCATTAATCAGTTTTAATGAATTACGTTTGATTCAAAACATTATTCTTTGCATATTGTTGATATCGTTTGAGCATTTATTGTTTATTTTCTCTGGCATCGATATTTATTAATAATCAATTAAACAACGATTAATGATAATTCCGCGATCATTAATTCGAAACCAATCTAACACTGATAATTCCTGATTGCGATCCTTGGATTCACAGGTGGTATCAGAGCCAAGTGCTCATTGATCTAGATCGATTGATCTATCGGTGTTAGAATTGTTTAATTGAATAGATCTATCAGTTTTCTGACTAGATCTATAGTTTTTAAGCAAAAGTAATTTGGTGTGAAGATTTAAAATTCATAAATCAGTGATTTGTCTTTCAGCGAGTATTGTTACATTGCTCGGTTAACATTGATCTATATTCAAATTAATTGAAACATAGATTTGTGTTATTGGCTGACTTTCATTAACTATTCATAAGAAACTTTGTTTTAGTTAAAACTTCAATATTTGACTAAAATGAGTAGCTTTGTCGGTGGATCATCGTACCAGCCTCCAAAGTTGGAAACAAAAGTAGACTTTAAGTCTTGGAAGATCAAGTTCAGAAATCATGTGAACTACACTAATTCTGACTTATGGGTATCAATAACTGAAGGTCCTTATATTCCACCCACCCTTGGGATGGATTATAATGACAAAAATCAATCTATAAGTACAAAAGATCTGTCACCTGATGATGTTAAAAAGGTTAAAGTTGATATTAGAGCATACAGTTTGCTCAGTATGGCTTTACCTGAAGAAATACTAATCAGGTGTGAGAATTATAAAACAGCAAATTCCTTGTGGAGATACTTCATACTCTTTGTGAAGGGAGTGATGAAATCAGAAGCATTAGGAAGGACACACTTCGCTCACAATATGAAACATTTCATCATATTGAGGGTGAATCAATTCCTCAACAACTCCATAGGTTTATGCAATTGGTAACGAGATGAACATCATGGAGTTGAAGTATACAAATGAGGAATTGAACAAAAAGATGCTCCATACATTGCCTGAAAGTTGGAAGCAAACTGTGTCCATGTTCAAGAACACCATTGATCTCAAAGCAACTGGCTTAGATACATTGGTAGCTAAAGTTGAGGCTCTTGAAATGGGTGAAAAATCAAGAAACAAGAGTGTGAGAACACATGTCACACCTTATCATTTTAAAGAAACCAAAAGTGCTGGAAGTGCTTTTATCTCTAACAATGATAGTGACAACTCTTGTACTTTGAGTGAAGATGAAGAAGAAGTGAGCTTTTATGCATCAAAGCCTTCAAAGAAATCTTCTCAAAGTAAATCAGGAAAAGAAAAAGGAAGACCTGATGATAGAAAAGATGCATCTACATCAGCAAAAGTCTTCAACAAACAACAACCAAGCAGAGCCCATTACTGTGATTCTGGATTCTGAAGAACAAAAAGCAGCATTTGCAGCTTTTAGTTCAAGTTTTCAAGCCTACTTGGAAGCACCTTAACACCTGCAAATATCTGCCAACAAGACTTGGAAGAACTACATCCAGATGTAGTAGAGGAGATGGATCTTCAATGGCAAATGGCAATGATTGCTTATAGAGCCAAACAATACTTGAGAAGAAACAAAATTTGGCTGCAGCAAGCAAAACATCAAAGATTGGTGTTGATAAGTCAAAAGTAAGATGTTTTAAATGCAATCTCTATGGGCACTTCTCAAGAGAATGTAAACAACAATCAAATCCTGACATGAGACAACAGCAGCAACATCAGTCTCATCAGCATCAATCTCATCAAACAACAACATCTCAGAGATCTTATAGACAACAACAGCTAACCAACTCATCCCCACCAGCCACAAATGCATCAGCAGGACCTAGTAATTCTAAAGAAACTGGGCTGATCATTCTCCAAGATGGAACATGTGACTGGAGCATGTATGAGAAGGAATTTTTGGAAGAAAACCAAGCTTTAATGGCCCACATAGAGAACAAAGTTCCACCTATGGCTAGAGAGGTAAGAGATAGATTGTGTTCATCAGTGTGTGTTGAGGAAGTTGAATGATATAGAGTCCATGCTCAACAACTGGTTGATAAAGTAAAAGAAATAATGATTTTGAATGAATCTCATGTAAAAGAACATAAAATATATCAATTCAAAATTAACTCTTGACAAAAAGATTTAGATAAATTTGTATCAGAAAATTACAGCTTAAAAGCCCAAGTTGAGCATCTGACCACTTCCTTAACTAAATCCATGGCTGATCATGCATCAACTGAAGTGAAACTTCTGAAGTTTCAAATTTCATCTCAGCAATATGAGAAATTATTGAATTCTCATATTGAATCAAAGAACAGGTATGGGTTGGGATATAATGTTGTTGCACCTCCTTTGAATGATAACTATACAACTTTACCTGAATCAATGACAAATAGCTTGTCAAATCATTTTGTGCCATGCACCAAGTTTGAACAAAATGTACTGAACAAGTTAATAACAATGAATTTGAGGTGAGTGAAACTGAGTCTTCTGAATCAGATAAAATCAAACAAAATGAATCAGAATTTGACTTTGATGGATGTGATGACTTGGATGATTCTGATGAACATGATGATAACTCTGTGGATCAACTGAACATTGGTAAGAATGTTTCAGTTGAAACAATCATTCCCAAAGTACTTGAGCAAACAAAGTTGCCATATCCTCTAAAGCAAAGAAACATGTTGAAGACTATTTGCAAGAGAATAGCTCAGCTAAATGAAGGTCTTCAAGTACTTCATCAGCAACAAAAACCTTCAACTGAAGTGATTGAGAAGTGTACATCTACTGAAGTACACAAATCTTCCTTAGAAACAAAAAGAAGAGTATCGCAGAACTTCTCCGGAAGAAGAAACATCCTTCAGTAGCAGATCTGCGGAAAAACAAATCTACTGAATCAGTAGATGATCTGCGGAAGGTAAAAGAAACAACCAAAAAGAAAACAAAAAAAGGTGTGAGCTCAAAGCAACAAACTTCAGCTGATAAACATGAACCTTTTGACATCATGTCAGGAAAAGGAAAGGAGTCAGCTTCAGTAAAGTTTGAGAAAGAATTGAAGACTCAAAGACAGCAAAAGAAGAAGAAATTGATTGAGTCCGATAATGAGTCAGAAGAAAAGTATTGTAAATGGTGTGACATGAAAAATCACAACACTGAAGACTGTTACTTCAGTAGCTATTGCTCCATCTGCAATATGAATAATCACTTGACTTCAAACTGTTACTTCAACAAACATTATGCTATTTGTAACAAAAATAACCATTCCACTCAGGAATGTTATTTTAACAAAAAGAACAAGACAAAGAGCACAAAGAAGAAACAACCTGAGAAGGATGAATCAGAATCTTAATCAAGTGAAGATCAAAACGATTCAAGATTAAAGAAACAACAAAAACAAAAACAAAAGGTGACAAAACCACAAGAGAAATCATCAGTTGATAGTGAACCTTTGAAGAAAAGACAACCTGAACAAAAATCAAAGACTCCTCAACAATCAAAGACACCTCACAAAAGGTGGATTTGAACAATAAGAAGTCAAATGCTAATGATACTTTCTTTGATAATTTTGAAAAAGGAACTCATGTTTCACATTCAAAATCAAAGGATGATGAAACTTTCAATAATCAAGGATCATCATCAAAGTCAAAACAGCAAACAAAGAAAGAGAAGATCCTTGAGGAAGAGTTTGAAAAATCAGAACAAAATTCCACAAGTTCATCATCAACAGAATCATCCTCACCACAAACAACACACAATGAATCAATTGAATCTAAAATTAATACTGAATCTTCAAGACTCATTCATGAGGAAGTTAAAATTTTAGACTCCACAGGATCACCCAAGATCATTAAGACTTGGGTTTCCAAATCTAATTGATTTCTTTAATTGTGCAGGAACAATCTTGGAGAGCTGACAACAAGTGGTATGTTGACAGTGGTTGTTCCAGACATATGACAGGAAACTGTTCTCTTCTCCATGACTTCAAACATAAAAATGCTTCTTATGTGGCATTTGGTGGGGATAAGAAGGGAGGTAAAATAGTTGGTGAAGGAATGGTAACTAATGGTGTGCTCAAATTTGAGAAAGTAAATTATTGTGAAAATTTGCAATATAATTTATTGAGTGTGTCTCAAATTTGTGATCAAAATTATACCACATTATTTGATAACACTAATTGTTACATTCTGAACAATCTTGGAGAGCTGACAACAAGTGGTATGTTGGACAGTGGTTGTTCCGACATATACAGAAACTGTTCTCTTCTCCATGACTCAAACATAAATGCTTCTTATGTGGCATTGGTTTGGGATAAGAAGGAGGTAAAATAGTTGGTGAAGGAATGGTAACTATGTGTGCTCAAATTTGAGAAAGTAAATTATTGTGAAAATTTGCAATATAATTTATTGAGTGTGTCTCAATTTGTGATCAAAATTATACCACATTATTTGATAACACTAATTGTTACATTCTTAAGCCAGTTTTGCAGTTCCAGAAGATTGGATCCTTCTTAAAGCATCAAGAAAAGGAAACACTATGTTTTGGATATGAATAATAACAGCACTCACAACAATGAACATGCCTGCTATCTAAGTCATCAGAGATGAATCTCAGTTGTGGCATAGAAGGCTTGTTCATTCCAACTTGAAGAACATGAATAAATTGGTGAAAAATGACTTAGTCATTGGATTGCCAAGAAAGAATTTTCTTGTTCAAACCATTGTCCTTCATGTTATAAAGGAAACAATATAGAGTGTCACATAAATCCAAAATAATAAATACAACACTACACCACTCAAATTGCTTCACATGGATCTTTTTGGTCCAACTAATGTGATGAGCATTGGAAAAGGCATATTGGTTTAGTGGTTGTGATGATTTCACTAGATTCACATGGGTCTTTTTCTTAAACAAAAGAGTGAAACATCAGAAACATTAATGGAGTTTGTCACAAAGATTGAGAATCAACTTGATTTAAAAGTTAAAATTTTAGGAGTGACAATGGGACTGAATTTGTTAATACTGTCTTAGATTCATTTTGCAGGAATAAGGCATAGCAAGGCAATTCAGTGCACCAAGAACTCCACAACAAATGGAGTTGCTGAAAGAAGAAACAGAACTCTCATTGAAGCAGCAAGAACAATGCTAGCTGATTCATAATTGCCAATCACCTTTTGGGCTGAAGCAGTGAACACAGCATGCAATGTTCAAAACAGGACATTAATTGTCAAAGAACAATAAAACACCTTATGAGCTTTTATTTAAAAGAAACCTTACATAGGATATCTTAGAGCTTTTGGGTGTCATGTATCTGTTTTAAACACAAAAGAACATTGGGAAAATTTTCAGAGAAAGCCTATGATGGTTTCTTTGTTGGATATTCTTCAACATCTAAATCATATAGGATTTACATTCCACAACAAAACATATGGAAGAAACTCCTAATGTGTCTTTTGATGAATCCTTATTTCCTAAATCTGTAAAAGGATCATCATGGTTGTTTGATATAGATGCACTCACAAACTCATTTAACTCTGGTTATTTGAATGCTGCAGTTACTGAGGATACATGCTATCCATTTGTTCCTCCAAACATGAATGAAGTGTCATTATCTGCTGATCCTCCAAGAATACAAACTTCAAGTATCATGGAACAAGGAACACCAAATAATGTCAATAATGCAGCACAAGACCAAGCAAATGGATCTACATCCTCAGATGCAAACACTTCATCAGCAGTTGCTGACTCTGCATCCGCGGAGTGTCCTACATCCGGAGATGTGAATATTGGATCAGCTGATGTTCCATTCACATCAGTAGATGTTCCACATATTGGAGATGGTCCATTGCATTCCAAAGAGTCATTGTCGCAAGTCAACAAAATACATCCGTAGATGTTCCTGTAACTCCTGCGGATGGCACTCACAATGCAGCTGATGTACAAAATGAAAATCATTCAGCTTCCAATGATGATCAATTTGATTACTTCATAAATTCTTCATCTCAGCTGTATATATCTGCATCAATGCATATGACTAACTTGGAATCATCTATTCTAGTTGAGTCCATTTCAACAACAAGAATCATAAGACTCATCCAATAAAAAACATCATTGGAGATCTCATGAAAGAACCACAAGAAGCCAAGGGGAGCTGCAAACATCTGTCTTTTCACTTGTTTTCTTTCACAAGTGGTTCCTCCAAACATTACAGCTGCACTAAAAGATAATAGCTGGATTGAAGCCATAAGAAGAACTTCAACAATTCAGAAAGCAAAAGGTCTGGAATCTAGTTGATCTTCCTGAAGGCCAACATCCATTGGCACAAGGTGGTTATTCAAAAATAAACTAGATGACAGAGGTATTGTTGTGAGAAACAAAGCTAGGCTGATTGCTCAGGATATACTCAAGAAGAAGGGATAGACTATGATGAAGTTTTTGCACCAGTTGCAAGAATTGAAGCCATTAGAGTATTCCTAGCCTATGCATCATATAAGAAGTTCACTGTTTATCAAATGGATGTGAAGTGTGCCTTTTTATATGGGAAAATTGATGAAGAAGTCTATGTAGCTCAACCTCCAGGTTTTGAAGATCCTGATTACCCACATAGAGTATACAAGCTTGACAAAGCTTTGTATGGTCTTCATCAGGCACCAAGAAGTGGTATGAAACATTATCATCTTTCTTGTTCAAGCATGGATACAAAAGGGGAACTATTGATCAGACTCTCTTTCTCAAACATGACATCAAGATCTTTAGTTGTTCAAATATATATAGATGACATTATATTTGGATCAACAAACAAGAGACTGTGTGAAAGCTTTGAAGAGTTGATGAAATCTCAGTTTCAAATGAGCTCAATGGGAGAATTAACTTTCTTTCTTGACTACAAGTTCATCAGAAAACAGATGGCATATTCATCAATCAAGAAAAGTATATTCATCAAATATTGAATAAGTACAATCTTGCTAATACTCTTCATGCAAAACACCTGCTTCAACAATTGACAAAATGTACCTGATCCTACAGGGAAATCTATTGATCAAAGATTATATAGATCAATGATAGGATCTCTTATGTATTTAACTGCCAGCAGACCTGACATAATGTTTGCTGTATGTGTTTGTGCTAGGTACCAATCAGATCCAAAAGAGTCCCATCTGAATGCTGTGAAGAGGATTTTTAGATATCTCAAAGGGAAACCACCCTTGGTCTATGGTATCCAAAAGATGGAGACTTCTCTCTCTCTCTACTTATCAGACAGTGACTATGGAGGATGCAACACAATAGAAAATCCACAACTGGTGGATGTCAATTTTTAGGACAAGACTTGTTTCATGGCAGTGCAAAAAGCAAACAAATGTATCTGTATCCACAGCTGAGGCTGAGTTCATAGCTGCTTCAGCTGGTTGCTCTCAAGTCCTTTGGTTGCAAACCAATTACTTGATTATGGTTACAATTTCCTTCAAACTCCAATTATATTGACAATTCAGCTGCTATGTTTATCACTGCTAATCCAGTTCAACATAGTAAAACAAAGCATATTGAAATCAGATATCATTTTCTGAGAGATTGCTCAGAAAAAGGTTTATCAAGTTAGTCAAAGTGGATACAACAAATCAGCTTGCTGATCTATTCACTAAGGCCTTTGATTCAGTTAGATTTAATTTCTAATTGAGTCTTTGGGCATGATTAACTTAGATTAATCATCATTAACAATAAAAGCATGTGTCTGTCCTTGTAAATAGTATAAAAAAATTCAGAAAAACATACAAAATTCAAAATATTGTCTTTATTTTTTTGTGTCTTCTATTTCTGCATGACATATGTTTGGGAAATGATAGTACACTGTGCCTTTGCTTGCTTCCTGAGTTCTTAAATTTCCTTAAAAACTGATCAAAATTTCTTTGATATGTAAGTAGATTCAACTTGAGTGAAGATTATACTAAGAGCATGCTTAACATAATGAAAAGGTGACTGTTTGTGAGAAACTTCATTGGACTAGAATCAGGTCATATTTCACAATCAACTCAATCAGGAAGAAGTTTAGTGTCATAGTATAATCCCTATATGTGTTTATATGCATGTACATAATTTAATTCAATTTTGTTACTTTTAGTTTATTTATTATGTGTAATCTTTGGACAGTCATGTGCCTTTCATGCTATTTACTTCATAAATTTATGATGAATGCAACACTTTATCATTAATCCACAATTTAGGGGGAGTAGTTAATACATGAAATACATGAACATAAAAAGCTGAATTCAATGATCCAATTCAAATGAAGGAATTGGAACTTGAGCACTACCTTTGCTGAAGGATACATGAAGTTTTTCAAATTATATTTCGTGTGCACCAATTGTCATGAAAAAAAAGTCAACAAGGTCCAATAGCAATAAATGGTTCTTTCAGTTGATTAGGACCATACAATCAAAGAAGTTTCAACTTTGCATTTTCAGCATCAGCAGAAGCTACAGTACATTTTCCTGTTCAGTAGATGCTACAGTGCGAAAAAGGAATATTACCACCCGTAGATTGGTAACCTACGGATGTGGTAGTATTTAAAAGTATAATAGTTCCATAGACTAGTAATCTATGGAAATTCAAATTATACTTCATCAAAAATCAGTTTTAATTCTAAGTCATCCGTAGATGATCTACGGAAGAACTAAAATCTGCGGAAACAATAAAATTGGGGTCCCACCTCATTTAATAAATGAAATTAATAATCCGAGGGTGTATAAATGATGTTTTTTGACTTGTCATTTCTATTCACTTTTCAGAACATCTTTTTCAACCTAGAAAAACGTTCAGATAAACCCCCGCCCGACTATTCAAAATTACCAATAACCTTTTAAACCTTGCTTGATTCTTGATCTCTGTTCATTATAAGTTCAATAATATCAAGATGGCTAATCGTTTGCAAGAGCACAATGTATGTGCATTCTTAAATCCTGACGACCCTGTAGCAGAAGGATGTCGAGATATCATCAGATACCTACGGCGATCCAGGCTTTTCTATGCTTTATCAGCAGAGCCTGTGATTCATCAATCACACATCATTTATTTCTGGAATTCAGCTTGAATAGAGCAAGTTGGAGAGTCTGAGGTGATGTTGCTGAAATCAAGAATGAAAGGATGAGAGTTGATGAACAAACTATTAGAAGGGCACTTGAGCTGGGAGAACAAGAAGTTGGTCACCCGGATGTATTTGAGAATGAGTACATAGAGAAAGTGTTCTATCTGATGGGATATGATGGTGACTTTGACAAGGGTGAGATAAAGAAAGGGAGATTGTGCAAGCCATATAGATTCTTATGTCACACGTATCTAAAGTGCATCTCCAACAGGAAGTCTGGGCTTGACAGATTCTCAAGGCACATTTCATCCGACATTATTGGCATTTTTGAGGGAAGGACATACAACTACTCAAAGTACATTTTTAGTTGTCTGTGTGACCACATCAAAGTTCAAAAGGCTGATAAGATGTATATGTTTCCAAGGTTTATGCAACTGATCATCAATGGTGAATTGCCTGGGATAGCAAGAGAAGGTGATGTGTTTGTTCAAGCACATCTGGGGAGATCTGTACTGAATAAGATAAGTGGAAAGTATGAAGGAGAAGATATGCCAATGTTTGCACATGTGGCGGATGCTAATGCCAACATTCCACCAGAACTGATGTGGGAAGATCAGCAAGATAGTCAATCTACTGATGCTGAGCAAGACTTACCTTCACATTCCCCTCCTCAATCTCCCATACACCACCATCATCAATCTCCACAAATCCAATCACCAGCCAGTCAACACACCCAACCAGTCTCTCCAATTCACCCTCAATCACCCATTCATTAACAACCTCTAACTCCACAAAATCTATCTCCTGAGAGTACTCATACAGAACCCATCTCAGCTACTCAATCTCAAAACTCAGTACACACTGGTGAGACTGAGTTAGTATCTCAAGCAAGTACCATTACACTCACAATCACCAGCCCACAAACCTCAGTCATGTCTAACCAAACTGAACCAATATCTCCAATCATTGATCCTCAACAACAACAACAATCTCATCAAGAGAAAACAGTTCAAGCTATTGAGTCTATTTCAAGCTCAGCAAGTATAGCTCCTGCTGTAGGCAATGAGGATGAGATTGATGGTCAACATCAAGAAGGTGAAGAAGAAGCTAACTATGTTGATGTTATAGCCTATCATGAAGATGACCTGGAAGATGATGATATAGATGTGAGCAAAAGTTATCTGGTTGCTGAGTATAATAAACTTATCATCAAATCAAACAAGAGGTTGGAAAGAATTAGAGAGCTCAAAGGAATGTTAAAAGAAAAAGAGGAGCTGATGAACAAACAAGAATCCAGACTGATCAGATTAAGAGAAGATGCTCAAACCAACAATGAAGTAATTGATGCATTGCATGAGCTGGTTAAAGAACTTAAAGACTCTGTGAAGCATGAGAAGACTGGAAAAGAGAAGCTCATATTGGAAGTTGAACAAGCAAACAACTCTCTCACTGCTCAGTCTATTTTGTTGAAAAGGAAAGATGAACAAATTGATGAGCTCAAGATGAAAATTTGTGCACTTGAATCGAATGCTGCTCCATCAACAAAAATAAAAGAATCTACTAAAGCTTCAAAGAAAATCATTCAGTACTCAAGAAAGAGGAAGTATTTGGGGTATGTAGAGAAAGAGGTGATTAATGTTGAAGATTCACTAAAAAGATCAAGGCCTACATCTCCAGAGCACACTCCTTCAGTGGATGTTTCCAATTTAAAGCCTATATCTCATGCTGAAACTGAGAGTGATGCTGAATGGGATGAGCTTACTAAAGTTGAGTCTCCCAAAGAACAAAAAGAATCAAAGGCTGATGACCTACTGTCCACTAAAGACATATTAGAAGAGAGGCCTGAATCAACTATGTTTATGACCCTGATCAATCATGGGTTTCCCTATGACATGGTTGAGAGAATGAACATGACAGAAATGAAGGAAGCACTGAAGGAATTTGAGCTAGCAATCTTCATGATCCCAGATTGCAATTATGAAACATCCATAGCCTTTCAGTCAATTTAGAAAACAAAGAAGGAGCTAGGTCACTGTGACACAACAACGCTGAGCAAATACAATATGATTTGTTGGTTACAAAGTCATAACTACAAGATACATGAGCTGAAAAGAAGATCAGTGGCTGAGCTTAAAAGGATGATGGAGCATGTAATGAAGGTGGAATTGGAAACTGGAGTATGATTCAGAACTGAGGCTCCACATCCTTCCTATGAACATCAATTAAAAACCCCTACTGAACCAGTAACAGTTGAAAGCAAAGATCAACATAAAGGGAAAGATAAATTGATCAAAGAACCAAGAGAGGTGATCCTTGGGAAAGTATGGCCTCTGGGTACAACTGTGAGAGAGATCATTGAAGAAAAATCTTCTCTAATCCAGTAGTTTGATCATATCACAACTCCCACTGCTGCTGAAGATAACAGAATTATGGCCCGGAAATATGATCCAGAGTGGGATTGCGCACTTATCAAGAGAGTATCTGGAAGAGTTGAATACTTCCACTTACTTGAATCAATCTTGTTGTTGCCTCATGCTGACATTAAAGACCTTCAAAGTTTGATCATCTCCAACTACCCAATAAGCCCAAGAGGAAGAGATTTCTCTGTATTGGTTGGAAAGTTGAAAACAAAATTTAAGGATGATGTACTCAAGGAAGCAAGAAGGGAAGATGGGGAACACAAGAAAAGATACCAAGGGGAGAGAAGATCAAAATCCAACTCTTCTATACTGGTTGATGATGAATTCATAAGGAGGGTTGGATACTCTAACAGAAAAACAGTAGCCATAAAAGTCATTGAAGGAAATCAATACACTCTTCCCATAACTGAGTGGGGATATGTGGAGAAGAGTAAAGAATTGGTGCTGATGAGAAATGAAGAAAAGAAGAAAGCAAGGAGTATAAGATTGTTTGATCCAATTAAAATTAAACTTCTGCATCCAAGCTACACTTCATACCTACATGATAAGTTCTTCCCAAAACTCAAAGATGATGAAGCTTAAAATGACCTATGCCTGTATTTGCATATCATACAAGTCATTGACAAACTGCATGCAAAAGCATACAAAAGAAGAAGATATGAGGCTGGACTGTTAAGAGGAGCTAACATCAAGGAAGTATCTGAACTGAGGATGTCAGAACAAGATGAGCTGGAAATAGTCAATAATCAGAGTGTTGTGGAAACTCTCATAACAGAAGAAGACATTTTGGGATTGAGCTTTGAGACACTACAAAAGATATGCAGAATGGAGATCAAGTACAAGTACGATGATCAAAAGGATGCAGTGTCATATTTCAACAAGAAAATGGTGTCAAGAGTCAAAGAGCTTTTAGCTTTGAAGACCTGATTACAAGTGTCTAAGCCTAAGGGGGAGTATTGTTAGATCTAGGAATAATAGGTCTAGATCATTTTGTATAGGCTTAGAACTCTAATCAATACATGTAATGAATATTTGTAATTCATTATGTATATAGGTTAACCCATATGTGCGTTGATTTATGTGTATGATTACAGGTACAAACATTATACTTGGTCAATTTCTGAAATTGACTAAGTGTAAGAAACATCTACGGATGAACATTTTTGTTCTTTCGTAGATATCTTTCTTACAAGACATTCATCAGAAGATCTTCTACGGATGAATATGGGTATTCACTGATGAACAAACACCACACATGAAGAAACAAAGTACCTTTGGAAGAACAAAGTAGCTGCGGAAGAACCAGACACGTACTTATATCATACAAGTGTTTCAAGTCAACAAGTCAACAAGTCAACAAGTCAATCACAGACTCCAAGAGATTCGTTGTTTCCTTAACAGAAACACGCGTGTCTATAAATATGGGTCCTAGGTTTTACATCAAAAATGACAGAAAAAAAAGAGACGGCAACAAAAATACCATCATATCATTTCGTACGATCAACACAAACCCTAGCAGCCATCACATCAACACAACAAAATCATAAACACAATCATAGCATAGAATTTTGTTAGCAATTATTAATTGATTCTTTGTAATCATTAATCAATTTTAATGAATTATGTTTGATTCAAAACATTATTCTTTGCATATTGTTGATATCGTTTGAGCATTTAGTGTTTATTTTCTCTGGCATCGATATTTATTAATTAATCAATTAAACAATGATTAATGATATATCCTGATTGTGATCCTTGGATTCACAAGATTCTTAAGAGAGTGTTATGTCATATGTCGGGGGAAGGGTTTATGGATTTTAATTTTCTGATTCTTTGGCCTTTATAGCCAAAAACTTCTTACCATGTCATACACCTTTCCTGGGGGTCTCGATTGTATAACCCCCGATTGTTACTGGTGCACGTCAGATGAAAAACTTTGGCTTTACGTTGGTCTTGGTCTCGGGTTAGGATATTTCTATGTTGTTCTGAGGCTCTATTTCTGGTGTTGTTTCTTTATGGTTGCTATGATCCGGATATTTTAAAGGATTAGTTTCAATATGGTAGCTATAAGAATTATAAGTACTCATAACTGCAAAAATTCTTACAAAATTTCAATTCATACCTTTGCTAGTTAAAACAACTAATCAGACGAAGGTTGGAAGAATGTCAGATGGAAACTACCAACCAGATTCTTAAGAGAGTGTTATGTCAGATGTCGGGGGAAGGGTTTTTGGATTTTAATTTTCTGATTCTTTTACCTTTATAGCCAAAAACTTCTTACCACGTCGTACACTTTTCCTGGGGGGTCTCGATTGTATAACCCCCGATTGTTACTGGTGCACGTCGGATGAAAAACTTTGGCTTTACGTTGGTCTTGGTCTCGGGTTGGGATATTTCTATGTTGTTCTGAGGCTCTATTTCTGGTGTTGTTTATTTATGGTTGCTATGATCCGAATATTCTAAAGGATCAGTTTCAATATGGTAGCTATCAGAATTATAAGTACTCATAACTGCAACAATTCTTACAAAATTTTAATTCATACCTTTTTTCAAACAACTAATCAAATAAATTCACAAAATTTTTCACATATTAATCATGTATAGCTCACATATTTGCTAATAGGACAATCCACTTTTATCTAAACATAGATATCATAAAACAATTCATTATTGTCTAAACATAGATATGTTCACATGAAATCATGAGTAATTTTTTTATTTATTCATTTAGCCATACTAAAAATAGTTATCGCATAAGCTTATGGTTATAGTCTAGGCATTTACTAATAATACCTAATTCTCTATAACCAATGGCTCTAATACTAAGCTGTCACATCCTGACGGAAGCGTGAAATGCTTAGGTGTGACTTTTGGTTCAAAACTCATTGATTACAAATACATACATTCAAAACAATAAATAAAGTTAAACTTTCATTACATATATATATATTTTTTGAGTTACATCATACCATACAAACTTGTTTCAAACTAAACATTAACATAAGATTCGATTAACCAACATCTAAAAGATTCATTATTTTCATTACATATTATTATTCAGCTAAGTATGGACGTGAACGTCCACGAAGAGGCTGAAATCCATCAAATCTACCGTCACCCAAACGCACAGCTGCCTTATGTAATCATACCATTCATTGAACAAGTTGAACATGTAAATAAAATTATAAAACATTCTGATTACCTGAAAAAGCATACTCAAACAGTCAACATAAAGTTGGTGAGAACATAGGTTTAATAAACAACATAATGTTTCTTAATTGATGCAACATAAACAAGTATACAACCAAACCTACTTCTATGCTAGGTGATTTATAACTGTCACACATATAAATCACAGAATCACATAATATAACATCACGACTTCTATTCGGCAGTCTCAACTGGGTCCGGTCGGCGCAGGAAACATGTTCCTAAGTAGCGCTACCTATATTATCTGACGGTTCCTTATACGAATTAATGGTTGTGATTTATGGCAGTTAATGATAGTAACTTATCAAAATTCTTATTTACACTAGCATCAAACCAGTAATACAGTATGATTTTTCCCCCTAAAAGTTTATAAATAAAAATGGGCTATGTAACTCACCTTTATTCCAGCAACCTGTCAATAATTTCTTATAAAATAATTATTTGTTAGAATAAATATTATTCTTTTAATTATTATTTATATTACTTATATTATTATTAATTAGGCTTTAAATTTTTTAAAGCAGGAGTTATCGTAGTCCAAAAACTATCAAATTTTACAAAAAGTAGTATTTTCGTATCTAGATTATCCTATAAAATTTTCAATTAATATTTCTTTGTAGGTATTTTCCTATAATTTTTACAAGATTTCCAATTAATGGCAGAAATAGCTATATGTCTCTAAAAATTCTAAAAATCATATAAACTGTTCTATTCAGTTTCTAATATTTTATGTAAAATTTTTATAATTTTATCTACTGTTTTGCTATCACTTACGATTTTCTCTTTATTAAATATTCTAATATATAAAACTTTATCATACTAATGAACTAATTCACGAAATTAGTGCTGTAACTTAAGTATATTATTGGGATCATTATATAAATTTTACAGATTTTTATTAAATCTCAATCTTCTACTTGATAATTTTCTTTTATTACATTATTTCAATTATATAAATTAATATATCTTATATAAATTTCTCAAAATTTCCAGTTTATTCTTTTTATAATTTCTAAACTGATTTCTAAAAATTTTATTCCCATAATCATAATTATTTAAGTATCTAACCTAATCTAGTCTAGTTAATCATGTAATAACAATTAATTTAACATCTTTAAACCTTTTATTTTTATTTAAATCCTTTGTTTTTATTAAAACCTTTAAAACTTTCTGTTTTATAAACTTTGTTACTAAATTTTAGTTGGAAATCAAAGTTTTTATAAAATTTGTAATTAGTTTTTGATGATATGTAACATAAGGGTTTAAACTATATGTATGTTGAACACTTACATAACTTTACAAGCTTTTTAATCATAAAGTTTTATAAATCTAACCTTGATTGTGTATGGGAGAAAGATTTTAGAGAATTATTGAGAGAAATCTTCAATCTTCTAAGATTCCAACTTGAGAGTTCTTGACTTGGATGGCTCTTGTAAGATGATGATTGATAATTGTATGGTGATCGATTTGATGATGACGTGGATGGTGGGTTCAGGTGGTATGAGAACCAAGAGAAAGAGGGTGGGTGGTGGTGTCGTTGTGCCTAAAGAAGGAGAGATTATTGGAGGAGAAGTTTAGTGTAAAAGTTGGTGTTTGGGTGCTCTTGTTCTTCGGCCGAATGGTCAAGAGAAAAGAAGAGAAATATTGGCTTTCATTATCATATCTAGGCTTAGGGTTATGAAGTGTATTGTAGGGTGTGCGTGTGTCAAAATATAGGGTGTGTGTGTCAAGATACTAAGGGTGTTGAGTGGCAATGGGGATAGGTGTCATCTCCCCATGCTAATGTGTTTTATGAGTTTCTTAATTATATTTAGTTAGTGATTAGATTGTATAAGTATCTAGGTATTCAAGTGACAAAAAATAGTTTAAGTTTTTGATTTGTTATTAGACGGAGCCAATCGATACGGTGCCGTAGCAACAGGTTGAGCACCAGGTATCATGTCGATCTGGAACTCGATCTCGCGGTCCGGTGGCATACCTGGTAAATCTTCTGGGTACAAGTCTGGAAAGTCACATACAACTGGTACGTCAGAAAATTTTGGTACTGACGCATCCACATCCTTCACGTAAGCCAGGTAGGCACTACATCCATAATTCATGCGCTTCTCTGCCACCACCATCGAAATCACCTTTGGGACCGTAGTAACTCGATCACCGTACTCCCATCAGGCGCAGTCAATCAGATCATCTTCTTGCGACACACAATATTTGCCTCATAGGCTGCTAACCAATCCATCCCTAGAACCACATCGAATCCGCCTAGGGGCAACACGAATAATTTAGCAGAGAACCTATGGCCTTCTTGTAGATGCCTCTCGAAGATTAACATTTAGTCTTTATTAGTCTTTGTATAGTTCTGTCATAGTGTAGGGACTTATTGTGTAAATATATGTTCCTTATTTTGTTTTCTTTGATAGTATAAATAGCATAGATAAGGTATTGTGTAGGTAGTCTTTAGAGACTGATAGAGACTAGATCAGTGAACGATTTGTAACTGTTTTTACGTACACGTGTACTTTCTATGCTTACTAATCAATGAAAACCTATGAATTTTTGTGATTTGTTTGCATTGAATTGATTGCATGTGTTTGTTTGATTGAATTGTATCATAATATCATCACAGATCTATCCATTTTGATCCTATCAAATGGTATCAGAGCTGTTGGTTCAGTGATTGAGTTTCTTCAAACTGTCAAACTCATAAAATCACTTGAATCTGTGATTGATAAGAATTTCAATCAAATAATTATTGATTTCAGTTGTGTTTCATCATCAGAAACATGAATTGAGTCACAATTTGCAGTTCAATTCGTTCAAATTTGGTGAATTGTTCAAATCAGTGTTCAAACGTGTTCTTCACAGTCGAACTGATTTTCAAGTCAAAAATCGATTTGTTGTTGTTATTTGATGAAATTGAAATTAGAGGACTGTTAATTGATTGAATTCCTACCTAATTGGAGGATTTTTAGGTCAATTCATCAAGTTTTGAAGGATTTCAGATAATCTGAGTTCATATGAATCTGTTGAAGTCGGCGCATTAGGTTAAAACACTACTGAAAATTGCCTAAGTATTAGGCGCTTGACAACTGTTTAGGCGCTTTTCAACTGTGAAGGCTTTTTGGATCAGGCGTTTTACCACTGTTGGGGTGCATTAAAACTGTTTGGACACTTTGGAACTTTACAGAAACTAAGGAATTCTAGGCTCATTACAACTGTTGAGGCGTTTTTGAATTGTTTGGGCGTTTTTACACCCAGGCGTCTAACAACTGTTTGGGCGTTTCACAACTGTTTAGGCGCATTTCAACTTGGGTGTTTGAGAATTTTTCTAAGGCAATCCCTTAGGCATTTATAAGTCAAAGTCAAAGAAGTTTCACAACTGTTTGGGCGCTTCATCACTGTTTAGTTGCATCAACATCAACACTTAGAAATTTTTCAAAAAAAAACTTAAAAAAAAATCCAAAAATATTTTCATTTCTTTGTTTTAATTTAAAAACTTAAAAAAAACAAAAACAAATCTTTTTCTAAAATCAAAAATTAAAATGGTAAAATCAGAAGACTCAGAGAACAGAGTTCCTAAACTGAAGAACATAGCTGATTTTAAGAATTGGTCACTTAGATTGAAACATCACCTTAATTCTATTGACACTGACTTATGGAAGTCAATAGAAAGATATGACATCCGGTAATTTTCCGTTACCAAACTTCGTTAGTTCCGTTAAGTCTTGCATACACGTGTCGGGAGCACACACTAGTTGTCGTTGAACGTTGGTGACTGAATAATAGTTAATAATGTTAAACAATAATTTCTATGTTGATTATTTGTTGTGATTATGTGATTTAAATATTAATTGTGAATTTTATCACGTAACGTGGAAACGTGTGTATTTACTTTGTAAATTTTGTAGCTTGTAAAGATAATACATATAATTGTTACTACTAGTTTATATGTTTATTATTCTAGTTAAAAAACATTTTAAAAGAGTATTTAAAAGCCTAATCTTTATATACAAACTATGAGGGTTAAAAGGGTAATTATTGCTAAATAATTAAACAAAACACAAAACCCAACCCTAATCCCACCCATTCGGCCGCGACCCTCATTCCCACACCCTCACCATCGCGAATTCAGCCAAGAACAAGCATTCACATTCGAATTTGGGTCGATTTCAAGGCATACAACAAGTTAGAACCTTCAATTGCAAACTATTACACATTTAAAGGTTAGATTTTTATATGTTTTTGATGATTCTTCATGTTGGCCGAATGTTCCATGCGAAATCTGCAATTGATGGTCGATTGATGCTTGTTTGTTGTTGTTAATGTGTTTGTTGGGTAGATTACATGTTAATTAACGTCAAGTATGCAATAAAGGTTGGATTTTTACAAGTTCTTATGGAATTTACATTAGGGCCGAAACCCTAATTCGAAAATCTGAATTGGATGTTAGTTGTTGGTTGTTTGTTGATGCTATTATGTTAGTTGGATTGTATAGATGCTAGTTAACGTCGATTATGAAAGAAAGCTTCGATTTTGATTCATGGTTCATAGGTTACTAAGAATAGTAACTTTATTTTGCATGAATTGATGATTTGATGATGTATGAAGGTTATGGATGTGTTTGTGATGATGATTAGATGCTAGATGGTTGATATCAATGTTAGGAATTCAAGAATGCATGTTGTAGTTCATACATTGCTAAAAATAGTAACTTTTGGTGTTGAATGTTGATGAATCATGATGATTAGGTGTTGTTGATCATGTTCAGATGTTGTCATGGACTTGAATTGGTATATAATTGATGAATTCATGAATGTAGTGTGAGTTTGATGAATTTGGGATGAACTTTCCCAAAAGGGAAACTTTAATTGTGCAAATCCTTGAATTGTATGAATTGAGCATGTTTGGGATATTAGGACCATGTTAGTATGTTCATGGATGATTTCTAAGGTAGTAGAATGTATTGTTTGGGTTGTATGAATGTTTAGTTGGTTAGTTATCTGATTTGGCATGTTTGTGGGAATTCATGGTAATGGGTCATATGGGTATGTTAGGACTATTGTTGGTTTGTGGTTGATCATGACTGAACATTTTGGATGATATGATTTCTGTTAAATGGTATGTTGATGATCATCATACACGCGTGCGAATCTGAGGCCCCTACTTAGTAGGATTGGCAGGGTTTAGGGTGTGAAGTCGTGAGTGGCTTCACATGGCATGCTGTGTATGATTTGATTCTATGTATGATGCATTGGTTGTGTTGTAACTATGTTGAGCATGATAATTGTTTGAGATTTGCATGACTAGTATGATATCTGGCTGTATGATGATCTAGTTGGTACATGTGATTAATGAAGTGTTATATGTAATCAGTTTGTATGTTAATCATGTGTGATGTACTGTTATGCTTGTTTGAATGGAATTTCATCTATAATGTCACCAACGGGTCAAACGGGTCAACTGGGTCAAATGTGTCTTGTCTTTCTTAAACCTTGAGTTCTTTGGGTTGTAAAGCACTTAGGGTTTCATATTGATTCTGTGTACACGTACTTATGTACTCATGTGTTCTAGGTGACCTTTGAAGGTTGTCTTTCCCCTCTTTCTTTCAAGTTAAGCTCTAAGTAAATTTTTGCGCGCATCAGGTGAGTTCTTGCCCCACTCATTTTACATAATCTCTTTTGGGGGAGATAGCATACTGTTGATCACAAACGCTTTTATATATGAGTGTGTATAATATTGATATAGTGCTGTTTACCATGGAAAGTCCTCACACTTTCGGATTGTTAATATTGACTAGCGGAGAAATTTTGGGTAGTACTACTGGGTCTGACGAGCCCCACCTGTGTGACTCGAGGTCATACGGGTGCAATTTTGTCCTAACATATATTCGTCACGACCTGGTAAGTCGTGACGGGAGGCACAAACTATCACAGTCAGCTTCAATCGTGAAATCACTATGATTAATATTTTTATGTTAATAGACTAGCTATCTATTGCAATACACTACTTATGATTTGAAAACTGTTTATCGGTTTACCTATTAATGCAAACTCTTGAACTCACCAACCATGTGTTGACTTGTTTAGTATGCTATTCTCAGGTTAAGGTTGCCAGCTGCCTAGGAGCACGCACATCAGCATTGTTGAAGTTGTCTACATTTGTCTTGTTTACAAATTTGGGATTATTTTCATATTAAACAATTGTGTTTGGGGCGCGTATGTTTTGCGCATTCACTTTACATACTACTTGTTTTGGGTTTTCTGGTTTTAAAAACGCTTCCGCAGTATTTTAAACGTTAACTCTGGTTTTGTTTGTTAATCATATAGAGTCGTTCTTGGTAACTAATGACTGAGATCCTGGTATGTCACGCGCCTCGCGGTAAAACCCCGCACGCAGATTTTGAGGGTGTGACAAAAGAGGACCTCACATTCCTATCACTTCAGATGGTCCTGATAGAGGGTTTGTCTATATTAAAGACTCTCCAGAACCATATCCTAAAGATGGGTTACAAGGTGATGATCTAAGAAAAGTAAAGAATGACATTAAAGCCTATTCATTGATGTGTAAAGGACTACCACTTGAATATGGTGAGTGAATGAGTCGTATAAAACCCTTACCGAACCACTCCTGAAGTTGATTAGACAGATCTTGCATCTCCAAGGGTGTTAAGCGATAAGAAGTCGTTGGAACAGGCACCGCCTTATGTACCAAGTCAATCCAAAGGTCCACCTGTTGAGAAGTTGGCAATCATACCAAATCCTTCAGGAACACTTCTTAGAAGATTTACACAACAGGTATATCATCTAGCTCTTATTCTTTCACCTTCAAGAAATGATTTTTCTTACCGGAGATTAGAAGATGAACAAGTCTTGCACAAAATCAACCTTGAATGCTAGAATATCATCAAAATCAAAGGAATTGATGATGATGATGATGATTGATTGGAATGAAGAACAAGAAGAAGATGGATGACGGTGGCTAGGGTTTTCTCTAGAGAGAAAACTTGGAGAGAAAGCTTGCAAAAATGAAAGAATAAAAAAACAAGGGGGAATTCCCCCCTTTTTGAAGAAATTCGGCCAAGGGGGTTATGAGTGGGCCTCCCGGGCCTATTGCTCGTCTCGTCCAATTCCGTCTTGTCCCGATTCGTGGGTCATCAGAATTTTGCGATTTTGAATTCTACGTGTTAATACGATTCCAACGGACTATTATATGCTATATAAATTATTTAAATTATATATTTTTAAATTAAATTATGTTTATTTAGTAGGCTTTAGGCAAAGCCCGCATGTTCGATTTTTGTTGCGTTCCTAATGCAAATTTTAATATTTTACGTTTTGTCAAACCTTGATCGAGACCAAAACACATAATTATCATACTACAATCAGACAAGTGAACATGTCACCCATCCTAGGCCCATTAGAACATATTAAGCCCATAATACATAGTTCTAGAACTTAACATGTCCAAACGCATCTAATGTAGTATACTCAGATCAAGCCCATATCAGGTCAACATCCAAGTCAAAGACCACATTAAGACCAAGTCAAAGTCAAAGAGTCAGAGTCAAAAAGTCAGAATCAAAGGTCAATGCACCTATTTTGGAGACGGATGTCACACATAAGCTATTACCTTCCCTCTTTGCATGGGAACACAACCTATTCCGACATGTGAGACATCATAATAAACTACAAAATCTTCTGTTCCAAGAATTGGACTTCTCGAAGCCAGAATGCACATTTAGAAACTTTTGCGTATAACTTTTCTTTTCTTAGTACACTGAGAACCTCACGAAGATGTCGAGCATGATCTTCTTCAGTTGGTGAATAGATCAGAATATCAACAATAAAAATAATGACAGAATGATCAAGCATAAGTTTACATACTCGATTCATGAGATCCATGAAAACCGCTGGAGCATTTGTTAAACCAAATGGCATCACAACAAATTCATAGTGCCCATAACGAGTATGAAAAGTTGTCTTAGGTACATCTTCTTTTCTTACCTTAACATGATGATAACTTAACCTTAGATCAATTTTTGAGAACCAGCTTAGCGCCTATAGTTGGTTAGAAAGATCATCAATTGTAGGTAAAGGATACCTATTTTTGATGGTTAACTTATTTAATTCATGGTAATCAATGCACATTCGCATGCTACCGTCCTTTTTTTTAACGAACAAGATAGGCGCACCCCAAGGTGAAACACTTGGGCGAATGAAACCTTTATCCAACGAATCTTGTAGTTGAGACATAAACTCCTTCATCTCGTTGGCGCCAATCGATATGGAGATTTATCTATAGGTTTAGCTCCTGGAACTAAATCAATTTTGAATTCAACATCCTTTGTTGGTGGAACACCTGGTAGCTCATCAGGAACACATCAGGGAATTCACTAACTACAGGGACTTCATCAAGTTTCTTCTCTTTCACTTCCTTATTAACCATGCAGGCTAGAAACGCTTGATGACCATGTCTTATGTAGTTCTTGGCTTTTGCCATTGAGCATACAATAATGTTGCTCTTTCTTTCTCCATAAACAAAAACTTGTTCCCTTAACGGTGAGACGAATTGAAGAATCTTTTGATTGCAAACTATCGACGCATGATGTTGGGGTAACCAATCCATTCCAATAATCACATCAAATTCTTGTAGTTCTATAGGAATTATGTCAATATTATATTCTTCTCCTTGATTATCAATTTTACAGTTTCGACATACTTCAGATACGACGAAACTTCTATCACTAGCAATGTCAACTTCTAACACATTTACTAGTTTACTGCTAACAAAAGAACTATGATAAGCAAACTTTATAGATACTGCTGAATCAAAATTTCAGATTCATTAAGCTTGGATCTTAGGATTCATCAGATTCATGACCTAGAAATCAAAATTAAGATGGGTGTGTATGTGTAAATCAAAGAACAAAGAGATGGATAATGTATTAGTGTTATGATTTCATTGATGTTGATGAACAAATTACAATGAGAATTATAGATGGATGATGGAATCAAAACTACCCAAAGGAGGTATTCTCCTTGGGTGGCGGTTCACACCATACGAAACACACACACAAGAACCAAACAAAAACCATATTTGCAACAATGCACTAGTGGGTCTATTTATACTATTGTTACATCATGACCTAATTTTGACTTTTTTTTTTCTTGATGTTGACTTTGTCATGTTGAATTGTCTTGTGTTGTTGTTCTTGTTATGATCAACTTGGTCTCTAAACTTGTACAATGAGATCTTCAGTCGGCTATGATTATCATGGTAAGCTTCAATTTATTCAATTGTTGAACCCATTAATACTCCCCCTAAACTGATGCTTGCCAAACTCTAACTTTAAAGACCTTCTCTGTCACATGTCTTCTTGATCAACTAATGTTCTGACATAGTTCATTGTAGTTCTCCCCCTCAGATTAAGCTTCTCCTAATATAGTTTTGACAATGGATAAAATCTATTTGAGAATACTTAGCGCATTGGATATGGGTCGTATCACTTTTGGATTACTCTTCATATCACACTCAAAGGATTTAAATGTATTAGGCATATGATGAGGCTTTGAACTTCAATAAACAGCATCAGGAACATAAATCAATCTTGAAAACACTTCCACTCTTTGAATCTTTGAAATAACTTGATAATTTCATTCTTTAGTTGACTGTCATTTTCCTTAATTAAAGTCTGTCTAACTATTCCACTCAATAGATAGACATAGGTGCACAACATCATCATAGAATATGAATCCAAGTATTTTAGAATGAGTATCTGACAGTTGTACAAATCTCTAAGTAAATCAATGATTACGTGACCAAAGTTGATTTCTTCATTTGTTTTGAATGCTCAAAATGGATGTGTCTGTTGGTTGCAATCATCCACATTCAAGATAATGTCTTTTTCTTGTTTGTTGTTGTTATCTTTTCATCATGTGTTCATCATCTTTTGTTGTTGGATGAATTGTATTTGAAGTTAACTCAGCTGCATTTGGTGAGTAGCTCATCAGCATTTTTTCAGTAAAGCTGCCGCATTTATTACACATGTAATTTAATGAACCCGCATTAATTTACAAACCATCCACATTTGTATGGTTCCATCAGCATATGTTTGGATACCATCCGTATTTGTATGGTTTCCATATGCATTTGTTTTGTTATTGTACATACACAGCCGTAATTGTTTTATGCTTCATCCGCATTTCTATGTTGCGTAGCCGTATTTGTTTGACACTCATCCGCATTGGATAATTGCTTATCCGCATTTGTTTGTGCAACAATGACATTCTCATTTTTATGTAATGCATCCGCATTTGTCAAGATGAACATCTGCATTAAGTATGTCATCCGTATTGACTAATGCGGATGAACAAACTTAACCGCATTTGATTGATGCTTAGCTGCATTTGTATGTTGAGAAAATCATACATCCGCATTTGTTTGTTGCTTGGCATCCTCATTTGTTCATATGAATCCGCATTTGTTTTTGTGCATCCGCATTTGTTCAAGTGCATCCGTATTTGTTTGTTGATTCAAGAGGCATCCGCATTAACCACTTGAAAACAAATGTGAATATGGTTTTCATCATGTCAAACAAAACCAGATTTGCTTGAAACCCATCAGATTTTGTTGATGATTTTGAAGATTAGCAACATCGTCTTCTTTTTCCTCATGATTTTCTTCATTGTTGATGATAATCAGGATCAATTGCATCGAATTTTGAAGAAAATACAGCAACATGATTAATAGTCTTCAAATAGTACCAATTTAAATAGATTTTTTTTGTTTTCTTTTTGTATTTTGTGATGAACATATGGGGTTTCGATGAACAGCAACCTTTTTCTTCATTTTTGTTGTTTCTTCAATGTTCTTGATATCGTTAAAGATGAAATCAGATCTAAAAAATAGATGAATCCAGCAACCAACAGCTCTGATACCATTTTGCTGAATCAAAATTTCAGATTTATTAAGCTTGGATCTTAGGATTCATCAGATTCATGACCTAGAAATCAAAATTAAGATGAGTGTGTATGTGTAAATCAAAGAACAAAGAGATGGATAATGTATAATATTATGATTTCATTGATGTTAATGAACAAATTACAATGAGAATCATAGATAGATGATGGAATCAAAACCACCCAAAGGAGAAATTCTCCTTGGGTGGTGGTTCACACCATACGGAACACACACACAAGAACCAAACAAAAACCACACTTGCAACAATGCACTAGTGGGTCTATTTATACTATTGTTACATCAAGACCTAATTTTGACTTTTCTTTTTGTCTTGATGTTGACTTTGTTATATTGAATTGTCTTGTGTTGTTGTTCTTGTTGTGATCAACTTGGTCTCTGAACTTGTACAATGAGATCTTCAGTCGGCTGTGATTATCATTTGGTAAGCTTTAGTTTATTCAATTATTGAACCCAACAGATATGAAAGATCTACTAGCTCCAGAATCAAATAAAACATATGCAAGGAGTGAGTTGACTAGAAAGGTACCTATGACGACATCAGGTTCAACCTTTGCTTCTTCTGCAGTAATTTAAAAAGCCCTAGCCCGCAGTTTTGGAGCTTCCAACTGTTTTATGTTCTCTACGGCCCTCGATCCTTGTGCAGCCTTGGCAACCCTTGTTTTCAGCTCTGGACAATCATTCCTCATGTGACTCGACAGGGCTGGTACCCTGTGGGGCTGTATGCCCTGGTTTCCCACATTTATAACAGATTGGGTTTTTATAACGGCATTCTTCAAGATGCCTCTTTTTCCACATAATTGACAATTGCTAGGATCCTTGTTTGACCTTGAACCCTTTACAGGCTATATAAATTTTACTTTCTTTGCAGGTATTACAGGAACCATAACATCAGCCTTTCTCTTTCCGTTTCTTTCTTTCTGTAGCTTTAGTTCCATCTCCCATTCATGAGCCCAATTAAGAAGCTCCTCACCATATTTTGATGGAGAAATAAATTCTCTAATTTTCGTTTTAAGGATAAGATGGAACCGAGTCATCCACATTTCTTTAGAAGTGAAAAGCAAAGGACAAAACTTCATTTTATCATAGAAAATTCCAAAGATTTCATCCACCGTTTCATTGCCTTGACGCATGTGAAGAAGTTCTTCAGTGATACGATGGATTGCAACCCGAGGACTAAAATGTTTTAGGAAGATTGGTTTGAATTCTTCCCAAGACATACTTCTGATTCTTTCTCTCCCTTTCTCCTTTTTAATCATATCACACCAATCTTTAGCTCTTTCACATAACTAATTGTCGCAAACATCACTTCATCCCACGGGTCGCAGTGAGACGTATCAAAAATAGTCTCCATGGCTGTTATCCACACCTTTGAATTGCAAAGGATTACAAGCCATGAAGTCTGTATATGTGCAACGACATTTTTCAACTTCCACTATTGGTGCTGCTCCCATATTTTTTGTAGGTTTTCCTATAGTCACTTCATTCTTTTTTTATTTTTCTTCTAGCATAGTTCCTATTGAATTTTGCATTTCACCTAGAAGAAATGAGATATTAGCTTCAAATGCCTTTCCCACATCAATGGCAATTTGTCTCCGAATTTCCTCAGATACAAACGTTGTATTATTATTAAGACAAGATGAATACACTGATCTTTCTGAAGCATTATCTACATGTTTTTCAGTGTTACGACTTCCCTAACATTGTATCGCATTTTCCTCTCTTTCATCCACCATATCTGTAGATAATTTATTTTCTCATGTTATTTTTATTCTATCAAATTCTCCTTTGCAAGTACTTATCTAAGGCCTTTATACTATTTATGTTATTGTCAAGACTAACAATATATCTAAGGCCAAAAAGTACCATATATGCATTTATAACATACTACACATACACATATTATTTTATACATATTTACTCCCTATCTCCACACTTACTCTTTTTTGTTTTCAATACAGTGTGATCATTAAAAATTCACAATGGTATGATATATTCTCCTCATATTGACCAGGTATGAAAACAATATATTATACTCAATATGATTTTCCAACCACCATATAGTATCTCAAACATACAAATTTCAGCGTACACAAAATTTTCAAAAATTTTCATTTTGCACCCATATAAAACCTCCATTTATCTTCTTTCTTGGATTGTTTCTGGACTGAACCCTCTTGTATTCATATCAGTAGCACTTATGGTTCGAGTCTAAGTATTTCTTTTATACACTTCAATCTCTCGAACCGTGCTCTGATACCAACTTTAAACACACCATAGAAATTTTTTTTTATAAAATACTTCGGCAATTTATTTCAGAGTTAGGTCCCAGTTCACAACAAAAGTTGTCACTTGTAAAGACATATTTTTTCTTAACATAAAAAAAACAATACAATAGAAACATAGTCGTCTTATAACGATTTTTAATATTCAACTTTTAAACACGAGAGTAGGGTTTGCTATCTGTCCAATCACGTCCATGGAGCTTTAACCATCTATGGGTGTCTTTCCTGAAAACATTAAAAATATATTTTTATTAGCTTTCGCTAAATAAGTACACATTTTTGTTCCAAAAACATATTTTCTTTTGTTGAAATTTAACATCCAAAATCTTTATTTATTTAATCCTATTTACTTCTTTGGAATTCAGCACCCGAATTCTTTATGGGTTTATTTTTAACCCTTGAGGATTAATAACTCCTCTTGTATGTATGTGGAGTTCAACACCCGTACCTCTTGGGATTTCAACACCCGAAATCCTTAAATGTATTTAACTCCCCTCTTTTTATATATATGTAGAGTTCAACACCCAAACTCCTTGGGATTTCAACACCCAAAATCCTTACATATATTTAACTCTTTTTTAAATTATCAGTACACACGCTTGGACCCGTAATCATATAAATCATTTCTCCCATAATCATGTTTATCATAATAAATAAACATATATCACATGTAATTAAACATGTTTCATTTCTGCATAATTCATACAAACTTATAACAAATAAAACATATAACATGTAATTAAACATGTAATATAATTTAGTTACGGGTTAGTGTACTTGCCTCTATATATCAGAGAACAGAGATTTAAATGTAAAAGTGTCCCAAGATATACTCCTCGAACCTTTTAATATATCTTTTGTTTTATTAGAACACCTCACGATTTGTTGTTTGTATTCTTGTTCCTCTTTCCATCGAGTACTATTCCATATATATACACACGCCGACTTCAAAGTTCACAATTCTTCTTTTACGAAGATATGTATGAATATTTCTTTTATATTTTAAAACTGGGCCACATGCATACTTATCCCTTTAATTAAATAACATATATACATGTCTTATTGTTTACACCAAAAGTTTACATGTATACAATTATTTAAACTAATTCTTTTATGAAGATATGTATGAATATTTCTTTTAAAAATTAGGGTTAATTTCATATATATCCTTACAAACTTAACAAATATCATATATATCCAAATAAAAATTTAAATATCATATATATCCCTCTAAAATTATTAAAATATCAAATATATCCTTTTAATAAGTTTCAATAAAAAGTATTACCATTTTACCTTTAATTCATTTTTTCTCAAAATACATCAAATATGTCCATATTTTGTGAAATTTTTTTACACAAAGCCGATACAGTCATCAGGAGTTTTAGTTTTTCATCTTCAAGAAATTTCAATTAGTTTTACATATGCAGTGGTAGTTAACCAATAAAAAAAAGTAGCTTAATTGATTTTAGTAAAGTTTGATGTTATTATTTAATAAAAACCTTAGTTGTCGAATACATGGGGGTCTTTTTACTCACGTGTATATTTATTGACATCTTTTCAAGAATAAGGATATATATGAAGCTATTCTAATTATGCAAACACAAATAAATAATGTGTTATGAATGTTCTAAGCATGTCACGTGCCATAAATTAGTTTTCAAACCCTAACAACATCATCATATCTAAAAACCTAAAACTCCTGATGGCTTCATCGGCTTTGTGTAAAAGAATTTCACAAAATATGGACATATTTGATGTATTTTGAGAAAAAATAAACCAAGGGTAAAATGGTAGTACTTTTTATTGAAACTTATTAAAAGGATATATTTGATATTTTAATAATTTTAGAGGGATATATATATGATATTTAAGTTTTTGTTTAGATATATATGATATTTGTTAAGTTTGTAAGGATATATATGAAATTAACCCTATAAATTAAAACTAGGCCACATGCATACTTATAACTTTAATTAAATAACATATATACATGTCTTATTTTTGACACTAAAAGTTTACACGTATACAATTATTTAAACTAATTATATATATATATATATTATTAGTTATTGTTTATTGTTATTTTATTAAACTTTTAAATTGCTCATACATATCCACGTTCGAATCTTCTTGATGAAGATAAAATTTCTAATTTAACTCCTTAAACATTGCTATATTAACAATTTAATTCTTAAGTTTTCATTGAACACATTAAACCCTTATGTTAGAAGGTATTTTAATAGTTATTATTGAACAACATCAACACTCGATTAGACGTCACATAATTTAATAGTAATGTGCCCCAAAACTTACTTGTTAAACAATATTTAAAATATATGTTTCAAATATTTTATTTCCATCCATAAAACATGATGTTACAACTCCCGCTCTCAACCACCATGATACCGCCACCACCAACGGTGCAGGCGGCGACCCTTGTGATGGTTTTATGGACTTGAATATCAGCGGGCTAAATCATCTCACCGTACAACTGGTTAGAGGGTGGACTATTGGTTGCATGCGGTGGTCAAGAGCTGTGGGTTTCTAGGGTTTTGGTCGTCACCCTACACAATGATATGAGAAGGTGCGAAGGAATGGAGATTGTGTAGGAAGCTTTTGCATGTGTGTGCTGATGGTGGGAGTCCAAGTCCACCAATATGAAAAGGTAAAACAATACCCTAGATTTTTTTTATTTTGCAACACTGTTGATTTTTTGAAAGTAAAGTTTCAGACTTTCTCCACAAAGTCATAATATCTTCAAATTTAGATTCAAATTAGATTTTAGAGTAGTTGTATCATGTTGGTATTTTGTTTTGTTTGATTTATATCGATATGTTGCCTAATTTTTATAGAATTTCTTTCTTGTTAGCTGCTTTTACTTTTGATGATGAATACCTTTCTTTCAGCAAGGAGGCATGCCGAGGTTTAGAAGGTCAGGGAAAGTATCCTGTTCAAACCCTGGTGTGTGACTTTTTTCCAAATCTCATATGTCCAACTTTGTTTGTTGATGAGTAATGACTTATATAACAAGATCACATATTTTGAAGGAAATGAATATAAACAAACATGTTCATGATGATCCTTTAATCAACTCCAAACATGGCTTAACTAGGTGATTGACTATTAGCATAATGAAATGTGTATAATCTTTATCCCTATGATCTACTATTATTTTAGCGTGACACATTAAAAATGAAAACTTTAGTTCATGTAAGCAGGTAGATTTATGGTTAGGTTTTTACCCACTGACCTATTGACCAAATAAAACTTAAAATGTTTTCATCCATTGACCTATTACCCAACCTACTCAGCTTGTCACACGGCAGGTGTAAAGAAAAAGGTGATTAATTTTATCTTGAAGGTTTGTTCATGTCATTTTCTATGTATTTTACTAGAAAGGTAAATGTGGAGAAGGCCAAGAAAAGCAGCATTCGTAACATAAACAAGAAGAAGTAAGTTTCTTTTGTATGGTAAGCAAGTTATCATGGTTATGAAGATGTTATCAATCATTTTGGTAATTGTTCTTTGATTCATGCAGATACCTTATAAGTTTGATTTAGCGGTTTACCTTGTGTTCATGGCTTCTACCAATATGATATTTAATTACTTTTAACAAAAAGTGAAGAAACATTTTTAGCCAAAACAAAAAATGTGAATGCAAACTATTATTGGACAGGTAAAGGTTACTAAAATATATTGTTAAAGGCATTTACAAACCTTTAAGATATCACCATCCTTCGCAAACTACTGATCTAGACATATTGAAGTTCACATCACTAGGTGATGTTGTGATTCTTTCTTAAGTTAATTTATGTTTTTTTGTTGGCTCTTAGATATGATGATTTAGCTAGTGGTGGTGATGGATGGAGGGCAATCGATCATAATTACAAAGGTAAATGAATCAAATTGACAGAAGTGTTTTACAGTGTATTCATTATGTTAGGAATTCTTGCTAAGAGGGTCACCAATGAAGTCTAAATTTTCACTAACATCAGCCAATTCACCATGTTTGAATTCTTGAGAAGTGTGTCACCAATGACGTCTAATTTCTCACAACAGCAGCCAACGCCCTTGTCAATCACTTGAGGGTGATTTTGGCCGGTAAGCATAACCTTTATTCTTTATTTTATCATTGCTTGATATATAATCGGTTTTCGAATTTCTCATAACAGTAGCCAATGCCTTTGTTGTTTGAAATTTGCATCCTTCATGGGTTTGTTTCGATCTTCGTCGCCTAAGTTTCTTTCAAGTATGCTTATTCATATTTTGTTATTTGCAAAACCTAGCTTTCAAACCTAATTATCTGTTAACTGTTTTTTCACGATATCTTGATGATTCTTTGGTTTTATTTTAAATATTTTCTTTTAGTATGTCATTGTTGAACCCTTTTTTAGGCATTTTAAATACATAGTCTAGGACATGTACCTGGCATCGATTGTTGCAACCCTTTAGACGTTGGATGGGATGGAGTTTTGAATTGCTCCTATTCTTTTTGGTTAATTTTTAGGCTTGAAACCAACCGTATTATATAAATTTTTGATTTATACATGTTGAAGATTCAATATCTATGGAAACCAAATATACTCTGTATATTATTCCTATTGGCTAGCCTTAATTTTAGTATAATGATTAAATAGTTTCCTTGTACACATTTTCTTTGAGTTCAACTAATTTCTTACCCATATCACATGTACAACCTTTGCAAACGCATCGTGGCACTAGTAGTACTAATGACATCTCATACCAAGTGCTACGAAGTTTGGTGAAATAAGCAGACACGGACGTTCCATTCTGATGGGTTATTGAGAGTGCTTGTTTCAATTCGTAGGCACGAGGAGCGCTCTCTTTTCAGAAATGATCTTTCAAATCTTTCCGGATTTCCGCAGCGGTATTAGCATACTTTACACTACATCTTATCTCCTTCTCCATAGCGGTTGTTAGCCATCCCTTTATCATGGCATCACAACACATCCATTATTGGTAATTTTACTAATTATCAATATGGATTTTATAATACCGGATTAACTTTAATCGAGTAAATATCATTAGTTATTAACGAGTTAGGAGATGTAGATATACTCGTTTAAGCTAATGATATACTCGTTCATGAGCAAGAGGCTAGGGCACACACACAAAACTTTTCACAATCAAATTCTGTTCTTGTCAAAATCTTCGTTTCATCTAATAAAATGATTGGAGTGCCACAAATCGATTTTATCTGAGAGTGATTTCAATCACGACTCTCAGATAATCCAAGACGCAATCAACACCTTCTTGTGTAAAGAAGAAGATGCATTTTAAGGTTGTATTCAAGTCCCATGCCTGAAGAAACTGAAAATGAGACTTTGGATCAACAACGTAGATGACTGAAATGGGAAAATGAAGATTATATATGTCGGGGGCATATCTTGAATGGGATGCGGACGTGCTGTTTGATGTGCACTAAAATGCAGAATTAGCAAGAGAACTTCGGGATGCATTGGAAGCAAAGTATATGGCAGAATACTCGTCTAGCAAAAAATTGCTGGTAACAATTTTTTTTCATATAAAATGGTTGAATCGCATCCAACAATGGAGCAATACAATGAATTGCTTCATATACTAAGACAATTTTCCCAACACGATCTGCACATGGATGAATCTATTTCGGTGTCTTCTATTATTGACAAAATTCCACCTTCTTGGAAGGATTTTAAACGTGATCTTAAATACCGAAAAGATGAGATAAATCTGGTACAAATGGGTTCTGATTTAAGGATTGAAGAATCCTTTTGCAAGAATCTGAGGATGTAGATCCATGTTTCAAATCTGAAGAAGTGTTTAACCAACGAAACAATGGTAGTACCACTTGAGGAAGTCCAAGTAGATGAACAATTACGCTTCATTGAGGAACCAGTCGAGGTGATGGATCGTGAGGTAAAGACACTTAAGCAAAGCAAGATACCCATAGTCAAGGTTCATTAGAACTCGAGACGTGGACCGGAATTCATGTGGGAATGTGAGGACCAGATGAACCTTAAGTATTCTCAACTGTTCGAAAAGACGATGCCAGCCGCGTAAGGTATTAATTTAAATTTCGGGATGAAATTTCTTTCAACATGGGGATGATGTGACAACTCACCCGAAACTCACTCGATTACTTTGTGCCAATGCAGTAGACCAGTGATGGACCACATACCATGTAACGTAATTTTCGGGACGAAAATTCTTTCAACATGGGGATAATGTGACATCCGGTAATTTTACATTACCAAACTCCGTTAGTTCCATTAAGTCTTGCATACACGTGTCGTGAGCACACACTAGTTGTCGTTGAACGTTGGTGACTTGATAATAGTTAATAATGTTAAAACAAATAATTTCTATGTGATTATTAAGTTGTGCTTATATGTTTACGTGATTTAAATATTTAATTGTGAATTTTATCGCGTAACGTGAAAACGTGTGTATTTAATCCGTATGTTTTGTATTTAGTAAAGATAAAACATATAATTGTTATTATTAGTTCATATGTTTATTATCTTAGTTAAAAACATTTTAAAAGAGTATTTAAAAGCTTAATTTTTATAAAATACAAATTAAAAGGGCTAAAAGGGTAATTATCATAAAATAATTAAACAAAATCAAAACTCCTAACCCTAATACCATCATCGGCCGCGATCGACGTTCCCACACCCCCCACACTTCGAATTTCAGCAAGAACAAGCAACTTGGTCGTGGTTTTGGTCGATTACAAGGCATAGAACATGTTGGAATCATCAATTACAAGTCATTACACGTTTAAAGGTTAGAGTTTTACATGTTTTTCATGGTTTTGTGTTTGGCCGAAAACCCTAGATCGAATTGGGTGCTTGAATATCGAATTTTTGGTTGTTTGATGATGTTATGATGTTAGTTAGGTTATATTTATGCTAGTTTACGTTGATTATGCAAGAAAGCTTCGATTTTGATGCATTGTTCATAGGTTACTAATAATAGTAACTTTATTTGCATGAATGCTATGGTTTGATGGTGAATTGATGTTGTTAATGTGTTTGTGATGATATAGGGATGATAGATTGATGATATTGATGCTAGAAATCAAAGAATGCATGTTGTAGTTCATATGTTTCCAAAAGTAGAAACTTGTGGTTTTGAAGAATTATGAATCATGATGATTTGATGTGTAGAACATGTCTAGATGATAGCATGAGTTTGAATTGGTATATTGTTAATGAAATCATGAATGTATTTGGGTGTTAGATAGATTTTGGGATGCACTTTCCCAAAAGGGAAACTTTATTTGCACAAAATCTTGGATATGATGATTTGAGCATGTTTGTGACATTAGGATCATGTTAGCATGTTCATGGATGATTGCTAATATGGTAGAATGCATTGTTTGGGTAGTATGAATGTTTAATTGGTCAATTGAAAGATTTGGTCTTTTGTGGGTATACATGATGATGGGTCATATGGGTATTGATAGTACTATTGTTTGGGTTGTAATAGATCATGGTTGAATATTTTGGTTGGCATGGATTCTGTTGAATAATATGATGATGATCGTCATACATGAGCGCGAATCTGAGGCCCCTACTTAGTAGGATTGGCAGGGTTTAGGGTGTGAAGTCGTGAGTGGCTTCACATGGCATGTTGTGCATGATTTGATTCTATATATGATGCTTTAGTTATGGTATAATTATGTTGAACATGATGATTATTTGAGATTCACATGACTTGTATGATAATCTAGTTATATGATGATCTAGGTAGTATATGTGGTTAATAAAGTGGCATACGTGAACAACTTGTATGATAATCATGGGTGATGAACTGTTATGCTTGATTGAATGGAAATTTCACCTATAATGTCACCAACGGGTCGAGCGGGTCAACTGGGTCAATGTGTTCTGTTTTTCCAAAACCTTGAGTTCTTTGGGTTTATAGAGCACTTAGGGTTTCATTATGATTCTGTGTACACGTACTTATGTACTTGCGTGTTCTAGGTGACCTCTGAAGGTTGTCTTTCCACTCTCTCTTTCGAGTTAAGCTCTTAAGTCTTTGTTGTGCACACCAGGTGAATTCATGCCCCACTCTTTTACATACTCTCTTTTGGGGGAGATAGCATACTGGTTTTACAAACGCTTACTTTATATGAGTTGTGTATAGTATGATATAGTGCTGAATACCATGAAAGTCCTCACACTTTTGGATTGTTAATAATGATGATTAGCAGGAAATCTTGGGTAGTACTACTGGGTCTGACAAGCCCCACCTGTGAGACTCGAGGTCAAACGGGTGCAATTTTGTCCTAACACATACATCGTCACGACCTGGTAAGTCGTGACGGGAGGCAACAAACGAAACACAGTCAGCTTCAATCATGAAATCACTATGATTATTACTGATGAATATAGACTAGCTATCTATTTCAATACACCTCTTATATTTTGTAACTGTTACTGTTTTATGATTAACGCAAACTCTTGAACTCACCAACCATTGTGTTGACTCTTTTAGTATGCTATTCTCAGGTTGAGGTTACCATTGCCTAGGAGCACGTGCACCGGTCGGTATCATTGTAGTTGTCAGCATGATTGAAACTTGTTTTGGTTTGGTTATTAAACATTTAAGTATTTGTTGGTATTACTTTGGGCGCGTGTGTTTGCGCATTTTACATTATATTGTTTTACTTTGGTTTTTCTGGTTTATTAAAAGCTTCCGCATATTTTAAAGTTAAACTTTGATTTTGAATGTTTGTTCATATAGAGTCGTTCTGAGTAACTAATGATTGAGATCCTGGTATGTCACACGCCTCGCGGTAAAACCCCGCACGTGGATTTTGAGGGTGTGACAACATGGGCCAGATACGCTAAACATATCTTTTTCAAATATTTCTGAGCCTTCATACAAGAGACTATCTTTATAGTACCTCTAGGTTTCTCAGTATTTATGAAAAGAATTCTATTATCTTTAATCAAAGGAATTTTAATAATTCTTTTTCCACAGATAATTTCTGCCTGATTCTTACTTAACCAATCCATACCCACAACAATGTCAAAGCCTCCTAATTCAATAGGGATCAAATCTATGTCAAAGCAATGATCATCTAAATTCAAGGTACAATTAGGAATAACTTCACTGGCCTCTATTATTTTTCCATTAGCTAGTTCTATCATATACTTATTTTTTAGTTTCTCTGATGCTAGTCTAAGTAAGGGTTGAATGTATTTGAAACAAAAGTTCGGGTTGCTCCCATATCAAATAACACAGTTGCATACTGATCATTAATAAGGAACGTACCGGTCACAACTTCTGGTCCCAGCGTGCTTCTTCATCTTAAAGTACAAATGCTCGACCATGCGCATTCTTTAGATTCCTTAGAGTTTTCCCTTTCAGTTTCGGACATTCATTGTGAAGGTGGTTCTCTTTTCCACACTAGTAACAGACTGGCTTAGGATTTGCGGGCCCCTTAAATTCTCTTGATGTATGTCCCTTCTTCTTGCAGTTATAACAGATTACCAGCATACATTTCCCATCATGGTACCTTTTACAGGCATTGCTCCATGGTTGACCTTCTGTCTACGGCCTTCTTTCCTGTGCAATTCCCATAAAGTTCCTTTCTGGATTTTTGTTTATCTTCTTATTCTGGTTTCCTCCAAATTTCCTTCCTGAGTTATTGTTGTTCCATTTCCTTTTCTCTCCTACCTTCAGATCAGTTAATGATCCGTTCCTTATCATCTCATCAGTCAAACTTCCCGCTAAAGCCACTGCAGAAAGCTCATTGTATCTATATGTATACTCCTGATATGCAGCACCCTTCATATCTAGTGCCAAAAATTCTGCTTCTATCTTTTCTATTTCATTATAGGGACAATATTTCTCAATCCCTAGGTTCCTAAATTCCTCCCAGCTTAATCCATTCATAACCTTTCTTCCTTTGGTTTGGATTTCAATTTTCCACCAAGACTTTGCTTCTCCTTTAAGAGAATGTGAAGCAAACCTAGTCTTACAATTATCAGCACAATCACTGATATCTAACACTGATTCTATTTCCTCTAACCAACGTAATGCTTGCATTGCTCCACCTTTTCCATCAAAGTCTCGGGGTTTACAAGACATAAAAGTCTTATAAGAACATCCTTTTCTAACTCTGTCTATAACTTCTTCCTCGTGTCTTTCTATTCCTTTGGAATTTCCTGGTTCATTATCTCAAGGTGGTACACCTCTAAAGTTAAGGTTTTGTAGGAGTTGAGCTAATAACATAGGTATTGCAGCTTCTAATTGTTGAGTCACTATTTGAGAAATTCTTTCATTCTCATTTGCAGCGAGATTTACTGGCGGAGTTTCTTCTCCTAATCTAGTTCTTGGTCGTCCAACACGTGTAGTTCTTCGTACAGGTTGAGTATTTCTCCTTGGTGGCATATTTTGCAACATACCAATTATACTAATATCACAAAATTTTACTCAAACTATAACATAATATTTAATAGTCATAAACAAAATATTTCATTACATTCTTATTCTACATATTTAAAGTAGTCACATAATAGATAAGGTTTCCTATATTTCTAATTTCCCCAAACCCCGTTCCACATCTTAGTGAAGATACTTTTGGTTTCTTCCTTCACTTCCTTGACATCTGCTTGGATCACCCGAATTTCTCGTTGCATCTTCTTAACTCTCTTAAGAATCTGGTTGGTAGTTTCCATCTGACATTCTTCCAACTTTAGTCTCCTGATTCCCCTTTCTTTGGTTTCAGGAATATTAGGTTGAACTGTGGGTGTTATGTCAGATGTCGGGGGAAGGGTTTCTGGATTTTAATTTTCTAATTTTTTGGCCTTTATAGCCAAAAACTTCTTACCAAGTCTAACACTTTTCCTCGGGGGGTCTCGATTGTATAACCCCCGATTGTTACTGGTGCACGTCGGATGAAAAACTTTGGCTTTACGTTGGTCTTGGTCTCGAGTTGGTATATTTCTATGTTGTTCTGAGGCTCTATTTCTGGTGTTGTTTCTTTATGGTTGCTATAATCCAAATATTTTAAAGGAACAGTTTCAATATGGTAGCTATCAGAATTATAAATACTCATAACTGCAAAAATTCTTACAAAATTTTAATTCATACCTTTGCTAGTTAAAACAACTAATTAGACGAAGGTTGGAAGAATGTCAGATGGAAACTACCAACCAGATTCTTAAGAGAGTGTTATGTTAGATGTCGGGGGAAGGGTTTCTGGATTTTAATTTTCTGATTCTTTGGCCATTATAGCCAAAAACTTCTTACCACATCATACACTTTTCCTGGGGGTCTCGATTGTATAACCCCCGATTGTTACTGGTGCACGTCAGATGAAAAACTTTGGCTTTACGTTGGTCTTGGTCTCGGGTTGGGATATTTCTATGTTGTTCTGAGGCTCTATTTCTGGTGTTGTTTCTTTATGGTTGCTATGATCCGAGTATGTTAAAGGATCAGTTTCAATATGGTAGCTATCAGAATTATAAGTACTCATAACTGCAAAAATTCTTACAAAATTTTGATTCATACCTTTGCTAGTTAAATCAACTAATCAGACGAAGGTTGGAAGAATGTCAGATGAAAACTACCAACCAGATTCTTAAGAGAGTGTTATGTCAGATGTCGGGGGAAGGGTTTTTGGATTTTAATTTTCTGATTCTTTGGCCTTTATAGCCAAAAACTTCTTACCACGTCGTACACTTTTCCTGGGGGGGTCTCGATTGTATAACCCCCGATTGTTACTGGTGCACGTCGGATGAAAAACTTTGGCTTTACGTTGGTCTTGGTCTCGGGTTGGGATATTTCTATGTTGTTCTGAGGCTCTATTTCTGGTGTTGTTTCTTTATGGTTGCTATGATCCGAATATTTAAAAGGATCAGTTTCAATATGGTAGCTATCAGATTTATAAGTACTCATAACTGCAAAAATTCTTACAAAATTTTAATTCATACCTTTGCTAGTTAAAACAACTAATCAGACGAAGGTTGGAAGTATGTCAGATGGAAACTACCAACCAGATTTGTTAGATCTAGGAATAATAGGTGTAGATCATTTTGTATAGGCTTAGAACTTTAATCAATACATGTAATGAATATTTGTAATTCATTATGTATATAGGTTAACCCATATGTGCGTTGATTTATGTGTATGATTACAGGTACAAACATTATACTTGGTCAATTTCTAAAATTGAAGTGTAAGAAACATCTACGGATGAACATTTTTGTTCTTCCGTAGATATCTTTCTTATAAGACATTCATCAGAAGATCTTCTACGGATGAATATGGGTATTCACTGATGAACAAACACCACACATGAAGAAACAAAGTACCTTCGGAAGAACAAATTAGCTGCGGATGAACAAAGTAGCTGCGGAAGAACCAGACACGTACTTATATCATACAAGTGTTTCAATTCAACAAGTCAACAAGTCAATAACAGACTCCAAGAGATTTGTTGTTTCCTTAACAGAAACACGCGTGTCTATAAATATGGGTCCTAGGTTTCACATCAAAAAAGACAGAAAAAAAAGAGACGGCGATAAAAATACCATCACATCATTTTGCACGATCAACACAAAACGTAACAGCCGTCACATCGACACACCAAAATCATAAACACAATCATAGCATAGAATTTTGTTAGCAATTATTAATTGATTCTTTGTAATCATTAATCAGTTTTAATGAATTACGTTTGATTCAAAACATTATTCTTTGCATATTGTTGATATCGTTTGAGCATTTATTGTTTATTTTCTCTGGCATCGATATTTATTAATTAATCAATTAAACAACGATTAATGATAATTCCACAATCATTAATTCGAAACCAATCTGACACTGATAATTCCTGATTGCGATCCTTGGATTCACAGGTGGTATCAGAGCCAAGTGCTCATTGATCTAGATCGATTGAACTATCGGTGTTAGAATTGTTTAATTGAATAGATCTATCAGTTTTCTGACTAGATCTATAGTTTTTAAGCAAAAGTAATTTGGTGTGAAGATTTAAAGTTCAATAAATCAGTGATTTGTCTTTCAGCGAGTATTGTTACATTGCTCGGTTAACATTGATCTCTATTCAAATTAATTGAAACATAGATCTGTGTTATTGGCTGACTTTCATTAACTGTTCATAAGAAACTTTGTTTTAGTTAAAACTTCAATATTTGACTAAAATGAGTAGCTTTGTCGGTGGATCATCGTACCAACCTCCAAAGTTGGAAACAAAAGCAGACTTTAAGTCCTGGAAGATCAAGTTCAGAAATCATGTGAACTACACTGATTCTGACTTATGGGTATCAATAACTGAAGGTCCTTATATTCCACCCACCCTTGGGCTGGATTATAATGACAAAAATCAACCCATAAGTACAAAAGATCTGTCATCTGATGATGTTAAAAAGGTTAAAGTTGATATTAGAGCATACTGTTTGCTCAGTATGGCTTTACCTGAAGAAATGCTAATCAGGTGTGAGAATTATAAAACAGCAAATTCCTTGTGGAAGATACTTCATACTCTTTGTGAAGGGAGTGATGAAATCAGAAGCATTAGGAAGGACACACTTCGCTCACAATATGAAACATTTCATCATATTGAGGGTGAATCAATTCCTCAACAACTCCATAGCTTTATGCAATAGGTAACCGAGATGAACATCATGGAGTTGAAGTATACAAATGAGGAATTGAACAAAAAGATGCTCCATACATTGCCTGAAAGTTGGAAGCAAACTGTGTCCATGTTCAAGAACACCATTGATCTCAAAGCAACTGGCTTAGATACATTGGTAGCTAAAGTTGAGGCTCTTGAAATGGGTGAAAAATCAGAAACAAGAGTGTGAGAACACATGTCACACCTTATCATTTTAAAGAAACCAAAAGTGCTGGAAGTGCTTTTATCTCTAACAATGATAGTGACAACTCTTGTACTTTGAGTGAAGATGAAGAAGAATTGAGCTTTTATGCATCAAAGCCTTCAAAGAAATCTTCTCAAAGTAAATCAGGAAAAGAAGAAGGAAGACTTGATGATAGAAAAGATGCATCTACATCAGCAGCAAAGTCTTCAACAAACAACAACCAAGCAGAGCCCATTACTGTGATTCTGAATTCTGAAGAACAAAAAGCAGCATTTGCAGCTTTTAGTTCAAGTTTTCAAGCCTACTTGGGAAGCACCTTAACACCTGCAAATATCTGCCAACAAGACTTGGAAGAACTACATCCAGATGTAGTAGAGGAGATGGATCTTCAATGGCAAATGGCAATGATTGCTTATAGAGCCAAACAATACTTGAGAAGAAACAAAAATTAGGCTGCAGCAAGCAAAACATCAAAGATTGGTGTTGATAAGTCAAAGGTAAGATGTTTTTAATGCAATCTCTATGGGCACTTCTCAAGAGAATGTAATCAACAATCAAATCCTGACATGAGACAACAGCAGCAAAATCAGTCTCATCAGCATCAATCTCATCAAACAACAACATCTCAGAGATCTTATAGACAACCACAGCTAACCAACTCATCCCCACCAGCCACAAATGCATCAGCAGGACCTAGTAATTCTAAAGAAACTAGGCTGATCATTCTCCAAGATGGAACCTGTGACTGGAGCATGTATGAGAAGGAAGTTTTGGAAGAAAATGAAGCTTTAATGGCCCACATGGAGAACAAAGTTCCACCTATGGCTAGAGAGGTAAGAGATAGATTGTGTTCACCAGTGTATGTTGAGGAAGTTGAAAGATATAGAGTCCATGCTCAACAACTGGCTGATAAAGTAAAAGAAATAATGATTTTGAATGAATCTCATGTAAGAGAACATAAATTATATCAATTCAAAATTAACTCTTTACAAAAAGATTTAGATAAATTTGTTTCAGAAAATTACAGCTTAAAAGCCCAAGTTGAGCATCTGACCACTTCCTTAACTAAATCCATGGCTGATCATGCATCAGCTGAAGTGAAACTTCAAAGTTTCAACTTTCATCTCAGCAATATGAGAAATTATTGAATTCTCATATTGAATCAAAGAACATGTATGGGTTGGGATATAATGTTGTTGCACCTCCTCTGAATGATACCTATACAACTTTACCTGAATCAATGACAAATAGCTTGTCAAATCATTTTGGGCCATGCACCAAGTTTGAAACAAAATGTACTGAACAAGTTAATAACAATGAATTTGAGGTGAGTGAAACTGAGTCTTCTGAATCAGATAAAATCAAACTAAATGAATCAGAATTTGACTTTGATGGATGTGATGACTTGGATGATTCTGATGAACATGATGATAACTCTGCGGATCAACTGAACATTGGTAAGAATGTTTCAGTTGAAACAATCATTCCCAAAGTACTTGAGCAAACAAAGTTGCCATATCCTCTAAAGCAAAGAAACATGTTGAAGACTATTTGCAAGAGAATAGCTTAGCTAAATGAAGGTCTTCAAGTACTTCATCAGCAACAAAAACCTTCAACTGAAGTGATTGAGAAGTGTACATCTACTGAAGTACACAAATCTTCCTTAGAAACAGAAAAGAAGCAAGTATCCGCAGAACTTCTCTGGATGAAGAAACATCCTTCAGTAGCAGATCTGCGGAAAAACAAATCTACTGAATCAGTAGATGATCTGCAGAAGGTAAAAGAAACAACCAACAAGAAAACAAAAAAAGGTGTGAGCTCAAAGCAACAAACTTCAGCTGATAAACATGAACCTTTTGACATCATGTCAGGAAAAGGAAAGGAGTCAGCTTCAGTAAAGTTTGAGAAAGAACTGAAGACTCAAAGACAGCAAAAGAAGAAGAAATTGATTGAGTCTGATAATGAGTCAGAAGAAAAGTATTGCAAATGGTGTGACATGAAAAATCACAACACTAAAGACTGTTACTTCAGCAGCTATTGCTCCATCTACAATATGAACAATCACATGACTTCAGAATGTTACTTCAACAAACATTGTGCTATTTGTAACAAAAATAACCATTCCACTCAGGAATGTTATTTTAACAAAAAGAACAAGACAAAGAGCACAAAGAAGAAACAACCTGAGAAGGATGAATCAGAATCTTAATCAAGTGAAGATCAAAAAGATTCAAGATTAAAGAAACAACAAAAACAAAAACAAAAGGTGACAAAACCACATGAGAAATCATCAGTTGATAGTGAACCTCTGAAGAAAAGACAACCTGAACAAAAATCAAAGACTCCTCAACAATCAAAGACACCTCACAAAAAGGTGGATTTGAACAATAAGAAGTCAAATGTTAATGATACTTTCTTTGATAATTTTGAAAAAGGAACTCATGTTTCACATTCAAAATCAAAGGATGATGAAACTTTCAACAATCAAGGATCATCATCAAAGTCAAAACAGCAAACAAAGAAAGAGAAGATCCTTGAGGAAGAGTTTGAAAAATCAGAACAAAATTTCACAAGTTCATCATCAACAGAATCATCCTCACCACAAACAACACACAATGAATCAATTGAATCTAAAATTAATACTGAATCTTCAAGACTCATTCATGAGGAAGTTAAAATGTTAGACTCTACAGGATCACCCAAGATCATCAAGACTTGGGTTTCCAAATCTAATTGATTTCTTTAATTGTGCAAGAACAATCTTGGAGAGCTGACAACAAGTGGTATGTTGACAGTGGTTGTTCCAGACATATGACAAGAAACTATTCTCTTCTCCATGACTTCAAACATAAAATGCTTCTTATGTGGCATTTGGTGGGGATAAGAAGGGAGGTAAAATAGTTGGTGAAGGAATGGTAACTGATGGTGTGCTCAAATTTGAGAAAGTAAATTATTGTGAAAATTTTCAATACAATTTATTGAGTGTGTCTTAAATTTGTGATCAAAATTATACCACATTATTTGATAACACTAATTGTTATATTCTTAAGCCAGGTTTTGCAGTTCTAGAAGATTGGATCCTTCTTAAAGCATCAAGAAAAGGAAACACATATGTTTTGGATATGAATAATACAGCACTCACAAACAATGAAACATGCCTGCTATCTAAGTCATCAGAAGATGAATCTCAGTTGTGGCATAGAAGGCTTGTTCATTCCAACTTGAAGAACATGAATAAACTGGTGAAAAATGACTTAGTCATTGGATTGCCAAAGAAAGAATTTTCTTGTTCAAACCACTGTCCTTCATGTTATAAAGGAAAACAATATAGAGTGTCACATAAATCCAAAATAATAAATACAAACACTACACCACTCAAATTGCTTCACATGGATCTTTTTGGTCCAACTAATGTGATGAGCATTGGAAAAAGGCAATATTGTTTAGTGGTTGTGGATGATTTCACTAGATTCACATGGGTCTTTTTCTTAAAACAAAAGAGTGAAACATCAGAAACATTAATGGAGTTTGTCACAAAGATTGAGAATCAACTTGATTTAAAAGTTAAAATCTTTAGGAGTGACAATGGGACTGAATTTGTTAATATTGTCTTAGATTCATTTTGCAGGAATAAAGGCATAGCAAGGCAATTCAGTGCACCAAGAACTCCACAACAAAATGGAGTTACTAAAAGAAGAAACAGAACTCTCATTGAAGCAGCAAGAACAATGCTAGCTGATTCATAATTGCCAATCACCTTTTGGGCTGAAGCAGTGAACACAACATGCAATGTTCAAAACAGGACATTAATTGTCAAAGAACATAATAAAACACCTTATGAGCTTTTATTTAAAATAAAACCTTACATAGGATATCTTAGAGCTTTTGGGTGTCATGTATCTGTTTTAAACACAAAAGAACAATTGGGAAAATTTTCAGAGAAAGCCTATGATGGTTTCTTTGTTGGATATTCTTCAACATCTAAATCATATAGGATTTACATTCCACAACAAAACATTGTGGAAGAAACTCCTAATGTGTCTTTTGATGAATCCTTATTTCCTAAATCTATAAAAGGATCATCATGGTTGTTTGATATAGATGCACTCACAAACTCATTTAACTCTGGTTATTTGAATGCTGCAGGTACTGAGGATACATGCTATCCATTTGTTCCTCCAAACATGAATGAAGTGTCATTATCTGCTGATCCTCCAAGAATACAAACTTCAAGTATCATGGAACAAGGAACACCAAATAATGTCAGTAATGCAGCACAAGACCAAGCAAATGGATCTACATCCTCAGATGCAAACACTTCATCAGCAGTTGCTGACTCTGCATCCGTGGATGAGTGTCCTACATCCAGAGATGTGAATATTGGATCAGCTGATGTTCCATTCACATCAGTAGATGTTCCACATATTGGAGATGGTCCATTGCATTCCAAAGAGTCATTGTCGGCAAGTCAACAAAATACATCCGTAGATGTTCCTGTAACTCCTGCGGATGGCACTCACAATGCAGCTGATGTACAAAATGAAAATCATTCAGCTTCCAATGATGATCAATTTGATTACTTCTTAAATTCTTCATCTCAGCTGTATATATCTGCATCAATGCATATGACTAACTTGGAATCATATATTCTAGTTGAGTCCATTTCAACAACAAGAATTCATAAGACTCATCCAATAAAAAACATCATTGGAGATCTCAATGAAAGAACCACAAAAAGCCAAGGGGGAGCTGCAAACATCTGTCTTTTCACTTGTTTTCTTTCACAAGTAGTTCCTCCAAACATTACAGCTGCACTAAAAGATAATAGCTGGATTGAAGCCATGCAAGAAGAACTTCAACAATTCAGAAAGCAAAAGGTCTGGAATCTAGTTGATCTTCCTGAAGGCCAACATCCAATTGGCACAAGGTGGTTATTTAAAAATAAACTAGATGACAGGGGTATTGTTGTGAGAAACAAAGCTAGGCTGATTGCTCAAGGATATACTCAAGAAGAAGGGATAGACTATGATGAAGTTTTTGCACCAGTTGCAAGAATTGAAGCCATTAGAGTATTCGTAGCCTATACTTCATATAAGAAGTTCACTGTTTATCAAATGGATGTGAAGTGTGCCTTTTTATATGGGAAAATTGATGAAGAAGTCTATGTAGCTCAACCTCCAGGTTTTGAAGATCCTGATTACCCACATAGAGTATACAAGCTTGACAAAGCTTTGTATGGTCTTCATCAGGCACCAAGAAAGTGGTATGAAACATTATCATCTTTCTTGTTCAAGCATGGATACAAAAGGGGAACTATTGATCAGACTCTCTTTCTCAAACATGAACATCAAGATCTCTTAGTTGTTCAAATATATATAGATGACATTATATTTGGATCAATAAACAAGAGACTGTGTGAAAGCTTTGAAGAGTTGATGAAATCTCAGTTTCAAATGAGCTCAATGGGAGAATTAACTTTCTTTCTTGACTACAAGTTCATCAGAAAACAGATGGCATATTCATCAATCAAGAAAAGTATATTCATCAAATATTGAATAAGTACAATCTTGCTAATACATCTTCATGCAAAACACATGCTTCAACAATTGACAAAATTGTACCTGATCCTACAGGGAAATCTATTGATCAAAGATTATATAGATCAATGATAGGATCTCTTATGTATTTAACTACTAGCAGACCTGACATAATGTTTGCTGTATGTGTTTGTGCTAGGTACCAATCAGATCCAAAAGAGTCCCATTTGAATGCTGTGAAGAGGATTTTTAGATATCTCAAAGGGAAACCACCCTTGGTCTATGGTATCCAAAAGATGGAGACTTCTCTCTCTACTCTTATTCAGACAGTGACTATGGAGGATGCAACAACAATAGAAAATCCACAACTGGTGGATGTCAATTTTTAGGACCAAGACTTGTTTCATGGCAGTGCAAAAAGCAGACAAATGTATCTGTATCCACAGCTGAGGCTGAGTTCATAGCTGCTTCAGCTGGTTGCTCTCAAGTCCTTTGGTTGTAAAACCAATTACTTAATTATGGTTACAATTTCCTTCAAACTCCAATTTATATTGACAATTCAGCTGCTATGTTTATCACTGCTAATCCAGTTTAACATAGTAAAACAAAGCATATTGAAATCAGATATCATTTTCTGAGAGATTGCTCAGAAAAAGGTTTAATCAAGTTAGTCAAAGTGGATACAACAAATCAGCTTGCTGATCTATTCACTAAGGGCTTTGATTCAGTTAGATTTAATTTTCTAATTGAGTCTTTGGGCATGATTAACTTAGATTAATCATCATTAACAAATAAAAGCATGTGTCTGTCCTTGTAAATAGTAATAAAAAATTCAGAAAAACATACAAAATTCAAAATATTGTCTTTATTTTTTTTGTGTCTTCTATTTCTGCATGACATATGTTTGGGAAATGATAGTACACTGTGCCTTTGCTTGCTTCCTTAGTTCTTAAATTTCCTTAAAAACTGATCAAAAGTTCTTTGATATGTAAGTAGATTCAACTTGAGTGAAGATTATACAAAGAGCATGCTTAACATAATGAAAAGGTGATTGTTTGTGAGAAACTTCATTTTGAGGATCAAACAAGTAAGTCTTATCCTGATGTGATCAATTCATTCACCTAAGCACACTATGTAAAAACTTTATAACTTCTATCTTTGCAAATCATATTCCCTCTGTTTTGTGTGATCAAAGACCTGAGTTTATGAACACCATAAGATACATATGTATTCAACTGGTGAAAAGATCATGATCCTCATCATCCCTCTGTTTTGTGTAAACAAAGACCTGGGTTAAAGGCACCTCTGTTTTACGTAATCTAAGCTCTCAAAAGAATCCATAGTGATCAACTGTATATTTACATAAGAGCTTTTGTAGCAAAGCATTTATGAGACAACTCATATGTCTCAAGATAGAATTTATAACTTAATGTACATAGTTTCTAAGTGTGAAAAAGCGATGAATTGACTCACAAACGGAGGACAAACTCTAATGTGAATTGAATGTGGAGCCCATAACAGTTTATCACTAATAAACATTAAAACATGATAAACAGCATGTCTAGTTGATTCCATACTCTTGTTTGGATTTAAGTGGACAAACATACTTGCAATCAGGACTAGAATCAGGTCATATTTCAACAATCAACTCAATCAGGAAGAAGTTTAGTGTCATAGTATAATCCCATTATATGTGTTTATATGCATGTACATATATTTAATTCAATTTTGTTACTTTTAGTTTATTTATTGTGTGTAATCTTTGGATAGTCATGTGCCTTTCATGCTATTTACTTCAAAAATTTATGATGAATGCAACACTTTATCATTAATCACAAATTTAGGGGGAGTAGTTAATACATGAAATACATGAACATAAAAGCTGAATTCAATGATCCAAATTCAAATGAAGGAATTAGAACTTGAGCACTAACTTGGCTGAAGAATACATGAAGTTTTTCAAATTATATTTCGTGTGCACAAATTGTCATGAAAAAAAAGTCAACAAGGTCCAATAGCAATAAATGGTTCTATCAGTTGATTAGGACCATACAATCAAAGAAGTTTCAACTTTACATTTTCAGCATCAGCAGAAGCTACAGTACATTTTCCTGTTCAGTAGATGCTACAGTGCGAAAAAGGAATATGACCACCCGTAGATTGGTAACCTACGGATGTGGTAGTATTTAAAAGTATAATAGTTCCATAGACTAGTAATCTATGGAAATTCAAATTATACTTCACCAAAAATCAGTTTTAATTCTAAGTCATCCGTAGATGATCTACGGAAGAACTAAAATCTGCGGAAACAATAAAATTGGGGTCCCACCTCTTTTAATAAATGAAATTAATATATCCGAGGGAGTATAAATGATGTTTTTAACTTGTCATTTCTATTGACTTTTTCATAACATCTTTTTCAACCTAGAAAAACGTTTAGATAAACCCCCGTACGACAATATTCAAAATTACCAATAACCTTTTAAACCTTGCTTGATTCTTGATCTCTGTTCATTATAAGTTCAATAATATCAAGATGGCTAATCGTTTTGCAAGAGAGCACAATGTATGTGCATTATTAAATCCTGACGACCCTGTAGCAGAAGGATGTCGAGATATCATCAGATACCTACGGCGATCCAGGCTTTTCTATGCTTTATCAGCAGAGCCTGTGATTCATCAATCACACATCATTTATTTCTGGAATTCAGCTTGAATAGAGCAAGTTGGAGAGTCTGAGGTGATAGTTGCTGAAATCAAGAATGAAAGGATGAGAGTTGATGAACAAACTATTAGAAGGGCACTTGAGCTGGGAGAACAAGAAGTTGGTCACCCGGATGTATTTGAGAATGAGTACATAGAGAAAGTGTTCTATCTGATGGGATATGATGGTGACTTTGACAAGGGTGAGATAAAGAAAGGGAGATTGTGCAAGCCATATAGATTCTTATGTCACACGTATCTAAAGTGCATCTCCAACAGGAAGTCTGGGCTTGACAGATTCTCAAGGCACATTTCATCCGACATTATTGGCATTTTTGAGGGAAGGACATACAACTACTCAAAGTACATTTTTAGTTGTCTGTGTGACCACATCAAAGTTCAAAAGGCTGATAAGATGTATATGTTTCCAAGGTTTATGCAACTGATCATCAATGGTGAATTGCCTGGGATAGCAAGAGAAGGTGATGTGTTTGTTCAAGCACATCTGGGGAGATCTGTACTAAATAAGATAAGTGGAAAGTATGAAAGAGAAGATATGCCAATGTTTGCACATGTGGCGGATGCTAATGCCAACATTCCACCAGAACTGATGTGGGAAGATCAGCAAGATAGTCAATCTACTGATGCTGAGCAAGACTTACCTTCACATTCCCCTCCTCAATCTCCCATACACCACCATCATCAATCTCCACAAATCCAATCACCAGCCAGTCAACACACCCAACCAATCTCTCCAATTCACCCTCAATCACCCATTCATCAACAACCTCTAACTCCACAAAATCTATCTCCTGAGAGTACTCATACAGAACCCATCTCAGCTACTCAATCTCAAAACTCAGTACACACTGGTGAGACTGAGTTAGTATCTCAAGCAAGTACCATTACACTCACAATCACCAGCCCACAAACCTCAGTCATGTCTAACCAAACTGAACCAATATCTCCAATCATTGATCCTCAACAACAACAACAATCTCATCAAGAGAAAACAGATCAAGCTGTTGAGTCTATTTCAAGCTCAGCAAGTATAGCTCCTGCTGTAGGCAATGAGGATGAGATTGCTGGTCAATATCAAGAAGGTGAAGAAGAAGCTAACTATGTTGATGTTATAGCCTATCATGAAGATGACCTGGAAGATGATGATATAGATGTGAGCAAAAGTTATCTGGTTGCTGAGTATAATAAACTTATCATCAAATCAAACAAGAGGTTGGAAAGAATTAGAGAGCTCAAAGGAATGTTAAAAGAAAAAGAGGAGCTGATGAACAAACAAGAATCCAGACTGATCAGATTAAGAGAAGATGCTCAAACCAACAATGAAGTAATTGATGCATTGCATGAGCTGGTTAAAGAACTTAAAGACTCTGTGAAGCATGAGAAGACTGGAAAAGAGAAGCTCATATTGGAAGTTGAACAAGCAAACAACTCTCTCACTACTCAGTCTATTTTGTTGAAAAGGAAAGATGAACAAATTGATGAGCTCAAGATGAAAATTTGTGCACTTGAATCGAATAATGCTCCATCACTGAGTGGGGATATGTGGAGAAGAGTAAAGAATTGGTGCTGATGAGAAATGAAGAAAAGAAGAAAGCAAGGAGTATAAGATTGTTTGATCCAATTAAAATTAAACTTCTACATCCAAGCTACACTTCATACCTACATGATAAGTTCTTCCCAAAACTCAAAGATGATGAAGCTTAAAATGACCTATGCCTGTATTTGCATATCATACAAGTCATTGACAAACTGCATGCAAAAGCATACAAAAGAAGAAGATATGAGGCTGGACTGTTAAGAGGAGCTAACATCAAGGAAGTATCTGAACTGAGGATGTCAGAACAAGATGAGCTGGAAATAGTCAATAATCAGAGTGTTGTGGAAACTCTCATAACAGAAGAAGACATTTTGGGATTGAGCTTTGAGACACTACAAAAGATATGCAGAATGGAGATCAAGTACAAGTACGATGATCAAAAGGATGCAGTGTCATATTTCAACAAGAAAATGGTGTCAAGAGTCAAAGAGCTTTTAGCTTTGAAGACCTGATTACAAGTGTCTAAGCCTAAGGGGGAGTATTGTTAGATCTAGGAATAATAGGTCTAGATCATTTTGTATAGGCTTAGAACTCTAATCAATACATGTAATGAATATTTGTAATTCATTATGTATATAGGTTAACCCATATGTGCGTTGATTTATGTGTATGATTACAGGTACAAACATTATACTTGGTCAATTTCTGAAATTGACTAAGTGTAAGAAACATCTACGGATGAACATTTTTGTTCTTTCGTAGATATCTTTCTTACAAGACATTCATCAGAAGATCTTCTACGGATGAATATGGGTATTCACTGATGAACAAACACCACACATGAAGAAACAAAGTACCTTTGGAAGAACAAAGTAGCTGCGGAAGAACCAGACATGTACTTATATCATACAAGTGTTTCAAGTCAACAAGTCAACAAGTCAATCACAGACTCCAAGAGATTCGTTGTTTCCTTAACAGAAACACGCGTGTCTATAAATATGGGTCCTAGGTTTTACATCAAAAATGACAGAAAAAAAAAGAGACGGCAACAAAAATACCATCATATCATTTCGTACGATCAACACAAACCCTAGCAGCCATCACATCAACACAACAAAATCATAAACACAATCATAGCATAGAATTTTGTTAGCAATTATTAATTGATTCTTTGTAATCATTAATCAATTTTAATGAATTATGTTTGATTCAAAACATTATTCTTTGCATATTGTTGATATCGTTTGAGCATTTAGTGTTTATTTTCTCTGGCATCGATATTTATTAATTAATCAATTAAACAATGATTAATGATATATCCTGATTGTGATCCTTGGATTCACAAGATTCTTAAGAGAGTGTTATGTCATATGTCGGGGGAAGGGTTTATGGATTTTAATTTTCTGATTCTTTGGCCTTTATAGCCAAAAACTTCTTACCACGTCATACACCTTTCCTGGGGGTCTCGATTGTATAACCCCCGATTGTTACTGGTGCACGTCAGATGAAAAACTTTGGCTTTACGTTGGTCTTGGTCTCGGGTTAGGATATTTCTATGTTGTTCTGAGGCTCTATTTCTGGTGTTGTTTCTTTATGGTTGCTATGATCCGAATATTTTAAAGGATTAGTTTCAATATGGTAGCTATAAGAATTATAAGTACTCATAACTGCAAAAATTCTTACAAAATTTCAATTCATACCTTTGCTAGTTAAAACAACTAATCAGACGAAGGTTGGAAGAATGTCAGATGGAAACTACCAACCAGATTCTTAAGAGAGTGTTATGTCAGATGTCGGGGGAAGGGTTTTTGGATTTTAATTTTCTGATTCTTTGACCTTTATAGCCAAAAACTTCTTACCACGTCGTACACTTTTCCTGGGGGGTCTCGATTGTATAACCCCCGATTGTTACTGGTGCACGTCGGATGAAAAACTTTGGCTTTACGTTGGTCTTGGTCTCGGGTTGGGATATTTCTATGTTGTTCTGAGGCTCTATTTCTGGTGTTGTTTATTTATGGTTGCTATGATCCGAATATTCTAAAGGATCAGTTTCAATATGGTAGCTATCAGAATTATAAGTACTCATAACTGCAACAATTCTTACAAAATTTTAATTCATACCTTTTTTCAAACAACTAATCAAATAAATTCACAAAATTTTTCACATATTAATCATGTATAGCTCACATATTTGCTAATAGGACAATCCACTTTTATCTAAACATAGATATCATAAAAGAATTCATTATTGTCTAAACATAGATATGTTCACATGAAATCATGAGTAATTTTTTTATTTATTCATTTATCCATACTAAAAATAGTTATCGCATAAGCTTATGGTTATAGTCTAGGCATTTACTAATAATACCTAATTCTCTATAACCAATGGCTCTAATACTAAACTGTCACATCCTGACGGAAGCGTGAAATGCTTAGGTGTAACTTTTGGTTCAAAACTCATTGATTACAAATACATACATTCAAAACAATAAATAAAGTTAAACTTTCATTACATATATATATATTTTTTGAGTTACATCATACCATACAAACTTGTTTCAAACTAAACATTAACATAAGATTCGATTAACCAACATCTAAAAGATTCATTATTTTCAATACATATTATTATTCAGCTAAGTATGGACGTGAACGTCCACGAAGAGGCTGAAATCCATCAAATCTACCGTCACCCAAACGCACAGCTGCCTTATGTAATCATACCATTCATTGAACAAGTTGAACATGTAAATAAAATTATAAAACATTCTGATTACCTGAAAAAGCATACTCAAACAGTCAACATAAAGTTGGTGAGAACATAGGTTTAATAAACAACATAATGTTTCTTAATTGATGCAACATAAACAAGTATACAACCAAACCTACTTCTATGCTAGGTGATTTATAACTGTCACACATATAAATCACAGAATCACATAATATAACATCATGACTTCTATTCGGCAGTCTCAACTGGGTCCGGTCGGCGCAGGAAACATGTTCCTAAGTAGCGCTACCTATATTATCTGACGGTTCCTTATACGAATTAATGGTTGTGATTTATGGCAGTTAATGATAGTAACTTATCAAAATTCTTATTTACACTAGCATCAAACCAGTAATACAGTATGATTTTTCCCCTAAAAGTTTATAAATAAAAATGGGCTATGTAACTCACCTTTATTCCAGCAACCTGTCAATAATTTCTTATAAAATAATTATTTGTTAGAATAAATATCTATTCTTTTAATTATTATTTATATTACTTATATTATTATTAATTAGGCTTTAAATTTTTTAAAGCAGGAGTTATCGTAGTCCAAAAACTATCAAATTTTACAAAAGCAGTATTTTCGTATCTAGATTATCCTATAAAATTTTCAATTAATATTTCTTTGTAGGTATTTTCCTATAATTTTTACAAGATTTCCAATTAATGGCAGAAATAGCTATATGTCTCTAAAAATTCTAAAAATCATATAAACTGTTCTATTCAGTATCTAATATTTTATGTAAAATTTTTATAATTTTATCTACTGTTTTGCTATCACTTACGATTTTCTCTTTATTAAATATTCTAATATATAAAACTTTATCATACTAATGAACTAATTCACGAAATTAGTGCTGTAACTTAAGTATATTATTGGGATCATTATATAAATTTTACAGATTTTTATTAAATCTCAATCTTCTACTTGATAATTTTCTTTTATTACATTATTTCAATTATATAAATTAATATATCTTATATAAATTTCTCAAAATTTCCTGTTTATTCTTTTTATAATTTCTAAACTGATTTCTAAAAATTTTATTCCCATAATCATAATTATTTAAGTATCTAACCTAATCTAGTCTAGTTAATCATGTAATAACAATTAATTTAACATCTTTAAACCTTTTATTTTTATTTAAATCCTTTGTTTTTATTAAAACCTTTAAAACTTTCTGTTTTATAAACTTTGTTACTAAATTTTAGTTGGAAATCAAAGTTTTTATAAAATTTGTAATTAGTTTTTGATGATATGTAACATAAGGGTTTAAACTATATGTATGTTGAACACTTACATAACTTTACAAGCTTTTTAATCATAAAGTTTTATAAATCTAACCTTGATTGTGTATGGGAGAAAGATTTTAGAGAATTATTGAGAGAAATCTTCAATCTTCTAAGATTCCAACTTGAGAGTTCTTGACTTGGATGGCTCTTGTAAGATGATGATTGATAATTGTATGGTGATCGATTTGATGATGATGTGGATGGTGGGTTCAGGTGGTATGAGAACCAAGAGAAAGAGGGTGGGTGGTGGTGTCGTTGTGCCTAAAGAAGGAGAGATTATTGGAGGAGAAGTTTAGTGTAAAAGTTGGTGTTTGGGTGCTCTTGTTCTTCGGCCGAATGGTCAAGAGAAAAGAAGAGAAATATTGGCTTTCATTATCATATCTAGGCTTAGGGTTATGAAGTGTATTGTAGGGTGTGCGTGTGTCAAAATATAGGGTGTGTGTGTCAAGATACTAAGGGTGTTGAGTGGCAATAGGGATAGGTGTCATCTCCCCATGCTAATGTGTTTTATGAGTTTCTTAATTATATTTAGTTAGTGATTAGATTGTATAAGTATCTAGGTATTCAAGTGACAAAAAATAGTTTAAGTTTTTGATTTGTTATTAGACGGAGCCAATCGATACGGTGCCTTAGCAACAGGTTGAGCACCAGGTATCATGTCGATCTGGAACTCGATCTCGCGGTCCGGTGGCATACCTGGTAAATCTTCTGGGTACAAGTCTGGAAAGTCACATACAACTGGTACGTCGGAAAATTTTGGTACTGACGCATCCACATCCTTCACGTAAGCCAGGTAGGCACTACATCCATAATTCATGCGCTTCTCTGCCACCACCATCGAAATCACCTTTGGGACCGTAGTAACTCGATCACCGTACTTCCATCAGGCGCAGTCAATCAGATCATCTTCTTGCGACACACAATATTTGCCTCATAGGCTGCTAACCAATCCATCCCTAGAACCACATCGAATCCGCCTAGGGGCAACACGAATAATTTAGCAGAGAACCTATGGCCTTCTTGTAGATGCCTCTCGAAGATTAACATTTAGTCTTTATTAGTCTTTGTATAGTTCTGTCATAGTGTAGGGACTTATTGTGTAAATATATGTTCCTTATTTTGTTTTCTTTGATAGTATAAATAGCATAGATAAGGTATTGTGTAGGTAGTCTTTAAAGACTGATAGAGACTAGATCAGTGAACGATTTGTAACTGTTTTTACGTACACGTGTACTTTCTATGCTTACTAATCAATGAAAACCTATGAATTTTTGTGATTTGTTTGCATTGAATTGATTGCATGTGTTTGTTTGATTGAATTGTATCATAATATCATCACAGATCTATCCATTTTGATCCTATCAAATGGTATCAGAGCTGTTGGTTCAGTGATTGAGTTTCTTCAAACTGTCAAACTCATAAAATCACTTGAATCTGTGATTGATAAGAAATTCAATCAAATAATTATTGATTTCAGTTGTGTTTCATCATCAGAAACATGAATTGAGTCACAATTTGCAGTTCAATTCGTTCAAATTCGGTGAATTGTTCAAATCAGTGTTCAAACGTGTTCTTCACAGTCGAACTGATTTTCAAGTCAAAAATCGATTTGTTGTTGTTATTTGATGAAATTGAAATTAGAGGACTGTTAATTGATTGAATTCCTACCTAATTGGAGGATTTTTAGGTCAATTCATCAAGTTTTGAAGGATTTCAGATAATCTGAGTTCATATGAATCTGTTGAAGTCGGCGCATTAGGTTAAAACACTACTGAAAATTGCCTAAGTATTAGGCGCTTGACAACTGTTTAGGCGCTTTTCAACTGTGAAGGCTTTTTGGATCAGGCGTTTTACCACTGTTGGGGTGCATTAAAACTGTTTGGACACTTTGGAACTTTATAGAAACTAAGGAATTCTAGGCTCATTACAACTGTTGAGGCGTTTTTGAATTGTTTGGGCGTTTTTACACCCAGGCGTCTAACAACTGTTTGGGCGTTTCACAACTGTTTAGGCGCATTTCAACTTGGGTGTTTGAGAATTTTTCTAAGGCAATCCCTTAGGCATTTATAAGTCAAAGTCAAAGAAGTTTCACAACTGTTTGGGCGCTTCATCACTGTTTAGTTGCATCAACATCAACACTTAGAAATTTTTCAAAAAAAAACTTAAAAAAAAATCCAAAAATATTTTCATTTCTTTGTTTTAATTTAAAAACTTAAAAAAAACAAAAACAAATCTTTTTCTAAAATCAAAAATTAAAATGGTAAAATCAGAAGACTCAGAGAACAGAGTTCCTAAACTGAAGAACATAGCTGATTTTAAGAATTGGTCACTTAGATTGAAACATCACCTTAATTCTATTGACACTGACTTATGGAAGTCAATAGAAAGATATGACATCCGGTAATTTTCCGTTACCAAACTCCGTTAGTTCCGTTAAGTCTTGCATACACGTGTCAGGAGCACACACTAGTTGTCGTTGAACGTTGGTGACTGAATAATAGTTAATAATGTTAAACAATAATTTCTATGTTGATTATTTGTTGTGATTATGTGATTTAAATATTAATTGTGAATTTTATCACGTAACGTGGAAACGTGTGTATTTACTTTGTAAATTTTGTAGCTTGTAAAGATAATACATATAATTGTTACTACTAGTTTATATGTTTATTATTCTAGTTAAAAAACATTTTAAAAGAGTATTTAAAAGCCTAATCTTTATATACAAACTATGAGGGTTAAAAGGGTAATTATTGCTAAATAATTAAACAAAACACAAAACCCAACCCTAATCCCACCCATTCGGCCGCGACCCTCATTCCCACACCCTCACCATCGCGAATTCAGCCAAGAACAAGCATTCACATTCGAATTTGGGTCGATTTCAAGGCATACAACAAGTTAGAACCTTCAATTGCAAACTATTACACATTTAAAGGTTAGATTTTTATATGTTTTTGATGATTCTTCATGTTGGCCGAATGTTCCATGCGAAATCTGCAATTGATGGTCGATTGATGCTTGTTTGTTGTTGTTAATGTGTTTGTTGGGTAGATTACATATTAATTAACATCAAGTATGCAATAAAGGTTGGATTTTTACAAGTTCTTATGGAATTTACATTAGGGCCGAATCCCTAATTCGAAAATCTGAATTGGATGTTAGTTGTTGGTTGTTTGTTGATGCTATTATGTTAGTTGGATTGTATAGATGCTAGTTAACGTCGATTATGAAAGAAAGCTTCGATTTTGATTCATGGTTCATAGGTTACTAAGAATAGTAACTTTATTTTGCATGAATTGATGATTTGATGATGTATGAAGGTTATGGATGTGTTTGTGATGATGATTAGATGCTAGATGGTTGATATGAATGTTAGGAATTCAAGAATGCATGTTGTAGTTCATACATTGCTAAAAATAGTAACTTTTGGTGTTGAATGTTGATGAATCATGATGATTAGGTGTTGTTGATCATGTTCAGATGTTGTCATGGACTTGAATTGGTATATAATTGATGAATTCATGAATGTAGTGTGAGTTTGATGAATTTGGGATGAACTTTCCCAAAAGGGAAACTTTAATTGTGCAAATCCTTGAATTGTATGAATTGAGCATGTTTGGGATATTAGGACCATGTTAGTATGTTCATGGATGATTTCTAAGGTAGTAGAATGTATTGTTTGGGTTGTATGAATGTTTAGTTGGTTAGTTATCTGATTTGGCCTGTTTGTGGGAATTCATGGTAATGGGTCATATGGGTATGTTAGGACTATTGTTGGTTTGTGGTTGATCATGACTGAACATTTTGGATGATATGATTTCTGTTAAATGGTATGTTGATGATCATCATACACGCGTGCGAATCTGAGGCGCCTACTTAGTAGGATTGGCAGGGTTTAGGGTGTGAAGTCGTGAGTGGCTTCACATGGCATGCTGTGTATGATTTGATTCTATGTATGATGCATTGGTTGTGTTGTAACTATGTTGAGCATGATAATTGTTTGAGATTTGCATGACTAGTATGATATCTGGCTATATGATGATCTAGTTGGTACATGTGATTAATGAAGTGTTATATGTAATCAGTTTGTATGTTAATCATGTGTGATGTACTGTTATGCTTGTTTGAATGGAATTTCATCTATAATGTCACCAACGGGTCAAACGGGTCAACTGGGTCAAATGTGTCTTGTCTTTCTTAAACCTTGAGTTCTTTGGGTTGTAAAGCACTTAGGGTTTCATATTGATTCTGTGTACACGTACTTATGTACTCATGTGTTCTAGGTGACCTTTGAAGGTTGTCTTTCCCCTCTTTCTTTCAAGTTAAGCTCTAAGTAAATTTTTGCGCGCATCAGGTGAGTTCTTGCCCCACACATTTTACATAATCTCTTTTGGGGGAGATAGCATACTGTTGATCACAAACGCTTTTATATATGAGTGTGTATAATATTGATATAGTGCTGTTTACCATGGAAAGTCCTCACACTTTCGGATTGTTAATATTGACTAGCGGAGAAATTTTGGGTAGTACTACTGGGTCTGACGAGCCCCACCTGTGTGACTCGAGGTCATACGGGTGCAATTTTGTCCTAACATATATTCGTCACGACCTGGTAAGTCGTGACGGGAGGCACAAACTATCACAGTCAGCTTCAATCGTGAAATCACTATGATTAATATTTTTATGTTAATAGACTAGCTATCTATTGCAATACACTACTTATGATTTGAAAACTGTTTATCGGTTTACCTATTAATGCAAACTCTTGAACTCACCAACCATGTGTTGACTTGTTTAGTATGCTATTCTTAGGTTAAGGTTGCCAGTTGCCTAGGAGCACGCACGTCAGCATTGTTGAAGTTGTCTACATTTGTCTTGTTTACAAATTTGGGATTATTTTCATATTAAACAATTGTGTTTGGGGCGCGTATGTTTTGCGCATTCACTTTACATACTACTTGTTTTGGGTTTTCTGGTTTTAAAAATGCTTCCGCAGTATTTTAAACGTTAACTCTGGTTTTGTTTGTTAATCATATAGAGTCGTTCTTGGTAACTAATGACTGAGATCCTGGTATGTCACGCGCCTCGCGGTAAAACCCCGCACGCAGATTTTGAGGGTGTGACAAAAGAGGACCTCACATTCCTATCACTTCAGATGGTCCTGATAGAGGGTTTGTCTATATTAAAGACTCTCCAGAACCATATCCTAAAGATGGGTTACAAGGTGATGATCTAAGAAAAGTAAAGAATGACATTAAAGCCTATTCATTGATGTGTAAAGGACTACCACTTGAATATGGTGAGTGAATGAGTCGTATAAAACCCTTACCGAACCACTCCTGAAGTTGATTAGACAGATCTTGCATCTCCAAGGGTGTTAAGCGATAAGAAGTCGTTGGAACAGGCACCGCCTTATGTACCAAGTCAATCCAAAGGTCCACCTGTTGAGAAGTTGGCAATCATACCAAATCCTTCAGGAACACTTCTTAGAAGATTTACACAACAGGTATATCATCTAGCTCTTATTCTTTCACCTTCAAGAAATGATTTTTCTTACCGGAGATTAGAAGATGAACAAGTCTTGCACAAAATCAACCTTGAATGCTAGAATATCATCAAAATCAAAGGAATTGATGATGATGATGATGATGATTGGAATGAAGAACAAGAAGAAGATGGATGACGGTGGCTAGGGTTTTCTCTAGAGAGAAAACTTGGAGAGAAAGCTTGCAAAAATGAAAGAATAAAAAAACAAGGGGGAATTCCCCCCTTTTTGAAGAAATTCGGCCAAGGGGGCTATGAGTGGGCCTCCCGGGCCTATTGCTCGTCTCGTCCAATTCCGTCTTGTCCCGATTCGTGGGTCATCAGAATTTTGCGTTTTTGAATTCTACGTGTTAATACGATTCCAACGGACTATTATATGCTATATAAATTATTTAAATTATATATTTTTAAATTAAATTATGTTTATTTAGTAGGCTTTAGGCAAAGCCCGCATGTTCGATTTTTGTTGCGTTCCTAATGCAAATTTTAATATTTTACGTTTTGTCAAACCTTGATCGAGACCAAAACACATAATTATCATACTACAATCAGACAAGTGAACATGTCACCCATCCTAGGCCCATTAGAACATATTAAGCCCATAATACATAGTTCTAGAACTTAACATGTCCAAACGCATCTAATGTAGTATACTCAGATCAAGCCCATATCAGGTCAACATCCAAGTCAAAGACCACATTAAGACCAAGTCAAAGTCAAAGAGTCAGAGTCAAAAAGTCAGAGTCAAAAGTCAATGCACCTATTTTGGAGACGAATGTCACACATAAGCTATTACCTTCCCTCTTTGCATGGGAACACAACCTATTCCGACATGTGAGACATCATAATAAACTACAAAATCTTCTGTTCCAAGAATTGGACTTCTCGAAGCCAGAATGCACATTTAGAAACTTTTGCGTATAACTTATTTAATTCATGGTAATCAATGCACATTCGCATGCTACCGTCCTTTTTTTTAAGAACAAGATAGGCGCACCCCAAGGTGAAACACTTGGGCGAATGAAACCTTTATCCAACGGATCTTGTAGTTGAGACATCAACTCCTTCATCTCGTTGGTGCCAGTCGATATGGAGATTTATCTGCAGGTTTAGCTCCTGGAACTAAATCAATTTTGAATTCAACATCCCTTGTTGGTGGAACACCTGGTAGCTCATCAGGAACACATCAGGGAATTCACTAACTACAGGGACTTCATCAAGTTTCTTCTCTTTCACTTCCTTATTAACTATGTAGGCTAGAAACGCTTGATGACCATGTCTTATGTAGTTCTTGGCTTTTGCCATTGAGCATACAATAATGTTGCTCTTTCTTTCTCCATAAACATAAACTTGTTCCCTTATCGGAGACGAATTGTCACACCCTCAAAATCCGCGAGCGGGGTTTTACCGCGAGGCGCGTGACATACCAGGATCTCAGTCATTAGTTACCAAGAACGACTCTATATGATTAACAAACAAAACCAGAGTTAACGTTTAAAATACTGCGGAAGCGTTTTTAAAACTAGAAAACTCAAAACAAGTAGTATGTAAAGAGAATGCGCAAAACATACGAGCCCCAAACACAAATGTTTAATAGGAAAATAAACCCAAATGTGTAAACAAACAATGTAGACAACTCAACGATGCTGGTGTGCGTGCTCCTAGGCAACTGGCAACCTTAACCTGAGAATAGCATACTAAACAAGTCAACACATGGTTGGTGAGTTCAAGAGTTTGCATTAATATATAAACCAATCAACAGTTTCCAGAGCATAAGTAGTGTATTGCAATAGATAGCTAGTCTATTAACATAAAAATATTAATCATAGTGATTTCGCGATCGAAGCTGACTGTGTTACGTTTGTTGCCTCCCGTCACGACTTACCAGGTCGTGACGAATATATGTTAGGACAAAATTGCGCCCGTTTGACCTCGAGTCGCACAGGTGGGGCTCGTCAGACCCAGTAGTACTACCCAAAATTTCCCCGCTAGTCAATATTAACAATCCGAAAGTGTGAGGACTTTCCATGGTAAACAACACTATATCAATATTATACACACTCATATATAAAAGCGTTTGTAAACAGTATGCCATCTCCCCCAAAAGAGATTATGTAAAAGAGTGGGGCAAGAACTCACCTGATACGCGTAAGAATTAACTTAGAGTTTAACTTGAAAGGAAAAGACAACCTTCAAAGGTCACCTAGAACACAAGAGTACATAAGTACGTGTACACAAAAACAACACGAAACCCTAAGTGCTCTACAAACCAAGGAACTCAAGGTTTAAAAATACAAGACACATTTGACCCAGTTGACCCGTTTGACCCGTTGGTGACATTAGAGGTGATAATTCATTAATACTAACACAACAGCATATCATACATGTTCAACATACCACTTGATTACATATAGCACATCACCACCACATGTACTACCTAGATCATCATACAACTAAATATCATACAAGTCATGCAAATCACAGCAGGCCAAAATAGGTAACAAACTAAACCACCATTCATATAACCTAAACAACACATTTAATCACCTTAGAAACCATCCATGAACACACTAGCATGGTCCTAATATCCCAAACATGCTCAAATCATCCAATTCAAGGATTTGCACAATTAAAGTTTCCCTTTTGGGAAAGTTCATCCCAAATTCATCAAACTCCCACTACATTCATGAATTCATCAATTATATACCAATTCAAGTCCATGACAACATCTAAACATGATCAACAACACCTAATCATCATGATTCATCAACTTTCATACCCAAAAGTTACTATCTTTAGTAAGGTATGAACTACAACATGCATTCTTGAATTCCTAACATTCATATCAACCATCTAGCATCTAAACATCATTACAAACACATTCATAACATTCATACATCAACCAATCATCAATTCATGCAAAATAAAGTTACTATTATTAGTAACCTATGAACAATGTATCAAAATCATAGCTTTCTTGCATAATCGACGTTAACTTGCATATATACAATCCAACTAACATAATAACAACATCAAACAACCATCATTCAACATCCAATTTGATCCAAAATCGCCTCAAACTCACGGCCAAGATGATCATACGAACAAACAACCAAAATCCAAACTTTCTTGCATAATCAACGTTAACTAGCATCAATACAACCTAACTAACATCATAACATCACCAAACAAACAAGAATTAACATCCAATTGCAGATTTTCGAACTAGGGTTTGGCCACCTTGAAAAACCATCAAAAACATGTAAAAATCTAACCTTTAAACGTGTAATGGCTTGCAATTGATGATTCTAACTTGTTGTATGCCTTGTAATCGATCAAATTCGAAGGTGATTGCTTGTTCTTGGGCTGAATTCGTGATGGTGAGGGTGAGGGAGTGCAGGTCGCGGCCGAATGGGGTGTTTAGGGTTGGGTTTTTGTGTTTTAATCAACAAAGTTTTGCATAATTACCTTTTAACCCTTGCACTTTGTATTTTATAAAGATTAAGCTTTTAACACCCTTTTAAGATGTTTATAACCACAATAATAAACATATGAACTAATAATAACAATTATATACTTTATCTTTACTAGTCACACAATGCACGAATTAAATACACACGTTTCCACGTTATGCGATAAAATTTACAATAAACATTTAAATCACATAATCACGACTAATAATCAACATAGTAATTATTTGTTTAACATTATTAATTATTATTATGTCACCAACGTTCAACGACAACTAGTGTGTGCTCCCGACACGTGTATGCAAGAGTTAACGGAACAAACGGAGTTTGGTAACGGAAAATTACCGGATGTCACATTATCCCCATGTTGAAAGAATTTTCGTCCCGAAAATTGCGTTACATGGTGAGTGTTCCATCACTGGTCTACTGCATTGGCACAAGGAAATCGAAATCGTGTGAGTTTTGGATGAGTTGTCACATCATCCCCATGTTGAAAGAAATTTCGTCCCGAAATTTAATCAGTACCTTCGCCGGCTGGCATCGTCCTTTCGAATAGCTGAGGGTACTTAAGCTTCATTTGGTCTTCACGTTCCCACGTGAATTCTGGTCCACGTCTCGAGTTCCAACGAACTTTGACGATGGGTATCTTGCTTTGCTTAAGCGTTTTCACCTCACGATCCATCACCTCGACCGGTTCCTCAATGAAGCGTAGTTGTTCATCTACTTGAACTTCCTCCAGTGGTACGACCATCGTTTCATCCGTTAAACATTTCTTTAGATTTGAAACATGGAATACATCATGGATTCCACTCAATGAATCAGGTAAGGCTAGTCGATAAGCTACTGGACCAATTCTTTCCACTATCTCAAATGGTCCAACGTATCTCGGATTTAGCTTTCCTCGCTTACCAAACCGAACTACGCCTTTCCACGGTGAGACTTTTAATAAAACTTTGTCACCTGTCTGAAATTCCAAAGGTTTTCGTCGTTTGTCAGCATAGCTTTTCTGTCTGTCTCGCGCTGCGGCCATGCGGTTTCTTATCTGAACAATCTTCTCAGTTGTCTCGTGTACTAACTCGGGACCCGTTAATTGACTATCACCAATTTCAGCCCAGCAAACTGGTGATCTACACTTTCTCCCATATAAAGCTTCAAAAGGTGCTGCCTTTATACTAGTGTGATAACTGTTATTGTAAGAAAATTCCACCAATGGTAGGTGAACTTCCCAGTTATTCCCGAAGTCAATCACACAAGCACGTAACATGTCCTCCAAAGTCTGTATAGTACGCTCGCTTTGACCATCAGTCTGTGGATGATAAGCAGTACTCATATCCAATCGTGTACCTAGAGCTTTCTGCAACGACTGCCAGAAGTGTGATGTGAAACGAGAATCGCGATCAGAAATAATTGAGATCGGTACTCCATGCCTCGAAACGATCTCCTTCAGATAAAGTCGGGTTAACTTCTCCATCTTATCTGTTTCCTTTATCGCTAGGAAATGAGCAGATTTTGTTAATCGATCCACGATAACCCATATTGTATCACAACCCGTAGAAGTGCGAGGTAACTTAGTAATAAAATCCATTGATATTTGATCCCACTTCCACATAGGGATCTCGGGTTGTTGTAGCAGACCAGATGGTTTCTGATACTCCACTTTAACCTTCGAGCAGGTCAGACACTTACTCACATAAGTAGCTACATCTGCTTTCATGTTAGGCCACCAATAGTGCGCCTTCAAATCGTGGTACATCTTGTCAGATCCAGGATGTATAGAATACTTGGACTTGTGAGCCTCACTCATCACCAAGTCTCTCAGATTTCCGTGTAGAGGTACCCATAGTCTATCCATGAAGTAACGAATTCCATCCACTTTTACTTCCAATTGTTTTTCCATACCCCTTAACGATTCAGACCCAATGTTTTCTGCTTTCAAAGCTTCTGTTTGAGCCTCTCGGATTTGTTCATGTAATTGCGTACTAATCGTTAGTTGCAGAGCTCGCACACGTCGAGGTTTAGCAGTCTCTTTTCTACTCAATGCATCAGCAACTACATTTGCTTTCCCTGGGTGGTACTTAATAGCACAATCATAGTCGTTTAACAATTCCACCCAGCGTCTTTGTCTCATGTTCAACTCCTTTTGCTCAAAGATGTGCTGAAGACTCTTGTGATCGGTGTAGATGGTGCATTTGGTACCGTACAAGTAATGTCTCCAGATCTTTAAGGCAAAAACTACCGCACCCAGTTCCAAGTCATGGGTGGTATAGTTCTTCTCATGAATCTTCAATTGTCTAGAGGCGTAAGCTATCACTTTATCCCGCTGCATCAAGACACATCCAAGTCCTTGAATAGACGCATCGCAGTAGACTACGAAGTCATCACTACCATCCGGTAACACTAATATTGGTGCGCTACACAATTTATGTTTCAGCAACTGAAAAGCAGATTCCTGACTCTCACCCCATTTGTACGTCGTTCCCTTGTGAGTCAAGGCTGTGAGAGGTTGTGCAATCTTAGAGAATCCTTCAATGAATCGTCGATAATATCCCGTTAATCCAAGGAATTGTCGTATCTCACTTGGGGTCTTAGGAACAGACCAATTCTTTATCGCTTCAATCTTAGCAGGATCAACATGTATTCCCTTCTCGTTGACAATATGACCCAAGAATTGTACCTCACGTATCCAGAAATCACACTTAGAAAACTTTGCATACAGTTGTTCCTCTCTAAGTAATTCCAAGATCAACGTAAGTGCTCTCCATGTTCTTCTCAGTCCTTGAGTATATCAGTATGTCATCAATAAAGACGATAACAAACTGATCAAGATAGGGTTTGCACACGCGATTCATGAGGTCCATGAATACTGCTGGTGCATTCGTCAACCCAAATGGCATGACCAAAAATTCATAGTGACCATATCGTGTACGGAAAGCAGTCTTCGAGATGTCCTCTTCTCGAACTCTCAGCTGATGATACCCAGACCTCAGGTCAATCTTAGAGTAATAGCTTGATCCTTGTAGTTGATCAAATAAATCATCGATACGAGGTAACGGATATCTATTCTTGATAGTAACCTTGTTCAGTTCCCTATAGTCAATGCACATTCGAAATGTACCATCCTTCTTCTTCACAAATAGAACTGGCGCTCCCCAGGGCGACGAACTCGGTCGGATGAACCCTTTATCCAACAACTCTTGTAGTTGGGCAGATAATTCCTGCAGTTCGTTGGAGCTAACCGGTACGGTGCTCTCGCAATTGGAGCGGCTCCTGGAGTCAACTCAATCTGGAATTCAACTTGACGATGAGGCGGTAATCCAGGAAGGTCTTCCGGAAACACCTCGAGAAACTCACGAACTACGGGGATATCCTCTATCTTCTTTTCCTCGATCTGTTTATCTGTGACGAGTGCCAATATGGCCAGTCGACCCTTTCGTAACAACTTCTGTGCTTTCATAAACGAGATGATGCCTATCACCGCACCACTCCTATCACCTCTGACCGTAAGGACTTCTTCACCAAGGGGAATCCGTATGATCTTCTCGTGGCATATGACTTCTGCTTGTTTATCGGAAAGCCAATCCATGCCTACTACCACATCAAAACTTCCTAGTGTAACAGGCATGAGATCTATGGTGAATGTATGACCAGCAAGCTCTATCTTGCAGTCTCTAAGAATATGCGTTACGTGAATCTGTGTACCGTCAGCTAACTCTACGGTGTATTTAGATTCTAAGGCTGAGGGCATATCACTTAAAAGACTACAGAACCTAGTGGACATGAAACTTCTATCGGCTCCGGTATCGAATAATACAGTAGCAAAACAACCATTAACCGAAAATTTACCAGTTACTGTTGTAGGATCGTTTAGAGCCTCACCTGAGCCAATGACGAAGGCTCTTCCTTTGGCTCCATTGTTGTTTCCACCATTGTTGTTGCCATTACCATTGTTGTTGTTATTGTTGTTGCCATTGTTATTATTGTTGTTGTTCCCATTGTTGTTGTTACCATTACCATTCCTCTTAAGCTAGGGACAGTTGCGTTTGTAATGGCCTTCTTTTCCGCATTCAAAACAACCTTTCGGAGTTTCTTGTGATTGTTGTGGCTTCTTCATCAATTCACCCCGACAGTCTTTGGCTGCATGACCAATCTTCCCACAACGTTGACACTTGAAGTTATCACACCGACCCACATGGTGGTAGTTACACCGGTTGCACTTCGGCAGTCTTCCACCATACCCGCCGGGTCCTTGATTTGAGTGCGCCTGGTTGAAGCTTCGGTTGTTATCGAACTTCCGTTGCTGTTGCTGACTTTGCTGCTGTTGTTGAGGTTGAGATTGGCTACTGGATGACGATCCCTTGTTGCTTGAACCATCCCACTTGCGTTTCTGGTCGGGCACGCTTGCCACCGCACCCCGTTTAGGTAACCGACCTTGCTCAACTGCCTGGTCAGTCAACCTGTGGGCGGTTCGGATAGCTTGTTGTATGGTAGTGGGGTTAGAAGCAGTTACCATACTTTGAATTTCAGGCACCAATCCCCGTATATAATGCTCCACCCTCTTGTGCATTTCATTCACCATCCCTGGGCATAAAGTGGCTAACTCATGAGTACGAGTCGTGTAGGCTTCAATTTCTGAGCCTTGCATTTTGAGTTGCCAGAACTCAATCTCCAGTTTCTGCACTTCATTCCGGGGGCAATATTCTTCAGTCATGATTTCTTTAAACTCATCCCAAGGTAGTTCATTGGCCATGGCTTGACCCAGCATTTGTACCTGGGCATTCCACCAGGAAAGTGCTGCGCCTTCCAATGTCCCGGTGGCATACTTCACCTGATCAGCAGGCGGGCAGTTGCATTTCGCGAAGACAGACTCTGTCTTCTCAAACCACCTTACAAGCCCTATAGCTCCTTCCGTCCGCTGTAGGTATGAGGTTTACAGTCCATGAAAGACTTGTAGGTGCATGGTGGTGGTCCTGTTTTGACAACCCAAACATTAGTTAGATATCCTAGACAAATAACTAGGATAATCAGTTTAACCTCTTGTTATCATTTACCTGCTGGTTGTCCCGGTTGGGCAGCAGCCACTGCCGCCTGAACATGTTCATTAAATAATGCCGCCAATTCCGCAAGCGTCATGTTTATGGCTCCGGCTCCACGGCCTCCGGCGCCACGTCCACGACCACGCCCACGTCCTCGTCCACGTGCGTCCATATTTCACTTTAAAATTCACAATTACAATAATGAGTAACATCCAACACATTAATCTCATCAAGGTACAGTAAACAATAAGAAATAATGCATTCACCACAACCACAACATTTATAACAGAAATAATAATCAAAGATAAATAATTTGCAATTGAGTCACAAAATATTCCATCAATGTCAAAATTTAAGTTTGTCAGTTGGGTGGGAAACAACCCTTCCCACATAGGTTTCAAAGAAAAGAAACACTACATAGTCCAAGTCATTTAAAAGGTAGGATCAGTCCAGTACGTCAGATCCGTCACTGTCCTCATCCATCTCTACTGGTTCTTCTTCGGGGGCTTCCTCGGGTTCTTCTTCTGGGTCTTCCTCATCAGGGTCCACCAAAGGTGCAGGAGCTTCAGCAATCTGAAGTGCTGCTAGCTGTGCCTCTAACTCAACAAACCTATTATCGATCTCCATATTATGGTGATCCTGTGCGTTCATACGCTCACTAAGTGTTACCACGTTGCCTGCCAGCGTATGATGTCCACCAATGGCCATCGAAAGTCGCTCCTGAAGCGTATCTACTTGGTAACGCAGCTGACGCATCTCAGATCGTAATGCAGAGTTCTCATCAGTGAGTCCTCTAATTTGCTGTCGCTCTGTGTCCAGTATGGCTACCAAAGCTGCAAATGCCTGCTCCAGAGGGATGCTCAAGGTAGGAAGTGTAGGCAAAGTAGAGGCGGTCGATGACCTAGTCCTAGGTCGTGTAGGTGCTACTGGTGGTACGCGTTCTCTATAAGCCATACGGTTTATGTAAGTGGGGTAGAAATCCCAGTTGCGCGGAGGATCGAGCTCAGGAGGTATGAAAGGCTGATCCCAGTCTATCTCACTAGGAGGGTAAGGATGTCGTGGCCAGTTAAATCCCCTATCCGGTACGGGAGAAGTAGGAGGTGAATCAGATCGTGCAGGTCTCTTGCCCAAGTTTCTGGACGACGATGCCATGCTGCGAAGTACGTGTTGCGTATGCCAATGAGTATACAGTAAGGAGAGTAAGCGATAAGTAACTAACAACTATGCGGTTATAGTCTATTGTGTGTATGCAACCTAGTTCCCTATAACCAATGGCTCTGATACCAATCTGTCACACCCTCAAAATCCGCGAGCGGGGTTTTACCGCGAGGCGCGTGACATACCAGGATCTCAGTCATTAGTTACCAAGAACGACTCTATATGATTAACAAACAAAACCAGAGTTAACGTTTAAAATACTGCGGAAGCGTTTTTAAAACTAGAAAACTCAAAACAAGTAGTATGTAAAGAGAATGCGCAAACATACGCGCCCCAAACACAAATGTTTAATAGGAAAATAAACCCAAATGTGTAAACAAACAATGTAGACAACTCAAAGATGCTGGTGTGCGTGCTCCTAGGCACATTTGACCCAGTTGACCCGTTTGACCCGTTGGTGACATTAGAGGTGATAATTCGTTAATACTAACACAACAGCATATCATACATGTTCAACATACCACTTGATTACATATAGCACATCACCACCACATGTACTACCTAGATCATCATACAACTAAATATCATACAAGTCATGCAAATCACAGCAGGCCAAAACAGGTAACAAACTAAACCACCATTCATATAACCTAAACAACACATTTAATCACCTTAGAAACCATCCATGAACACACTAGCATGGTCCTAATATCCCAAACATGCTCAAATCATCCAATTCAAGGATTTGCACAATTAAAGTTTCCCTTTTGGGAAAGTTCATCCCAAATTCATCAAACTCCCACTACATTCATGAATTCATCAATTATATACCAATTCAAGTCCATGACAACAGCTAAACATGATCAACAACACCTAATCATCATGATTCATCAACTTTCATACCCAAAAGTTACTATCTTTAGTAAGGTATGAACTACAACATGCATTCTTAAATTCCTAACATTCATATCAACCATCTAGCATCTAAACATCATTACAAACACATTCATAACATTCATACATCAACCAATCATCAATTCATGCAAAATAAAGTTACTATTATTAGTAACCTATGAACAATGTATCAAAATCATTGCTTTCTTGCATAATCGACGTTAACTTGCATATATACAATCCAACTAACATAATAACAACATCAAACAACCATCATTCAACATCCAATTTGATCCAAAATCGCCTCAAACTCACGGCCAAGATGATCATACGAACAAACAACCAAAATCCAAACTTTCTTGCATAATCAACGTTAACTAGCATCAATACAACCTAACTAACATCATAACATCACCAAACAAACAAGAATTAACATCCAATTGTAGATTTTCGAACTAGGTTTCGGCCACCTTGAAAAACCATCAAAAACATGTAAAAATCTAACCTTTAAACGTGTAATGGCTTGCAATTGATGATTCTAACTTGTTGTATGCCTTGTAATCGATCAAATTCGAAGGTGATTGCTTGTTCTTGGGCTGAATTCGCGATGGTGAGGGTGAGGGAGTGCAGGTCGCGGCCAAATGGGGTGTTTAGGGTTGAGTTTTTGTGTTTTAATCAACAAAGTTTTGCATAATTACCTTTTAACCCTTGCACTTTGTATTTTATAAAGATTAAGCTTTTAACACCCTTTTAAGATGTTTATAACCACAATAATAAACATATGAACTAATAATAACAATTATATACTTTATCTTTACTAGTCACAAAATGCACAAATTAAATACACACGTTTCCACATTATGCGATAAAATTTACAATAAACATTTAAATCACATAATCACGACTAATAATCAACATAGTAATTATTTGTTTAACATTATTAATTATTATTATGTCACCAACGTTCAACAACAACTAGTGTGTGCTCCCGACACGTGTATGCAAGAGTTAACGGAACAAACGGAGTTTGGTAACGGAAAATTACCGGATGTCACACGAATTGAAGAATAGTTTGATTGCAAACTATCGACGCATGATGTTGGGGTAACCAATCCATTCCAATAATCACATCAAATTCTTTTAGTTCTATAGGAATTATGTCAATATTATATTCTTCTCCTTGATTATCAATTTTACAGTTTCGACATACTTCAGATACGACGAAACTTCTATCACTAGCAATGTCAACTTCTAACACATTTACTAGTTTACTTCTAACAAAAGAACTATGATAAGCAAACTTTATAGATACTGCTGAATCAAAATTTCAGATTCATTGAGCTTGGATCTTAGGATTCATCAGATTCATGACCTAGAAATCAAAATTAAGATGGGTGTGTATGTGTAAATCAAAGAACAAAGAGATGGATAATGTATTAATGTTATGATTTCATTGATGTTGATGAACAAATTACAATGAGAATTATAGATGGATGATGGAATCAAAACTACCCAAAGGAGGTATTCTCCTTGGGTGGCAGTTCACACCATACGAAACACACACACAAGAACCAAACAAAAACCATACTTGCAACAATGCACTAGTGGGTCTATTTATACTATTGTTACATCATGACCTAATTTTGACTTTTTTTTGTCTTGATGTTGACTTTGTCATGTTGAATTGTCTTGTGTTGTTGTTCTTGTTATGATCAACTTGGTCTCTAAACTTGTACAATGAGATCTTCAGTCAGCTATGATTATCATGGTAAGCTTCAATTTATTCAATTGTTGAACCCATTAATACTCCCCCTAAACTGATGCTTGCCAAACTCTAACTTTAAAGACCTTCTCTGTCACATGTCTTCTTGATCAACTAATGTTCTGACATAGTTCGTTGTAGTTCTCCCCCTCAGATTAAGCTTCTCCTAATATAGTTTTGACAAAGGATAAAATCTATTTGAGAATACTTAGCGCATTGGATATGGGTCGTATCACTTTTGGATTACTCTTCATATCACACTCAAAGGATTTAAATGTATTAGGCATATGATGAGGCTTTGAACTTCAATAAACAACATCAGGAACATAAATCAATCTTGAAAACACTTCCACTCTTTGAATCTTTGAAATAACTTGATAATTTCATTCTTTAGTTGACTGTCATTTTCCTTAATTAAAGTCTGTCTAACTATTCCGCTCAATAGATAGACACAGGTGCACAACATCATCATAGAATATGAATCCAAGTATTTTAGAATGAGTATCTGACAGTTGTACAAATCTCTAAGTAAATCAATGATTACGCGACCAAAGTTGATTTCTTCTTTTGTTTTGAATGCTCAAAATGGATGTGTCTGTTGGTTGCAATCATCCACATTCAAGAAAATGCCTTTTTCTTGTTTCTTGTTGTTATCTTTTCATCATGTGTTCATCATCTTTTGTTGTTGGATGAATTGTATTTGAAGTTAACTCAGCTGCATTTGGTGAGTAGCTCATCAGCATTTTTTCAGTAAAGCTGCCGCATTTATTACACATGTAATTTAATGAACCCGCATTAATTTACAAACCATCCACATTTGTATGGTTCCATCAGCATATGTTTGGATACCATCCGTATTTGTATGGTTTCCATCTGCATTTGTTTTGTTATTGTACATACACAGCCGTAATTGTTTTATGCTTCATCCGCATTTCTATGTTGCGTAGCCGTATTTGTTTGACACTCATCCGCATTGGATAATTGCTTATCCGCATTTGTTTGTGCAACAATGACATTCTCATTTTTATGTAATGCATCCGCATTTGTCAAGATGAACATCTGCATTAAGTATGTCATCCGCATTGACTAATGCGGATGAACAAACTTAACCGCATTTGATTGATGCTTAGCTGCATTTGTATGTTGAGAAAATCATACATCCGCATTTGTTTGTTGCTTGGCATCCTCATTTGTTCATATGAATCCGCATTTGTTTTTGTGCATCCACATTTGTTCAAGTGCATCCGTATTTGTTTGTTGATTCAAGAGGCATCCGCATTAACCACTTGAAAACAAATGTGAATATGGTTTTCATCATGTCAAACAAAACCTGATTTGCTTGAAACCCATCAGATTTTGTTGATGATTTTGAAGATTAGCAACATCGTCTTCTTTTTCCTCATGATTTTCTTCATTGTTGATGATAATCATGATCAATTGCATCGAATTTTGAAGAAAATACAGCAACATGATTAATAGTCTTCAAATAGTACCAATTTAAATAGATTTTTTTTGTTTTCTTTTTGTATTTTGTGATGAACATATGGGGTTTCGATGAACAGCAACCTTTTTCTTCATTTTTGTTGTTTCTTCAATGTTCTTGATATCGTTAAAGATGAAATCAGATCTAAAAAATAGATGAATCCAGCAACCAACAGCTCTGATACCATTTTGCTGAATCAAAATTTTAGATTTATTAAGCTTGGATCTTAGGATTCATCAGATTCATGACCTAGAAATCAAAATTAAGATGAGTGTGTATGTGTAAATCAAAGAACAAAGAAATGGATAATGTATAATATTATGATTTCATTGATGTTAATGAACAAATTACAATGAGAATCATAGATAGATGATGGAATCAAAACCACCCAAAGGAGATATTCTCCTTGGGTGGTGGTTCACACCATACGAAACACACACACAAGAACCAAACAAAAACCACATTTGCAACAATGCACTAGTGGGTCTATTTATACTATTGTTACATCAAGACCTAATTTTGACTTTTCTTTTTGTCTTGATGTTGACTTTGTTATATTGAATTGTCTTGTGTTGTTGTTCTTGTTGTGATCAACTTGGTCTTTGAACTTGTACAATGAGATCTTCAGTCGGCTGTGATTATCATTTGGTAAGCTTTAGTTTATTCAATTATTGAACCCAACAGATATGAAAGATCTACTAGCTCCAGAATCAAATAAAACATATGCAAGGAGTGAGTTGACTAGAAAGGTACCTATGACGACATCAGGTTCAACCTTTGTTTCTTCTGCAGTAATTTAAAAAGCCCTAGCCCGCAGTTTTGGAGCTTCTAACTGTTTTATGTTCTCTACGGCCCTCGATCCTTGTGCAGCCTTGGCAACCCTTGTTTTCAGCTCTGGACAATCATTCCTCATGTGACTCGACAGGGCTGGTACCCTGTGGGGCTGTATGCCCTGGTTTCCCACATTTATAACAGATTGGGTTTTTATAACGGCATTCTTCAAGATGCCTCTTTTTCCACAGAATTGACAATTACTAGGATCCTTGTTTGACCTTGAACCCTTTACAGGCTATATAAATTTTACTTTCTTTGCAGGTATTACAGGAACCATAACATCAGCCTTTCTCTTTCCGTCTCTTTCTTTCTGTCGCTTTAGTTCCATCTCCCATTCATGAGCCCAATTAAGAAGCTCCTCACCATATTTTGATGGAGAAATAAATTCTCTGATTTTCGTTTTAAGGATAAGATGGAACCGAGTCATCCACATTTTTTTAGAAGTGAAAAGCGAAGGACGAAACTTCATTTTATCATAGAAAATTCCAAAGATTTCATCCACCGTTTCATTGCCTTGACGCATGTGAAGAAGTTCTTCAGTGATACGATGGATTGCAACCCGAGGACTAAAATGTTTTAGGAAGATTGGTTTGAATTCTTCCCAAGACATACTTCTGATTCTTTCTCTCCCTTTCTCCTTTTTAATCATATCACACCAATCTTTAGCTCTTTCACATAACTAATTGTCGCAAACATCACTTCATCCCATGGGTCGCAGTGAGACGTATCAAAAATAGTCTCCATGGCTGTTATCCACACCTTTGAATTGCAAAGGATTACAAGCCATGAAGTCTGTATATGTGCAACGACATTTTTCAACTTCCACTATTGGTGCTGCTCCCATATTTTTTGTAGGTTTTCCTATAGTCACTTCATTCTTTTTTTATTTTTCTTCTAGCATAGTTCCTATTGAATTTTGCATTTCACCTAGAAGAAATGAGATATTAGCTTCAAATGCCTTTCCCACATCAATGGCAATTTGTCTCCGAATTTCCTCATATACAAACGTTGTATTATTATTAAGACAAGATGAATACACTGATCTTTCTGAAGCATTATCTACATGTTTTTCAGTGTTACGACTTCCCTAACATTGTATCGCATTTTCCTCTCTTTCATCCACCATATCTGTAGATAATTTATTTATCTCATGTTATTTTTATTCTATCAAATTCTCCTTTGCAAGTACTTATCTAAGGTCTTTATACTATTTATGTTATTGTCAAGACTAACAATATATCTAAGGCCAAAAAGTACCATATATGCATTTATAACATACTACACATACACATATTATTTTATACATATTTACTCCCTATCTCCACACTTACTCTTTTTTGTTTTCAATACAGTGTGATCATTAAAAATTCACAATGGTATGATATATTCTCCTCATATTGACCAGGTATGAAAATAATATATTATACTCAATATGATTTTCCAACCACCATATAGTATCTCAAACATACAAATTTCAGCGTACACAAAATTTTCAAAAATTTTCATTTTGCACCCATATAAAACCTCCATTTATCTTCTTTCTTGGATTGTTTCTGGACTGAACCCTCTTGTATTCATATCAGTAGCACTTATGGTTCGAGTCTAAGTATTTCTTTTATACACTTCAATCTCTCGAACCGTGCTATGATACCAACTTTAAACACACCATAGAAATTTTTTTTTTATAAAATACTTCGGCAATTTATTTCAGAGTTAGGTCCCAGTTCACAACAAAAGTTGTCACTTGTAAAGACATATTTTTTCTTAACATAAAAAAAACAATACAATAGAAACATAGTCGTCTTATAACGATTTTTATTATTCAACTTTTAAACATGAGAGTAGGGTTTGCTATCTGTCCAATCACGTCCATGGAGCTTTAACCATCTATGGGTGTCTTTCCTGAAAACATTAAAAATATATTTTTATTAGCTTTCGCTAAATAAGTACATATTTTTGTTCCAAAAACATTTTTTTTTTTGTTGAAATTTAACATCCAAAATCTTTATTTATTTAATCCTATTTACTTCTTTGGAATTCAGCACCCGAATTCTTTATGGGTTTATTTTTAACCCTTGAGGATTAATAACTCCTCTTGTATGTATGTGGAGTTCAACACCCGTACCTCTTGGGATTTCAACACCCGAAATCCTTAAATGTATTTAACTCCCCTCTTTTTATATATATGTAGAGTTCAACACCCAAACTCCTTGGGATTTCAACACCCAAAATCCTTACATATATTTAACTCTTTTTTAAATTATCAATACACACGCTTGGACCCGTAATCATATAAATCATTTCTCCCATAATCATGTTTATCATAATAAATAAACATATATCACATGTAATTAAACATGTTTCATTTCTGCATAATTCATACAAACTTATAACAAATAAAACATATAACATGTAATTAAACATGTAATATAATTTAGTTACGGGTTAGTGTACTTGCCTCTATATATCAGAGAACAGAGATTTAAATGTAAAAGTGTCCCAAGATATACTCCTCGAACCTTTTAATATATCTTTTGTTTTATTAGAACACCTCACGATTTGTTGTTTGTATTCTTGTTCCTCTTTCCATCGAGTACTATTCCATATATATACACACGCCGACTTCAAAGTTCACAATTCTTCTTTTACGAAGATATGTATGAATATTTCTTTTATATTTTAAAATTGGGCCACATGCATACTTATCCCTTTAATTAAATAACATATATACATGTCTTATTGTTTACACCAAAAGTTTACATGTATACAATTATTTAAACTAATTCTTTTATGAAGATATGTATGAATATTTCTTTTAAAAATTAGGGTTAATTTCATATATATCCTTACAAACTTAACAAATATCATATATATCCAAATAAAAATTTAAATATCATATATATCCCTCTAAAATTATTAAAATATCAAATATATCCTTTTAATAAGTTTCAATAAAAAGTATTACCATTTTACCTTTAATTCATTTTTTCTCAAAATACATCAAATATGTCCATATTTTGTGAAATTTTTTTACACAAAGCCGATACAGTCATCAGGAGTTTTAGTTTTCATCTTCAAGAAATTTCAATTAGTTTTACATATGCAGTGGTAGTTAACCAATAAAAAAAGAAGTAGCTTAATTGATTTTAGTAAAGTTTGATGTTATTATTTAATAAAAACCTTAGTTGTCGAATACATGGGGGTCTTTTTACTCACGTGTATATTTATTGACATCTTTTCAAGAATAAGGATATATATGAAGCTATTCTAATTATGCAAACACAAATAAATAATGTGTTATGAATGTTCTAAGCATGTCACGTGCCATAAATTAGTTTTCAAACCCTAACAACATCATCATATCTAAAAACCTAAAACTCCTGATGGCTTCATCGGCTTTGTGTAAAAGAATTTCACAAAATATGGACATATTTGATGTATTTTGAGAAAAAATAAATCAAGGGTAAAATGGTAGTACTTTTTATTGAAACTTATTAAAAGGATATATTTGATATTTTAATAATTTTAGAGGGATATATATATGATATTTAAGTTTTTATTTAGATATATATGATATTTGTTAAGTTTGTAAGGATATATATGAAATTAACCCTATAAATTAAAATTAGGCCACATGCATACTTATAACTTTAATTAAATAACATATATACATGTCTTATTTTTGACACTAAAAGTTTACACGTATACAATTATTTAAACTAATTTTTTATATATATATTATTAGTTATTGTTTATTGTTATTTTATTAAACTTTTAAATTGCTCATACATATCCACGTTCGAATCTTCTTGATGAAGATAAAATTTCTAATTTAACTCCTTAAACATTGCTATATTAACAATTTAATTCTTAAGTTTTCATTGAACACATTAAACCCTTATGTTAGAAGGTATTTTAATAGTTATTATTGAACAACATCAACACTCGATTAGACGTCACATAATTTAATAGTAATGTGCCCCAAAACTTACTTGTTAAACAATATTTAAAATATATGTTTCAAATATTTTATTTCCATCCATAAAACATGATGTTACAACTCCCGCTCTCAACCACCATGATACCGCCACCACCAACGGTGCAGGCGGCGACCCTTGTGATGGTTTTATGGACTTGAAGGTCAACGGGCTAAATCATCTCACCGTACAACTGGTTAGAGGGTGGACTATTGGTTGCATGCGGTGGTCAAGAGCTGTGGGTTTCTAGGGTTTTGGTCGTCACCCTACACGATGATATGAGAAGGTGCGAAGGAATGGAGATTGTGTAGGAAGCTTTTGCATGTGTGTGTGCTGTGGTGGGAGTCCAAGTCCACCAATATGAAAAGGTAAAACAATACCCTAGATTTTTTTTATTTTGCAACACTGTTGATTTTTTGAAAGTAAAGTTTTAGACTTTCTCCACAAAGTCATAATATCTTCAAATTTAGATTCAAAATAGATTTTAGAGTAGTTGTATCATGTTGGTATTTTGTTTTGTTTGATTTATATCGGTATGTTGCCTAACTTTTATAGAATTTCTTTCTTGTTAGCTGCTTTTACTTTGATGATGAATACCTTTCTTTCAGCAAGGAGGCATGCCGAGGTTTAGAAGGTCAGGGAAAGTATCCTGTTCAAACCCTGGTGTGCGACTTTTTTCCAAATCTCATATGTCCAACTTTGTTTGTTGATGAGTAATGACTTATATAACAAGATCACATATTTTGAAGGAAATGAATATAAACAAACATGTTCATGATGATCCTTTAATCAACTCCAGACATGGCTTAACTAGGTGATTGACTATTAGCAAATGAAATGTGTATAATCTTTATCCCTATGATCTACTATTATTTTAGCGTGACACATTAAAAATGAAAACTTTAGTTCATGTAAGCAGGTAGATTTATGGTTAGGTTTTTACCCACTGACCTATTGACCAAATAAAACTTAAAATGTTTTCACCCATTGACCCATTACCCAACCTGCTCAGCTTGTCACACGGCAGGTGTAAAGAAAAAGGTGATTAATTTTATCTATAAGGTTTGTTCATGTCATTTACTATGTATTTTACTAGAAAGGTAAATGTGGAGAAGGCCAAGAAAAGCAGCATTCGTAACATAAACAAGAAGAAGTAAGTTTCTTTTGTGTGGTAAGCAAGTTATCATGGTTATGAAGATGTTATCAATCATTTTGGTAATTGTTCTTTGATTCATGCAGATACCTTATAAGTTTGATTTAGCGGTTTACCTTGTGTTCATGGCTTCTACCAATATGATATTTAATTACTTTTAACAAAAAGTGAAGAAACATTTTTAGCCAAAACAAAAAATGTGAATGCAAACTATTATTGGACAGGTAAAGGTTACTAAATTAAATTGTTAAAGGCATTTACAAACCTTTAAGATATCACCATCCTTCGCAAACTACTGATCTAGACATATTGAAGTTCACATCACTAGGTGATGTTGTGATTCTTTCTTAAGTTAATTTATGTTTTTTTGTTGGCTCTTAGATATGATGATTTAGCTAGTGGCGGTGATGGATGGAGGGCAATCGATCATAATTACAAAGGTAAATGAATCAAATTGACAGAAGTGTTTTACAGTGTATTCATTATGTTAGGAATTCTTGCTAAGCGGGTCACCAATGAAGTCTAAATTTTCACTAACATCAGCCAATTCACCATGTTTGAATTCTTGAGAAGTGTGTCACTAATGACGTCTAATTTCTCACAACAGCAGCCAACGCCCTTGTCAATCACTTGAGGGTAATTTTGGCCGGTAAGCATAACCTTTATTCTTTATTTTATCATTGCTTGATATTTAATCGGTTTTCGAATTTCTCATAACAGTAGCCAATGCCTTTGTTGTTTGAAATTTGCATCCTTCATGGGTTTGTTACGATCTTCGTCGCCTAAGTTTCTTTCAAGTATGCTTATTCATATTTAGTTATTTGCAAAACCTAGCTTTCAAACCTAATTTACCTGTTAACTGTTTTTTCGCGATATCTTGATGATTCTTTGGTTTTATTTTAAATATTTTCTTTTAGTATGTCATTGTTGAACCCTTTTTTAGGCATTTTAAATACATAGTCTAGGACACTTACCTGGCATCGATTGTTGCAACCCTTTAGACGTTGGATGGGATGGAGTTTTGAATTGCTCCTATTCTTTTTGGTTAATTTTTAGGCTTGAAACCAACCGTATTATATAGATTTTTGATTAATACATGTTGAAGATTCAATATCTATGGAAACCAAATATACTCCGTATATTATTCCTATTGGCTAGCCTTAATTTTAGTATAATGATTAAATAGTTTCCTTGTACCCATTTTCTTTGAGTTCAACTAATTTCTTACCCATATCACATGTACAACCTTTGCAAACGCATCGTGGCACTGGTAGTACTAATGACATCTCATACCAAATGCTACGAAGTTTGGTGAAATAAGCAGACACGGACGTTCCATTCTGATGGGTTATTGAGAGTGCTTGTTTCAATTCGTAGGCACGAGGAGCGCTCTCTTTTCAGAAATGATCTTTCAAATCTTTCCGGATTTCCGCAGCGGTATTAGCATACTTTACACTATATCTTATCTCCTTCTCCATAGTGGTTGTTAGCCATCCCTTTATCATGGCATCACAACGCATCCATTATTGGTAATTTTACTAATTATCAATATGGATTTTATAATACTGGATTAACTTTAATCAAGTAAATATCATTAGTTATTAACGAGTTAGGAGATGTAGATATACTCGTTTAAGCTAATGATATACTCGTTCATGAACAAGAGGCTAGGGCACACACACAAAACTTTTCACAATCAAATTCTGTTCTTGTCAAAATCTTCATTTCATCTAATAAAATGATTGGAGTGCCACAAATCGATTTTATCTGAGAGTGATTTCAATCACGACTCTCAGATAATCCAAGATGCAATCAACACCTTCTTGTTTCTCAGTTTTACTCTTAGATTCTTACAACAAAGATAAAATCGATTTCGATTATCGATGGCTACCGGAGAATCAGTGAAGGATATGTCCAGCAAATTCGCCAAACTTGTGAAATTTTAGGGGCAAGATTTCCGCTGGTGGAAGAAGAAGATGCATTTTAAGGTTGTATATGTACTCTCAAGTCCCATGCCTGAAGAAACTGAAAACGAGACTTTGGATCAACAACGTAGATGACTGAAATGGGAAAATGAAGATTATATATGTCGGGGGCATATCTTGAATGGGATGCGGACGTGCTGTTTGATGTGCACTAAAATGCAGAATTAGCAAGAGAACTTCGGGATGCATTGGAAGCAAAGTATATGGCAGAATACTCGTCTAGCAAAAAATTGCTGGTAACAATTTTTTTTCATATAAAATGGTTGAATCGCGTCCAACAATGGAGCAATACAATGAATTGCTTCATATACTCAGACAATTTTCCCAACACGATCTGCACATGGATGAATCTATTTCGGTGTCTTCTATTATTGACAAACTTCCACCTTCTTGGAAGGATTTTAAACGTGATCTTAAATACCGAAAAGATGAGATAAATCTGGTACAAATGGGTTCGGATTTAAGGATTGAAGAATCCTTTTGCAGGAATCCGATAAAGGGAAAGAAAAAATCGATGAAAATAATTCCTATGTTAACGTGGTCGAAACTGACCACAAATTCAAGAAATTTGACAAGGGTCAAAAGGGTAAATGAAATTTAAAGGAGGTGGTCAAGGCTCTAATAAGAAACAAAAATTAGTTTGTTGGAATTGTGGAAAACTCAGGACACATAAAATGTGACTGCCGGGTCAAGGCCAAATTTGGAACCAAAACAACGGATGGCACGGGACCAAGTGGGTGGAAAGACCCTCCGGGTAAAAAAGGTACGATTGTTAGTCCCGACTTACGTCATAATTTTGTTTTAAATACTGATTTGTTGATGACTTATGGTTCTTATTTGGATGATGTTACTAACTTAGATACTATTATGATTATGAAAAATTGCAATAAAGTTAGTAATAGTAGCATGGATAATGGATTTGTGGTTCAAAATAATCATCCATGTAAAACTAAGAAAGTAGAGCCCAATTATTTATTAAATGATAAATTGGAAAGTGGGCAGCTTTGTCAAAATCGTAACAGCAGCGCATCCGAGCATTTGTTGCACAACAATTCAATGTTTAATTCTTTTATGATATATGTAACATTTATGTCCGAATCTTGTCATACATAGGATGTTTTGCTGGCTTGGTGGGTGGATTCAGGGGCTACATGTCATGTTTGTAAAGATCCGAGATGGTTTACAAGTTTAAAGTACATTGAAGATGGATCCGTATTGCGAATGGGGAATGTAGTCACCGAACCCATCAAAGGAGTAGGAATTGTTACTATTATGTTTACCTATAATAAGAAATTTGTATTAGACAATGTATTGTATGTCCCGAGAATTCGAAAGACTTTGATATCAGGTATTGTATTAAATAATTATGGATTTAAACAAGTAATTGAATCCGATAAGTTTGTATTGTCTAAACATGGAAGCTTTGTTGGTTTTTGTTATCTATTTAATGGAATGTTCAAATTAAATATCCATGTGCCTTTCGTTCATGATTCCGTGTGTATGGCATTTTCAACGAATAATCAGGTAGATAAAATATCTAGTTTGTGGCATGATAGACTAGGTCACGTTAATTATTACAAAATGAAAGATATGTCAAAAATTAGTCTTATACCGGGCTTTGATATGCGTAAAACTAAATGCCACACGTGTAAATTAACTAAGATTACACGGAAACCTTTTCAAAGTGTTAAAAGAAATTCAAAATTACTAGAGCTCATACACTCAGATTTATGTGACTTTCATAGTATTCCCTCTTTAGGAAATAAAAAATATGTCATTACATTCATAGACGATGCATCTAGGTTTTGCTATATTTATTTATTGCATTCTAAAGATGAAGCTCTAGATAAATTTAAAATTTACAAACAAGAGGTAGAGCTTCAACAAAATGGTTTAATCAAAAACCTTCGCACTAACAGGGGTGGGGGAATATTATGAACTGGTTTATTTTTAGTCAAGGGGTATAATACACCAAATAACCGCACCTTACGCACCACAACAAAATGGTGTTGCAGAGCACAAGAATAGGACATTAAAAGAAATGGTGAATTCCATGTTGTCATATTCTGGTCTAGGTGAAGGTTTTTGGGGAGAGGCTATGTTAACAGCTTGTCATCTGTTAAACAGGATTCCTAATAAACAAACCAAGTTAACTCCATGTGAACTCTAGAAAAAGAAAACACCAAAGCTTAGTTACCTCAGGGTTTGGGGTTGTAGACCTGTGGTAAAGATTATATAACCTAAAAAAAGAACTTTAGAAGAAAGAGGCATTGATTGTATATTTATTGGATATGCTGAGCATTCTCCTGTATATAGGTTCTATGTAGCGGAACCAAATGACTATGTCTCAGTTCATACTGTGATAGAGCGGAGGGATGCTAATTTTGGAAATGAGGACAGATTTACTTCTGTACCAAGGCTAAAAGATGTGCCTTACAACTTGAAGACTTTAGCTGAAGCTAATCCTTCTGCTAATGCTTCTACTAGTACCTCAAATGTAACTCCTAGTGCTGAACCTAGGGAAGTACCAGGGCTAGAAAGGCCAAGTCATTTGGAGATGATTTTCAACTATACTTGGTTGAAAGAACAAGGGAAAAGGTCGAATCTCAAATTCACTACTGTTATAACATTGAAGAAGATCCAAGGAATTATAAGGAAGCTATGGAATCTAGAGATGTAGCTTTCTAAAAAGAAGCCATACAAGATGAGATGGATTCCATCATGCAAAATAATACTTGGAAACTGACTAACTTGCCCCCTGGATGTAAACCATTAGGTTCTAAATAGATCTACAAAAAGAAGACAAAATTGGATGGCAGTATTGATAATTTTAAAACTAGGTTGGTCATCCAAGGCTTTAGACAGAAAGAAGGAATAGACTTCTTTGACACTTATGCACCTGTCGCTAGAATATCTACTATAAGGTTGTTAATTGCACTTGCCTCAATTCATAACTTGTTAATTCATCAAATGGATGTTAAAACAGCCTTTTTGAATGGTGAACTAGATGAAGAAGTGTATATGAAACAACCACAAGGTTTTATGCTACCAAAAAATGAGCACAAGGTGTGTAAACTCACCAAGACATTGTATGGCCTGAAAAAAGCACCTAAACAATGGCATCAAAAGTTTGATGAGGTGATCTTGTCCAATGGGTTCTCTCTAAACCAAGCGGATAAATGTGTTTACAATAGATTTGATTCCTAGGGAAAAGGAGTTTTCATTTGCTTGTATGTAGTTGTCATGCTTATATTTGCACTGACCAAGCACAAATTGATGAAACAAAGAATTTGTTGTCATCTAATTTTGATATGAAGGATTTAGGGGACGCTAATGTTATCTTGGGAATAAGGATAAAGAGAGGTAATCATGGAATTTCATTGTCACAATCTTATTATATTGAGAAAGTGTTAAAGAAATTGAATTATTTGAATTGTTCCCTTGTCAATACTCCAATGGATTCAAGTTTCAAATTAATGCCTAACAACGGCAACTCTATTTCTCAACTACAAGATGCAAACGTGGTTGGATGTTTGGTGTATGCTATGATTAGCACCAGACCACATATAGCATATGCTATTGGAAAACTGAGTAGGTTTACCAGTAATCCTAGCACACATCATTGGCAGGCTGTGAATAGAGTGTTACAATACCTAAAAGGAACAATGAACCATGAATTATGTTATTCATGTTTCCCTTCTGTTATAGAAGGCTATTCTGATGCTAGTTGGATTACAAATATGAAAGATCATTCATCTACTAGTGGTTGGGTATTCCTTCTTGGTGGAGGAGTGATTACCTAGGCATCCAAGAAACAAACTTGCATCACAAATTCAACTATGGAATCTAAGTTTTTAGCCTTAGCAGTAACTGGTAAAGAAGCTGAATGGGTAAGAAATCTAATTTTTTAGATTCCTTTGTGGCCAAAGCCGATATCACCCATATCTACCCGATGCGATAGTGCAGCTACATTAGCTAAGGCCTATAGTCATGTATACAATGGAAATCTAGGCACTTGGGTGTAAGGCATAGCATGGTTAGAGAACTAATTATGAATGGTGTGATATCTATACAGTTTGTAAAGTTAGGATTTAACATGGCTGATCATTTAACCAAAGCTTTGACTAGAGATCTTGTAAAGAAATCAGCTGTGGGGATGGGTTTAAAGTCCACTTAAATGTCTTTATGTCAAGACACCCAATTCTTATCTAATAAAATGTTAGATGCTGAATTCAATATGGAAAGCTTATCATAAGGATATTGGAACACATTAATAATCATCCAAGGTATGTGTTCAGACTGCAAGATAAGTTAGGATGAAGTTTAGCTTCATAATAGTTCTTTGAAAAATTGCATTCGCAGGTGCAAGAATCTAAAGGACTACCAATATGAGTATGAAGTTTAGTTGCTTCAAGAAGCTTTGGACTTGGGCTTTGATATACTCATTAAAGGATTAGGACACAAGCTAGTAAAATGTCATGTCAAGCGAGAATAATGAATTTGTAAACTTGTGTGTATATTACCTTTAAGTATTCAATAGAATAACAATGGTTCAATCCATAGGACACCTTTGATATTCGAATATTTGAATCGTGTGATATACTAAGATAGAAATTCAATCCTTAGGATATTTATATTTATGCATAAGTTTGTTTTATGTAAAGGTTTAGTTAAGTTAATCATTCATATTACTAAAATAAGGGAGGAATGTTGGTATTTTTATTAATTATCAATATCAATTTTATAATATTGGATTAACTTTGATCGAGTAAATATCATTAGTTATTAACAAGTTAGGAGATGTAGATATACTCGTTTAAGCTAATGATATACTCGTTCACGAATAAGAGGCTAGGGCACACACACAAAACTTTTCACAATCAAATTCTGTTGTTGTCAAAATCTTAGTTTCATCCGATAAAACAATTAGAGTGCCACAAATCGATTTTATTTGAGAGTGATTTCAATCATGACTCTAAGATAATCCAATACGTAATCAACACCTTCTTGTTTCTCGGTTTTACCCTCAGATTCTTACAACATCCATGAAATTTAGTTTTGTGATCCCTTTTCTGGTTTGTCGACTGAACCGTCAACAAAACAGATCTTGCTCTTGGCAAACAGAAAATTATCCATTTCATGTGCCAAGATATTATAGTTTCCATCATTCAACGCATCATTTACCTACATCTGTTTTGGGTAATCCGATGGATGAATGTAGTACGGTGAGTTCAAGTCTATCGACACTCCCTCGGTCTTCTTGTTGTTGTTGATGTCTTCACCTTTCTACCATGGCTAATTTCAATTGTGGTTTTTGTTAGTCCAAATGATCGTTAGAACGTGCTTTTGATGAAGATTTAACACTGAACTCCACAAGATATCACTAAGTCTAATAGCTTGTGGACCAAGCAATGATAGAATATAAACACAAATCAAACATAAGACCTATTTGTAAGATGATCTGTGAAGATTAAGAAGAATAATGCTCAAATGTAAGAAATATAAGCTCCTAGCAATACACAAACGAAGAATGAACTCAAATCTGTAATATCAATAAAGTTTTAAGAGTTACATAATGAAGAACAAAGATACAAATATATACAGGACCTAGTTTCGCATATAGTTTTGTATATAGCAAAACTATATGCACCATGGCATGCGAGACTACCAGGCGAAACTCCAGTTTCGCATGCAGTTTCGCATGCCTCAGAATACAAAAGAAAACAAAAGTAAACTAGATCCTATTACATTAATATCTAAGCTATCATAAACTACAAATTAACAAATAAAACACTTAAAAGACTAATAAAAGACTTGACACAAAATATATTTATTACATTAAAATCCCTTAGTCTATAACTTGTTCAAAGTCTTGTCTCGATTCTTCATCTCGAACGCGTTGTGTTTGACTTTTGCGTTGACTTTAACTTTTGTTGACTTTGACTGTGTTGATATTACTAGACTATCTTTCAGACCCAACAATACTCCCCCTTAGTCTATTATTATCAACGTCTTGCATCGTGATCAGCACCGAGAAGTCAACAAAGATGAAGATCTTTCATCTCATAAGCTCCTCTATTTGTATGCTCCCCCTTGTTATGTGCTCCCCTTTTAAGATAACGGAAGCCGCTTTCTTTAATCTCTTTTCTTTGAGTGTCTCAGAATATGTAGGAGGAGGTTTTCTATCTTGATATCTTCTGCAAATTTGAGAAACAGGTTCTCTAGTCTAGTGCATTGCTCAACTGATGATCGGCCATCACTTGTAGCACAATCACAAACACAAACTACACATTTCTCGTTAGATCATTTCAACAAACAAATAAACCCGTGTTTATCTGAATATAAAACAAGTGAACCCATGAAAAGTATAGCATCATTTCAATAGAATAATATGGAAGACTTAAAAAAATTCGAAAAGAAAAATATTTTTGGATTTTCATGAGAAGATATTTTAATAACCAAGAAAAATCTAACCATAAGAAACTAACTTTTTTTTAAATAGATCAAGAACCAAGAACTGACTTAATCATGACATCATATCTTCGAGATACACTAAAACACAAAGATGTGATTAAACATCGACAAACAGTGAGATCACACTGATTTGAGCACTAAATTATCATATATATATATATATATATATATATATATATATATATATATATATATATATATATATATATATATATATATATTATTAAACGGTCCAAGAACGATTGTCGGTATGTTAGTCCTCTTAAACTCATGCAACATTCTTTCAACAAGTAATCTGTGATTCTTATCATGTTTTGGTATGATTTAAATGAATTTAGGACTCCTCTCTCATTTGGTAAGACCTACCCGTCCTTATGGTTTATTGAGTTTACCCAATGGAAGATATGGGAATAATGAAATTTCATTGATACTCTTTATGAGATGAATGAATATAATAAACAGATGATGAGCGCTCCAGGTCTATATTTACATATAACATAGGAGATGAACATCTGCGTGTTGATAAGAGCTTCAGGTCTATATTTGCATATAACAGAGAAGATCATCACTCTAGGTCAATGCTTCCGCATAGCAGAGGAGATAAGCACCAATGTTTATGATATGAATGGGTGGTAAACAGCCAACCTTCAACCCCTTTTGACAGGACTCAGTCATGTGCAGACCAATAATGAGATTGAAATCCAGTTTTCATACAAAAGCTTTAGTTTATCATAAGATTACCGTCTACTTGTTTGAAGTTAAGGCTACCAGGCATATCATATAATGAAACCTTATATGTAATTAATTTTTTTATTTTATTTTATTATTTATTTATTTTATTTATTTATTTATTTTTTTATTTTATTGTTATTTTTATTTAATGAAACAAGCATCCAAACAGATACTATTATTTCTTACACAAAGCAAGTCATGTAAAAACAAGCATACCATGAAAATATACTTTCATTTCTCAATCATCTCAAAAGTAAGTACTCGAACCCCTTTTTTTAATTTTTAATTAATTTTTTTATATATTTTTTATATCAATTTTTTTTATTATTTATTTATTTATTTTTATTTAAAATTTTCAAAATAGAATTTTACTTAAGAAAAGTCTTCCAAGTTACCCTATCAAAAGATGAAAATTAATTGTCTAAGAATCATGTAGTGATTGTCAATAGGAAATATGTGTAGATACAAATCCAGAATGTGGATCTGATATTGTACAATAATCATAACCTGTCTGTTCTGCCTTAGATTTGGATGAGGAACAGACTCTGTCTGTAAACGGGATTACTAACACACCTCCTGACCTGTTCTTGCACTCATTAACAGATCATTTAAAAAGGGGGATCCAGGTCATCGTAGTCCTAGATGGTCTGTTTCCACAATGTAAGCATCCTTCTTAAACACACAACCTTTTATCTTTCCTTCTTTCTTTTTAATTTGCCAAATTTGTTTCGGTCCAAACAGTTTTAATTTTAAAGAATTAAATTGGGAAATCATTTTCTATTTAAGACCAGAAGGAAAAGAATTTGGTTTTGAAACTTTGGCCTTTTTCATATTTAAATCATGTGAAACCGGCTTCACATGTAGGAATTCGGATGGAATGTTCGTCATCCAAACATTTAAAGATGAATTCTTTTTTACCTTTTGTCCAGAGAAGCAACCCGTGTGCCTTTACCATCCGGCATATTTCTTGTTGATGGAGATCCAGATAAGCAAATCTTTTTGCCTTTACCGTCTGAATCATGTTGCTTTGGGCACCTTTTCAACATTTGTGACATCCGATAATTTTCCGTTACCAAACTCCGTTAGTTTCATTAGGTCTTGCATACACGTGTGGTGAGCACACGCTAGTTATCGTTGTACGTTGGTGACTTAATAACAATTATCTATGATAAACATATAATAACAACTAAAAATGTGATTATTAAGTTGTGCTTATGTGCTTACGTGATTTAAATATTATTTGTGAATGTTACATTGTAACGTGGCAACGTGTTATATCTATTTCGTGTGTTTGGTGACTAATGGAAGTTATGCATGATTATTATTAATGATTAATAATATTTGTGTTTAGTAGTTAAAAACTATTTAAAAAGTGTTTAAAAGATTAGTTTTTATAAAAGTTTAAACGATAAGGGTTAAAATGTTATTATTCTAAACATAATATTACCTAAAACAAAACCCTAATCCCCCCCTCCCTCTCACTTTCGGCCGCGACACCCCACATACACACACACTTCGATTTTGATCAACAACAAGCATCAAGCATCGATTTTGGTTAGTTCCAAGCATTACAACACGTTAGCAACTTCAATTCTTGCCCAATACGCAATTAAAGGGTAGATTTTTATGGGTTTTTCATGTTTTCTTAACATTGGCCGAACCCTATTCTAAATGTCGAATTTTTGATGGTTTGTTGATTTCATGATGTTAGTTAGATAGTATTGATGATAGTTTACGTGGATTGTACAAGAAATTCGTGATTTTGATGCGTGGATCATACCTTACTATTAATTGTAACTTTTGTGCATGAACTTGATGATTTGATGATGGATTGATGAATGTTAATAATGTTGTATGAATGTTGGAATTATGATAATTATGCAAGAAATCCAAGAATTTATCATGTAGTTCATACCTTGCCATAAGTAAAAACTTTTGGATATGAGATTGGTGAATTATGATGATTTGATGATGATGAACATGTCTAGGTGATAGTAGTGAGCTTGAATAGGTATTGTGTTAATGAATTCATGATTGAATTGAGTGTTAGATTGATTTTGGGTGTTACTTTCCCAAAAGGGAAACTTTATTTATGTAGAACTTTGGATATGGTGAATTGAGTATAATCATGATGTTAGGGCCATGTTAGAATGTTTATTGATGGTGTCTACTATGGTGGAATGTCTTAATTGGGTTGTATGGATACTTGATTGGTAAATTGGGAAATTTGGACTTTCATGGATTATACATGATGATGATCGTCATACACGCGTGCGAATCTGAGGCCCCTACTTAGTAGGATTGGCTGGGTTTAGGGTGTGAAGTCGTGAGTGGCTTCACATGGCATGTTGTGCATGATTAGACTTTAGGTATGATGTACTAGATTTGATGTAATTATAATTGTGTTGAGCATGTTGACTACTTGAGATTCGCATGAGTTGTATGATAATCTAAGTTGTATGATGATCTTAGTAGAACAAGTGGTTGATGAAGTGACATACGTGAACAAATTGTATGATAACCGTGTATGATGTGTTGCTATGCTTGATTAAATGGGATTTCAATAATAATGTCACCAACGGGTCAAACGGGTCAACTGGGTCTAAGGTGTCTTGTTTTCCAAAACCTTGAGTCAATGTGTTTATTGAGCACTTAGGGTTGTTAAAGATTCTATGTACATGTACTTATGTACTTGCGTGTTCTAGGTGACCTCTGAAGGTTGTCTTTCAGCTCACTGTTAGCTTTTACTATTGTTCATTTGCGCACCAGGTGAGTTCGTGCCCCACTTTATTTACACTCTCTTTTGGGGGAGATAGCATACTCGTTCTGAAACGCTTTATTGATTATAAGTTGTATATAGTGTAATGTAGTGCAATATACTATGAAAGTCCTCACACTTTCGGATCGTTAATATTGGACTAGCGGGAATTCTTGGGTAGTACTACTGGGTTTGACAAGCCCCACCTGTGCGACTCGAGGTCAAACGGGTGCAATATTGTCCTAACACATGGTGTCACGACCTAGTAAGTCATGACGGGAGGCAATCAAATTCAATGCACTCTTATGTTGGTCCAAATGATCATTAGAACGTGCTTTTGATGAAGATTTAACACTGAAATCCACAAGATATCACTAAGTCTAATAGCTTGTGGACCAAGTAATGATAGAATATAAACACAAATCAAACATAAGACCCATTTGTAAGATGATTTGTGAAGATTAAGAAGAATAATGCTCAAATGTAAGAAATATAAGCTCCTAGCAATACACAAACGAAGAATGAACTCAAATCTGTAATATCAATAAAGTTCCAAGAGTTACATAATGAAGAACAAAGATACAAATATATACAGGACCTAGTTTCGCATACAGTTTCGCATACAACAAAACTATATGCACCATGGCATGCGAGACTACCGGGCGAAACTACATTTTCGCATATAATTTCGCATGCCATAGAATACAAAAGAAGACAAAAGTAAACTAGATCCTATTACATTAATATCTAAGCTATCATAAACTACAAATTAACAAATAAAACACTTAATAGACTAATAAAAGACTAAATATATTTTGTTGACACAAAATATATTTATTACATTAAAATCTCTTCGTCTATAACTTGTTCAAAGTCTTGTCTCGATTCTTCGTTTCGAACGCGTTGTGTTTGAATTTTGTGTTGACTTTGACTTTGACTTTAGTTGACTTTGACTGTGTTGATAATATTAGATTATTTTTCAGACCCAACAGATTTGTGTGGATTAATCTTGCTCTGATACCATCTAGAAGCTGATGGATCAAAGAAGAACTTTTGTGTATATATTCATTATAGAGGGAACAAAAATATTTAATAAATATAAAGAGGAAGAAAATGAGTACAAGGAAACTATTTAATCATTATGCTAAAATTAAGGCTAGCTAATAGGAATAATATACGGAGTATATTTGGTTTCCATAATATCATGTAAAAGTTGATTCATGTAGGTTTTTTCACACTTGATATGCCTGATTCTGGAAATCATAAGGCCACACGCCAACTTCTCCCGTCATGAATGAACTCAAGGGACTCCAACAAAAAATATGACCGTAAGAAACCAGTTAATGACATTGATAAACACTCTGCCACACAAACCAAATCCGACGATAATTTTGAATACTATATGAAGGGGTTATCTTTCCAATTTTAGTGTTTGATAGCATCTTTTTTTTCCAATATACACAAAAATAACAGGTTAGATATAATTAAAGAATTATATTGTTACCGAAACAATCAAAGTTCTCTTTTTATTTTGTAACGCCTGAAAATTTCAAAGAAAAGAAGGCAGAATGAAGTTCTCATGCGAAAAGAACTTCTCGCGCGAGAACCTCATGCGAGAGGTGGACCTGGGTATAAATAGCTGAGAACACCCAGTCTGACTCCATTTTAGCGCGAGAAGTGCTGCTGTTAGAAAGAGAAAGCGGCTGCGTAGAGAGAGAAAGTGAATAATCCAAGTGTTTGAGGTATGTAACTCGTGTTATGTACTAAGAATCGATTATTGATGAATATAACGCATTGTTATGTCGTTTCTGTTCAACAAAAGCTTCTGGAAGGTTGTGTTTCAGCTAGAACTTCAAGAGGTGAGTTTCTAGTCCCCTTTTTATGCAAGTTTTACGTTTTGGGGCTATTATGCATACTAAAATGCTTGTAAATTCTTGTTTACACTTGAGATGATTTTGTTTATAATGCTAGGCCTGTTAAAACAGCCTTATATGCAAGAAGTAATGCCTGGGATGGAAACCCGTAGTCTTCGCCCCAGCAGTTCGGTTGTACGATACGAAATTTGAATTGGAGTAGTTCTTGCATGAAACGGGATAGTTCTTGCGTGATAGGAAGTTCTCGCGTGATAGGTAGTTCTCACGCGACAAAGATGATATGATGTGCAGGATTTGAATGTCGTAAGGTTCTCGCGCGAAAGGCTAGTTCTCGCGCGGGATGATGATGAGGTGTGTGTTTAAGTTTTCGCATGGCTTGCCGTTGAATGTGTTACATTATCTTTTCACGTATAAACGGTTTTCAAACGAAATGTTTTATGGTATGACTTTACTTGTTGTGTACGTAATGTAAGTAAAGTATTATGTAACGGAAGTAAAAGATAACGAATGACGAAAAATGGAAGTAATGAATGATGGGATCCTTGTAGCTTACCCCGGTAGTGTATTTTGCTTTGTGCACAATGTTTGGAAAGGATCTGCTTCATGCATAATGTATCTGCTTCATGCACAATGTTTAGGGGTTTGTTTACAAGCCCCAATAAAGTACCAACTTCATGCACAATGTTGGGGGTTTGGCATATGGCAGGATCCAGAAGAAAGTGAAGTTGTTAATGAATGAATGTATGAAAACGAAATGATGAACGATGATGAAAGATAGTAACGATTATTATCAAGATGTATGTATGATGTATGCTCACTTACGAAAGTAAAGGAAATGTTTTAACAAAAAGTAAAGTATTTTATTATAAAACTAGAACTCACTCAGCGTCACTGACTTTTGTATGCATAATAGTTGGCAGATAATGGTTGATGCTGAGGATGGCAGGAATGGATGTATAAGCTACCGGGGAAAGTTCGAGACTGGCATCCCTAATTTTTGGGATAATTATTGTATTGATACAATTTTTGAGATGTAAACGAAACGATATGATGTTGTGACATGATTTTAATTCTTAGTGAAAAGATATATTTCCGCTGCAAAATGATGTGTTTTAAATGTTTTATGCTATGATCGACCAACCGTAGGCGTCCCGGGAACGGGGCCTTACAAGTTGGTATCAAAGCCAAAGTTTAAGAGAATTGGATAAAATTATTTTAAACCAATACTTAAACTGAGAATGGGATGAAAGGGAAAGGGATGCCAGACCTAGTAGCTACATGCCTACAGGTAAATGTTTTATAAAAATGTTTTATGTAAATTAATGGAAAAGGGATTATGTGCGCGTGCTATGTGAATTATGTGCCTCTAGTATATTTGAATACGGATGTAGTCAGGATAGGAAATGCTTGGGGAATGAAGAGTAAAGTAAGTGGCTAATCACAACTAGCAACTGTAATTAGGGACTTACTTTACTTAACATAATCTGAGCTATTACCTTGAATGACCGTATTGGTGTTTGAATCTTATATTACTTAGAGATGGCTAGTGGTAGATCTTCGAGGGCTTCACGAGATGGAGGTGTAGGATCGTGTAAAGGGTAGGTCGATACAATCAGTCTCATAATGAGGAGAGTGTTAGAACACTTAACTGATCAAATGGGGAACTGGGTTTGTGTGAGATGATACTAAGAACACAAGTAACTGAGACAGAACTAAGAACAAGAACAAACGAATATGGTTTTCAAGGATGCTGTATATTGCTCTCAAGTTCTATGACAAGTGTTACAAAGCATGAAAAAGAAATACAAGGACCTGAGATACTTTATACTAATCTAGACAACAAGATCAATGTAGAGTCAAAAGGCAGATTTTCCTTTTGACTAGTGACTATGACATGCCATAGCTCACATCCTTTAATACTTTGAAAGCCAGCTGGAAACACTAATCTAGACAACAAGATCAATGTAGAGTCAAAAGGCAGATTTGCCTTTTGACTAGTGACTATGACATGCCATAGCTCACATCCTTTTCTATTATCAAAAGGATAAAATGGTACAAAGTAGGAAGTTACAGACCAAAGATCAAAATCTACAGTTTATAAAAGCATGGACCTTTTCACCAACTTGTATAAGTTGGTGAGTCTTCAGAGTTGCAGCGGAAAGTGTGCCAGCTTTATGAAAAAGTAGTTCAGAGAAAGCATGTCTTCTCTGTCTTAGGAAGAAATCAGTCTTCACACCATTTGGCTTCAGAAGACTTTGTCTCTAAAGCTTCGGAAGACTTCATCTTTGGCTTCGAAATATTTCAACTTTGGCTTCGAAAGATTTCAACTTTGGCTTCGGAAGATTTTACACTTAGAATATTTTCTATGGAGAGTGTAAAACTTCTGAAGCAACTTCTACCTTGTACATCAGTGCATGCATGCAGTAAGATCCTTGGTTGTTTTGGCTTCTTGGGTTGCATCAGCCTTATAATCTTCTAATATAACCTTACAAATTCCCCCTAGGTGATGCTACCAAAACTGAGAAGTTATTCAAATATTGACAGTCCTTATTAGGATCAAGACCATACCTTTCTTCATCATTTAGTCAGGATCTCTCAGACTCTCATAATATCTTCTCATGTCATGGAGATCATGTAGAGGAAGATCAAGCATGTCTTGCTAGAAATAGACATCTTGACCTCCTTGATCTCTGATAACATACCATCTGTCTGGATTAGCAGCAAATGTCCAGGACAAGATGGGTCTTCCAGTTGCAAGAGGCTCCTCTTTAAGTTGTAGTTGGTTTGAGCAGCGTCTTCTTGCACTACCTCAGGATGCTCTGACTCATCCTGAGGTGTAGAAGTGGATGCCTTGGTCTTATTTTGGAAACACTCTTCATGGCCATCCTTTTTCCTCTTCTTTGAAGTCTTTAACTAAGAGGACTGGTCTACAGCACCAGGTTTTTCTACTGTGTCTCTCTCAGTTAGGTTCTCTTCTCTCACAGGTTCAGAACGAAAGTGAAGAGGACCCTGCTGTGGATCAAAATATGAAGTTATGTTGTCTTAAGGGGTTCAACCTTGACAACCTCAGGTTGAGATGGACTTGGTGGAGAATGCAAGTCAATAAACTCTCCCTTTTTAATCTTCTGCTTGATCACTCTAATGTGCTCATCCATAGTGAATAGAGACATTAGACCAAGCCTCCTTTTGGAGAATCCATACAGCTTCAAGAAGCTCATCATCCTTTGTCTGTCAGCAGACTTTTTTTGGCTGTTTTGGATGATGGCTCTTGACTTTCTTGAACTGGGAAGAGGGTAGGAGCATGCTTGTAGAGCCTTTTCTGTCTCCTTTCTTCCTTGTTCTTGAGGAGCAATGCTGCATCCTCTGCCTCCTTCCTCTCTTTAGACAATTCCTTGTCAGCCAGTTCATTCAGTTCTTCTAAAGGGAGAGATAATAGTTCATCTACATTGTAGTTTCTGGTCCCCAAGTAGTTTATCCTGGCTGCCCTCAACTCATCATCCTGAGTGTTTGGTCTGGGGGTAGCCCTAATGGCAGCTTCCATGAAGCATGGAGACTCTCATGAATTTTCTCCCCTTAGCTTCCTCTTCCTCTCTCTTTTCTCCTCCTCAATCTCCTCATAAGTCAGTTTTCTTTTCCCTTTGTCACTCACAGGCCTTGGTGACTCAGGGTGGAGAGAGCTTTGGCCTTCATTGCTTGATTTAGAAGTCAAGCACTAGCCAGAGAGAGGTTATGAAGCACCTTCACCAGCTGGTGCCTTACTGAGTGTAATGGGTGTTGAAGAAGTTCTTGTCTCAAGGTTCACAGGTTCAACTTTTGGGCCTTCAGTCAAGGCTTCCCCTTTGAAGTTAATCTTAGGGTCCACCTTAACATCCAGTTGACCAAAAGTCTTACCTGCTAGCCTATGTCTATATAGTCTTGACCTCAGCTTGTATTCTTCAAACACCCTTTCTAGAGCTCTTCTATCAGTGTCATACCTGCATCTTATGATTGGATTCTTAGAGTGATGAGATGGGCTAGGCATAGCTCTGGGAATACCTTCCTCAAACAAACTTTGTATGAGTGAGTTCACATCCATGTAGACTTGGACAAGTAAGTGCACATCAATCTAGATTTTGAGGAGGTTGCTGAGTATGGACCATTTGCAAGTGAGGGTGGTGAATCTTCCAAGTTCATACTCTGTGAAGAACTCCCAGGTTCTGTGACTGTTCGGACTTTCTCCACCTTTTTGGTAGCATCACGTTCTTGCATTAGTGATCTGGGGGTTGGGTCTATCACATTCACAGGTTCTTGTGGACCTGGTTGAGTTCTCCGGAGTAGTCTCTCAGCTAACTTGCCCTTGAGATCGGTGATCTCAAGTTGCTGATGATTGACCCTCCTTTGTAAGATAGTCACCTGAGATTCCAGGTGACTTATCTTTAAGACTAAATAGGTGCATGTTTTAGTCAGTTGTTGCACCTTTAGTTTCAGACTCCCCTCATCTTCATCGAAAGAATCATGGGGGGATGAGAGAATAGGACCATGGTCTTCTTCCTCATCACCAGTACTTTGTTCTCGGCTGCTGGATTTCCCCTTCATCATGACAACTTCAAGAGAAGAGTCAAGAGGCTGGGTTGCCATGGTTGAGGTCTTAATGATGTAGTCACTTGCGGAAGTGAGAGCCTCTTCCATATGGACCTCCTGAACAAGTTCAGGGAGATCCACCTTAGTAGCAGTTGGATGATGTGGGCTAGACATGGGAGAAACATGAGTACTCATCTCTCCTTAACTAGGGGTGGAGAAGAGAGACTCATGATACTCATTGAAGCCCATGTCTTCATCATCATAGAATTCAAGGTTTGGGATTGGTTGGTTTAGACCAAGAGGTTGGGGCTGGTAACTGTCCCCTCAAGGTTGTTCATTAGAGTTTTGGGACTCTGAGTGAAGGCTTAAGGCTGTAGGGGTTGTGAGCTCATCAGGCTAAGCATGAGGAACCTTAGCATTGATCATTGGTGAGATGGGAGTGGTATGCTCCTCAGGAGAAATGGGAGATCCAGTGTCCACTTCCTCTTGTATGGGTGATGATATAGGGGCCTGCACAAACTAAGCAGCATATGTAGGGGTTTGTTTGGATTTTCCCTGGTAGGTGATAGTTATTTTTGGCTGTATATGTGGTTGGGAAGTAGAAGATGTGGGTTCAACACTAGCTGGTGCTGCTAGGTTGTCACCTTAAGCAATGAGCTTTAACATTTTTTAGGACAAGGGCTGCTTCTACCCCTTAGAAGCCAGCAGTTGGCTTCCTCATAGTCTTGAAGATGCCGGGCTTTACCTATCCCAAATGGAAAAACCCAAGCCTTGGTCTTGACCCGTAAAGATGTGAAGTTCATATGGGGTCCAGAGTAGGAGAATGCTTTCGAAGAGCTAAAGACGAGATTGACTCAAGCTCCTGTCTTGACATTGCCCGAAGGGAGCAAAGACTTGGTGGTCTATTTGGATGCTTCATATTCGGGATTGGGTTATGTGTTGATGCAACGGGGGAGAGTTATAGCCTATGCGTCCCAGCAGTTGAAGATCCATGAGGCTAACTACCCTACTCATGATTTAGAGTTGGCAGCTTTGGTCTTTGCATTTAAGATTTGGAAGCACTACTTGTACGAGATGAAGTGCACCATCTACACTGATCACAAGAGCTTGAAATACTTCTTTAAGCAAAAGGATCTAAACATGAGGCAAAGGAGATGGTTGGAGCTTATCAAGAATTATGATTGTGAGATCCACTACCATCCGGGCAAGGCCAACGTGGTGGCGGATGCCCTTAGCCGAAAGGAGAGACCCGAGCCGATCTGGATGAAGGCTTATCAGTTGGTCATGACCTCCGATGTGATAAAGTAGGTCAAGGAATTTAAGGATGAAGCATTGAAAGAAGATCAGATTAACTCCGAAAGGATTAAAGGTCTAGTAGCAGAGTTGGGTGAGAACACTCTCGGTGTTAGAACCCGATCTGGGCGGATGTGGATTCCTCGTTATGGAGACCTATGAGGGAAGATCATGGATGAGGCTCATAAGACTCGATACTAAATTCACCTCGGTGCCATGAAGATGTATAGGATATGAAGAAGGATTTCTTATGACCGGGAATGAAGCGCGATGTAGCAGAGTATGTGAGTAAGTGCCTTACTTGTCTGCAAGTGAAGGCGAAGCATCAGAAACCATATGGGAAGATCCAACCCTTGGATATACCCGAGTGGAAATGGGAGCACATCACCATGGACTTTATTATGAAGTTGCCTCGAACGGCAAGGGGATACGATGCCATATGGGTGATCGTTGATCGTTTATCAAAGAGTGCTCATTTTCTGCCAATCCATGAAACGTATTCATCTGAAAGGTTGGCGGATCTGTTCATCAAAAAGATTGTAGCTCGTCTTGGTGCACCGGTGTCTATCGTGTCTGACCGCGACACTCGGTTTACATCGAGATTTTGGAAGAGATTTCATGACGCGATGGGAACGAGGTTACATATCAGTACGGCTTACCATCCTCAGATAGATTGTCAGTCAGAGAGAACCATTCAGACGCTAGAGGATATGCTTCTGGCATGCGTCATTGATTTTGGTGGAAGTTAGGACGAACACTTACCATTAGCCAAGTTCTCATACAACAACAGTTATCATGCCAGTATGGTATGCCTCCTTATGAGATGCTATACGGTAAGAAGTGTAGGACGCCCGTATGTTGGGGCGATATCGGCCAGAAGAAGTTGGGGAGCATTGAGGTGATCGAGGCTACGACTGTAAAGTTGGATAAGATCAAGGCCTTTATGAAGGCAGCAAAGGTTAAACAGAAGTCGTATGCCGACAAGAGGCGTAGACCGATCGAATTCAAGTTGGGCGATAGAGTTATGTTGAAGGTCTCACCTTGGAATGGGATCATCCGATTTAGGAAGCAAGGAAAGCTAAGCCCGAGGTATATAGGGCCTTTCCGAATCATTGCTTGAGTAGGAGAGGTGGCTTACAAGTTAGAGCTACCCCATGAGTTAAGTGAAATTCATCTGACGTTCCATGTATCTTACCTGAGGAAGTGCTTAGCCGACGAGGATATGATCGTGCCACTCGAGGATATAGAGGTGGATGAATGGCTTAATTTTGTGGAGCAACCGGTGGCCATCATTGATAGAAAGGAGAAAAGGTTAAAGAAGGGGTCCGAGTCTACATGGGAGACAGAGGAAGAGATGAGACAACACTATCCGTAGCTGTTTAAGGACAAATATGTTTCAAGGATGAAAACTTAATAAGGAGGGTGGACTTGTAACGCCCGAAAATTTCAAAGAAAAGAAGGCAGAATGAAGTTCTCGCGTGAGAACCTCATGCGAGAGGTGGACCTGGGTATAAATAGCTAAGAACACCCGGTCTGACTCTATTTTCGCGCGAGAAGTGCTGCTGTTAGAGAGAGAAAACGGCTGTGTAGAGAGAGAAAATGAATAATCCAAGTGTATGAGGTATGTAACTCATGTATTAACTCGTGTTATGTACTAAGAATGGATTATTGATGAATACAACGCATTATTATGTAGTTTCTGTTCGGAAAAGGCTTCGGGAAGGTTGTGTTTGAGCTAGAACTTCAAGAGGTGAGTTTCTAGTCCCCTTTTTATGCAAGTTTTATGTTTTGGGGCTATTATGCATACTAAAATGCTTGTGAACGCTTGTTTACGCTTGAGATGATGTTGTTTATGATTCTAAGCATGTTAGAACAGCCTTAGACGCAATAAGTTATGCCTGGGTGGGAAACCCGTAGTTTTCGAGTGAGCAGTTCGGTTGTACGGTACGAAATTTGAATCTGGGTAGTTCTCGCGCGAAAGGGGATAGTTCTCGCGCGATAGGAAGTTCTCGCGCGATAGGTAGTTCTCGCGCGACAAAGATGATATGATATGCAGGATTTGAATGTGGTAAGGTTCTCGCGCGAAAGGCTAGTTCTCGCGCGGGATGACGACGAGGTATGTGTTTAATTTTTCGCATGGCATGCCATTGAATGTGTTACATTATCTTTTCACGTATAAACGGTTTTCAAACGAAATGTTTTATGGTATGACTTTACTTGGTATGTACGTAATGTAAGTAAAGTATTATATAATGGAAGTGAAAGATAACAAATGACGAAAAATGGAAGTAATGAATGATGGGATCCTTGTCGCTTACCCCGGTACTGTATTTTGCTTCATGCATAATGGTTGGAAAGGATCTGCTTCGTGCACAATGTATCTGCTTCGTGCGCAATGTATCTGCTTCGTGCACAATGTTTAGGGGTTTGTTTACAAGCCCCAATAAAGTATCAGCTTCGTGCACAATGTTGGGGATTTAGCATATGGCATGATCCAGATAAAAGTGAAAGATGTTAATAAATGAAAGTACGAAAACGAAAGGATGAACGATGATGAAAGATAATAACGATTATTATCAAGATGTATGTATGATGTATGCTCACTTACGAAAGTAAAGGAAATGTTTTAACAAAAAGTAAAGTATTTTATTATAAAATTAGAACTCACTCAGCGTCGCTGACTTTTGTATGTATAATAGTTGGCAGGTAATGGTTGATGCTGAGGAGGGCAGGAATGAATGCATAAGCTACTGGGGAAATTTCGAGTCTGGCATCCATAATTTTTGGGATAGTTATTGTATTGATACAATTTTTGAGATGTAAACGAAACGACATGATTTTTTGACACGATTTTAATTATTAATGAAAAGATATATTTCCGCTACAAAATGATGTGTTTTAAATGTTTTATGCTATGATCGATCAACTGTAAGTATCCCAGGAACGAGGCCTTACATATTTTTATTTTCTGATTTTAGGCTTTTAAATGACTTAAAACTCATGTTATTAACTGGTTGTAGCTGATTTTAGCTGTGCATTTCCAGTTTGATACATGTTTAGATGAGTCTATTTGTTACTAACATTTGCAACAAACGTTATCATCCGATCAAATGGGTTTAACAGTTTGAGACTTTTCTGAAGCATCATAGACATACACAGATATCACATCTAAAACAACCAAATAAGCTTTTCTAGAACAATGAATTCTATTTTGGTGCTTTCGGCGTATGTATTCCCAATTTTTTTGCAAGCTATAAAAATCAAGCTTGAACTATAGCATAACTTCCGGTCCTTTATATATGTAACAACCATAGGCAGACCGCTGCTTAAAGGATTAAACAACTCAGCCAAATAACTGAATAAGTATTCACGCATCGCGCGGAGGGTTCAAACCTAGTTTAATTAATAAAGAGAAGAAGTTATGATTTTTTATGTAATTATAAAAATACGAATAAGAAATCCATAGTGAATACTCTAAGAGTCGATGGAGTCGTACGATTAAGTTATGAACGTCTAGAGGATGGTATAGACGGCCCTATCTTCTTTCGAAACGGTGTACCTTAGAACACGGGTGTCGGCTACTTCTAAAAGAACACCGGTTCTGGCTACATAAAGTTGGAGCTTTATTTCCTGGGGAATAGTTCCAAAACCTTGTCTTTTATATGGTCTCTTTGAACCCTAAATTTTTTCAAACACATGCCATCAATATATATACGACCCACTGATTTAGTTGTTTCTAAACCAAAGATGTTATAGTTGAAAACCACCCAACCTGTCATCAAAAGAAACCTCAAATAACAGTTTATATAAAGTACACAAACTTTACCACTATACACTAAACAAAGCAACCAATAAATAAAAATTATAAATCATTATAAATATCTCAAGTACAAGAATAAAACAACCATCATCCATTGTTAACAAAAGGGAAAATATATTTAACTTGCCTTTGGCCTAATCTCAATCCCTTGAATGATCAGACCAGCCTTCCAGTTCCCTCCTTTCACCTCCATTATGTTCATATCAAGCTCCCCATCTTTCCCATTTTCGTTATAAAACTCGCCCAACTCGATCTCAAGCCACCCATCTTGCCTGGGTTTTGGGCCGTCTTGAGGGGGGTCCGTATGCAACCGACTTCCAATACGTCTTAAATGCCCGAACATCCCCATCCGTCTTCTTCCTGGTAGCGTGTACCCATACTCATACCTTTGCCTCTGGCAGGCTTCAGGGTCAAGGAAAACCGTTTTGACTTGACTCTCGGATTGATTCTCAACACCGCTTAAACCGATTGAAACTTCAGCAGGATGGTATTCGAATCCATAGGTGTGTGGTGTTGATTTATACACGAGGTAAGCTGCATACCGAGTGTTGGTTGACAGCAAGGAAGTATTTATTCTACCATGAACTTCAAGCCAACATACACTTATAAGTTCAGCCACCTCAGAAAATCTGCAGTTAGGGTCAAATCTATAATTTTAGAATCATGTTGTGTTGACCATCAATGAAAAGTCAAATCTGAAAAGGAGGGAGATATAACCTTGAATCAGGGACTGAAATCCATCTCCAGTACCTAGGGGTATCGCCCCAGATAATCGAGAGGTCTCGTGCAGCCACCATGTAGCATTTTTTCCCAGTCAATTTATGTAACCAGAAGCACTGTAACAACAAGAGACTCAGAATCATATACTAGTACAATATGATGGGATTAAACACACAGTAATTTTGTAATGTAAAACAGTAAATAAGTTCTTGTGGAAGAACCAGTTTATAGTTTTTGACCAAAACATATTCTAATTATAAACTTGTATCTATTTATGGTCAAAATAATAGAAGAATTGAAGAATGTATGAAGTTACTGCAAGGGAACTGATTGGAGACTAGTGTAAAAATACCTAATTATCCCTCACTTTAAGCTTCTGCTTATTAAACAGGCCAAACTACATAAAAATACATCCAATTTCAGATATTAGTATGTACCAAACTCTTAAATTCTTGTTATTTTATGCATAGATGTGGCAGCCATGTACGTTGCAACGTCATGATAGACAAGCAACACATCATCATTTTACAAGTTATAGATCAAGAACTGAAAGCTTGGTACATTAAAAGGTAAGTTTTAGAGTCCAATATATACAAATAACAATAACAATTACTGCAATGTTGGATGCATTTTTAAGCAGCTTATCCTATTAGATTATGATTCATTGCAATGACCACATTCAAAAAAAAAAAAACATCCAAATTATCCCTATCTAAGTCAGTCATAATAACTTATTTTTAGATTAAATCTCCTATCATTAAACCACATTCGAGACACAAATAAACCCAGTATAGACCTCAAATTTTGTTCTAAAAGCATCCATAACAACTCATAAATCATATAGCAGATGATATACACATCCAATGCAAAACTTTCAAAAAGAAAACACAAATCAGCATATATATATGCTGTTGAAACATGAAAAACAAGACAGACTATAACATCTATTTAAAAACCAAAAGAATCAAAATCATCAAACATAAAAACAATCAACAATCGGTCGAAAATCACGAATCTCGATAGAAACAAGGAACAGATCACAAACTAAGGGTGAAGAATCAACCTTATTGCCACCATCGAAGATCACCGGATTATCACATAGCCACATATACAACTCCTTCTTTCTCGAACCACCGTCACCGCCACGGCCACCGTCGTCCGCCGCCGGTAGAACCTTCTGGTAATCGGGCGGGAGGAACTTCTCCCACACAGCGTCCCATTCAGCGGCTGATCGGAAAAGCGAACACACCAACGACAGCGTACAGACGTCCCTAGGGCTCGTAAGAGCCATGGCGTTTGCGATGAAGCCTTCGGGCAACGATTCGAAGAAATTAGCACCGTTTTGATTCTCCATCGAGTGAATCTGTGTGGATATATGGATATGGTTGTAGTATATATATAGAGAGAGAGAGGGGATGTGAGAGATAGAGATAGCTTAGCGGTGAAGGATATGGTGCGGGTTAAGGAATGAAAAGAAACGAGTTGAATGAATGGAAAGTGAAAAGGGGCTTTAAAATTTTAATATTATATTATTGTCTGTCATGTGAATTGTGATGTGGTTCCACCGGGTGAGATTGAGATTGAGATTTGAGAGACAAAACAGCGGCTGAGAATCGTAGGACACGACGTGGACGATTCTCTTTTACCCGGTATGGTGACGTGGATAACATGCTGGATTTCTATTCAACATGTAAAGTTAATTTTTTAAAAACTAAAGATTAAAGACCTTAGGTTTTTGTTAGTTGAGAAGAGGGTGGATAGGGGATACCACATATGGACGTTCTAGGGGACCATGTGTTGTTACCTAGACAATATGCTTTTATAGTGGAGTCATCCTCTCCTTTATTTATTCTAGAACTAGTCCTTTCATTATTGGTGTAAAGATTTAAATTGGCCACAATTTGGCCTTGTTGCAAATAGTTATATGCTTCTTTGTTTACACACGTTGACCCTCAAAGATGCTATACAAGTAGCTCTCGTCTAATCCTCATGGGCTATGTCATCTTACGGCTGTAAAACTAGCTTCATTCAGTTACCAAGTCAGCGCACTACTCACGTCATTAGCCCCTCGTCACAGTTGGTCATCGCATGGCTAGGGGCAGTCTTGCTTAGCATTTTTTGCTTTTTAATCTTCATTCAGTTGCTTCCAACGATTTTTTATATGACAGTATCCCCAACATAGGGAAAGGTTTCCATCAATTGATGCCTTTCTTTTTTTGTTGCACCTAACTTCTTGAATTTTGAATCTCTTTAAATGGGGTTTCATATATCTCTTGGTTATTTCGCCTTCTTCTTCAGAGAGAAACCCTAAATTTGTGTTTTGTCCTATCGTATTTTTAGTTCTTAAATCGTTTTTTTTTTCTTTTTGTTTATTAAGTTAGTAACTTTATTTTGTCTTCCTTCTTCATCAATAGATTCTAAGAATGATGTGAGTGTTCATCAGTGTAATCTTGATCAATCCACTATTGATAATTTTCGCTCAAAACAGGGATCAATCTTAAGTTGACTCACGTTGTACCCGATTTAAAGAGATTCGTTGATCCCGCTCGAACAGGATTGATCACATTGTATACTTTCCATTTTAAATCTCAAATCTAAGATATCCATTTTTTTGTGTTTTTCTTGGATGTTCTTGAGTATTATCGTCCTTCCCTTGGTCAATTTGCTCTCATTGGCATTGCCAAGGTGATGCATTTTGAACCTGTGTTGGGTGCTTGGTCATGCTCACAATCTTTTGATGTTTTGCCGCTTTTTTCATCCTGTGAATAATGACGATTGGTAAATTATGAAAAAAACCAAATGCAAAGTGGCCTTCATTTCTACAACTAACTTCGCTTTGTTGCTGGAAGAATCATTTTCTTTGGGATTTTGAGGATATTTTTCAATTCAAAATGGGTTGTAAGAAATATGATGTCATTCTAAATGATAAAGAGTCTTGTGTTGGTGAGAGAGAAAGTAGAGAGAGATATGATCAATAAGCCCAAATCTCGTACTTTCTATTTATAGGCATGCTTGACCGATGATGCGCGCCGTAACACTAAGCTCGCATCGCATCTTAAACTGCCTTTGTATATTGCCTCTCCAATGCGCCCCGCATCAAAAGCTGATTTTTCTTACATTTTCTCCAGTATAAACCGGCAAGGGGCTTTGCCACTTGGACCCCACCAGGGGATGCCGCCTGCTATTAGGTGTAGCCATCCCTAAACCTCTACCGTCCTACAGATGTTTAGGTCCTAGGTTTGGTTTTAACTTGGGGTTTTGCAAATGCTACCACGTGTGCTTCCTTGGTTGGTTTAATCGTGAATATACCTCTTTCATTATGAATTTTCATCAAACCATGTATTGTAGTACTATAGCTCTGAATGTACTTATCCTGGGTCGTCTTATGATGACGTTGTACCTAGATGAGGACCTTATCACCAGGAACGTAAGTAGCTCTATGCGAGAAAGAGTCTTGACCTTTAGGTATACATTGAGTTTTTGTGACAACCCTAAAATATTGGCCTTGAATTTTCCTTCAGTTGACCCAAAAGGTTGTATTAAACGCGGTTAAAGCCCAATAAACAATTAGCCCAACTAGGGCCCAATAAGAAAATCCAATCCAAAATGTATTACTTTAAAATGTTAAATAAAACTTTACACAATCCGAAGGGTTCGTCCTAAGTTTAAACAATCACGCGACGAAAATCTGCGTGCAGAACCGTTAGACGTTTAATTAGGAACTGATATCCGGCAAATGACCAAAACCCATCGAGATAATTAAACAAACAGTAAAGCAAAAACTTAAGAATGTACCTTACTTTATGAATGCAAAACTAATCGTAGAATCCTAAGCGACCAGGTAAGCACTACAACTTATAACAACGATAACGCGATTGTGTTTGACATCAAGTATATACCATATAACACGTAGATCAAATATTATAAATATTACTAAATATTTAATCTTAGATCTAACATTTATAGTTGCAAATAATCAAAGCATTTGGGCCGCAAACGATTATCAGATTGGTAACACAAGTTAACAACATGACTTTCGGAAAACACTGACCTAGATTTCACTATCGTATGGTTAAAATAACAGGTTATTATAAAACGTATTACATATCCATATACGAAATGAAATTCCTGAAACATTCATAAAAGACAGAGACTCGACTCGGGACGCGATACAGGGAGGGCAGTGTCAATAACATACTATGTGAGATGAAACACTAACTCTAGGTATAAAAGCAACCTTTCCCCATTAGCCTCCATTTGAGACACACCTCTTACATCTTAAAAAACACACACAAGAACTCTCTCAAGTTTAGAGAGAGAAAGAGGAGTTAGAGAGAGAAAAGGGTGAGTGGGTCGGTGATGGGCAGCAGCCTCATAAAGAGCCGCAGGTGGCGGCGACTTAGCGGTGGCGTGTCGTTGGCCGCCGGCCGGGAGCCGGCGACGGCGGCGCGTGGTGGTGGATCCGGCAAGTGAAGCACATCAACGGGTAGATCTCATCAAGAGGAACACGATGGTAATGGTGGGTTAGGTCAACCCGCGGTGACGATGGAGTTAGGTGGCCTTGAAGAAATTCCGGCCAATTTCTGGCGACTCCTGCGAGCTCCAAATCAACCCGATCTACATATGCATGTGCTTCTAAGACCTCAATCTACAAGGAACAACAGGGAAGAAGGTTGTGGTGGTGTAGAATACTGGGTAAACGAGTGTTTTGGCCCCTGTTGGGGGCGGCATCGACGGCCGAGGGTGGCTGCTCGCGGTGGTGCTTGGTGGTGATGGTGGTTTACGATGGTGACAACAGTTATTAGTACTAGGGGTGGTCTAAAAGGTGGTCAATAATGGTGGATAGTGCAGGTAGCGATGGCCGGAGATAGCGAAAAGGATGCTCGGCGACGGTGATGGTGGCTGCCGGCGACGGATACACTGTCTGGCTGCTGGGCAGCGACAGATGGCGACGGTGGGTTGTGGTGTTCTCGGGTGGTGTTTGGTAGCAGTGTTGGGTTGTGATGATCGGGTACTAGAACAAGAAATAGATGTTTTATGGAATAAGGGTGTTTGGTTACTGCTCAAACGTGGTCAACTCTTGTCTAACGATGGTAACTTAGCGGGAAGGTATACACGCACGCTTGGAATTATCTAACGTGACTATTATCATATTTAATCAGTTAAGCTCGTCTTGAATGGTTCTAAAAGATAATAAAACATATGATAAGTAAAATGAAAAACAAGCTTAGATTTATAAACACACACATATATATATATATATGTCTAAATCAATAGGTAAATACATAACGACTGGAATCTTTGAGTATATCAAATATTTAGTGTAACAGTTATATTAGCTTAACAATTTTTGATAAGGGAGGTTAACCTGCATTTACATTTGAAATATTATGTCAAAATGAAAGCAACTCTCTTTTTCCTCTCTCTAGATCTTATTGAAGAAGAACATTAAAGTATCTAACAAAATTGATTTTTAATCCGTCAAAGCATCGGATAACCTCCACATCACATTCTCGTCACCGTCAAGCACCACCTCTACTCCGTCGTTAGTTCTTTAGTCACGAGCACAGAATGAAGTCGAGGTTTGGTGGTCTAGGCGCGGCGCAATAGTGTGTAAACGATTTCTCCGATGAGGATGTTTCTTATTTGATTAGATTTACTAGTTTCAAGGTTAGTTGTGGCGATCTGAGTCGACTTTTATACTTTTACACCACGTCGTCATCTTCATCTCGACCACCACATCATCTTCTTCGTCTCAACCATTGGTCAAACACCACCCTTCCCTTTTCGTCTTCTACAGGTCGAACACGAACCTACACCACCACCGTTGACAACACAAATCCAACCGTGACAGCAACCACCATAGTACTACCATCACCACCAGATCCCTTGGTCCTTAAGAACACACGGTTCAAATCTGGATTCTCTTTCTCCATCGAAGATATGGGTTCAGATATGGTCCAGATCTAGGTTCAGATATGGGTTTGCATTATTGCCGCCACCACACCACCTTTTAGATCTAGGTTCAGATATGGGTTCATACTATTGCCCACATCTGGGTTTATTAACCATCTAAGGTTATATGTCAAGTACAATCTAGTGGGCCAAACCAACTTCTATGTTCTTGTATTATATTGTATTTTAGTGGAGTTTTTTTTTTTACAGTGATATTGTATTTGTTGGTTTTTATAAATGTTTGCTGGTTTTTATATATGTTTTTTTGATGTATTTATGTAAATTAAAGGTTGTTTTTTATATATGTTTGCTGGTTTTTATACGTTTATTCTATGTAATTCACTATAAGTAATTTTTAATATGATGTAATTTATCGTAAGTAATTACAAATATGATGTAATTCACTGTAAGTATTTATGATCTATATAATTCTCTGTTAGTGCATATGTTCTTAGTTACTAATTGTATTTTTGTTATTTTAGTTTGACTACAGTAATGTAGTTTCGTTATACTGGTGCAGAGATGTGGTTTAAGTGTTGTAAAATGGTTTTTAGGTGTTGTAAATGCTAGTTACAATGATGTAACTATAGGCATCTGAACTAAATCATAAAAAATTGTCTAGACTATATGGAAATTCAAGAGAAAAATGATACGAATTTAATAGTGTAATTTTTATAAAAAAACAATATAGTATAAAAAAGTTACGAATGTATAAAACAATTGGTGTAAAGTCTTTTTATAAAAAAGAAATATATAGGAGGAGGAGAAACTTAAGTGGTGACATTTGTCACCATCATAGTCAACTTGATTTTTTGGATCGCTTAATTGATCAAATTATCATTTTCTATTAAAAAACCAAATTGTCACATGTCATGATTTTATTTATCTTAAAACAAATCAATGGATCAAATAGAGTTAAAGAGTTCTTACAAAAACTAAGGGTTCTCATTTGAGCCACATTCTATATATATATATATATATATATATATATATATATATATATATATATATATATATATATATATATATATTATAATGCACGAAGAAATGATTCCGGCCAAAGTTAAGAGATTTGTAAATTTTACGCACAAGGTACAACCTAAAAAATCAATTTAACAAGGGTAATTATGTCTTTCTAACACTACTAAAAAGTGAAACTTTAAATTTATTTATACTTAGACTCTCGTATCTTTAATTATATACAATTTTTTTCATGTTTGTTACAATATGCTTAAAAAAAAAGAATTCAGTTTTTTAAATATAAAACTAACCAGAGACAAATATCATAATAAAAAATGTCGCACGCGCCTCATCGCGCGGGCACGTTACATATATATATATATATATATATATATATATATATATATATATATATATATATGTTATCAATAATATCATTGTTTTATTCCTGATAAATAATTTAACTAAACCCAATTATTATCAAGCTTATTATATTATGTATGCACTATTTGTAGCTTTAGTATTAATAGTGACATTTATTAATACATAATCCTGCTAGATATTACTATCATTATCAAACTTGTCAAAAGTAATGTTAATAATATTACTTTATAACCATTATCATTAATACAATTACTTCATGGTTCATCCGATATTGCTATAGTCAATAATCACTAACGTATGTCTAATGTTACTATATCTAATAATACTATAATTATTGGCGATTGTTGTAAAAATCATCATTGGTATTATTATCATACATGTTAATATGGTTATTATTATAAAAGTTGGATATAATGCTAAGACGTGAGGATTTTAATAATATTAAGATTTATCAAAGATATATACATACTCTTACGGGTGGAACGATTATTTATGAGAAAATAATCTAATTTTAGATATACACATATATATATATACATATGCAAATATATAATCGCATGATCATTATCTAATAATTTTAAACACAACCTACTTTAGTATACATAAACATCAATATACAAGTATATAAACAAAATATTACTTACAACTTTATTGATAACATTATAGTGATATTAACGACCTTGCATCTTTCATTAGTGTAAACATTACTGCATATTTAACCATAACATCTAATGATATTTTATGATATTAGTACTATTATTATCATACTAATAATGCTATCAATAACATTCAAAATATTATGTTACCAGAAATTATAACCTTATTTGCGTTAACGTATTATCGACTATTACTATTTGTCTTATTATAATCACCAAGCTTATTAATAATGATATTAGGGTTATTAATACTAATACATCTATCAGTTTTGATGTAGTGAATGATAAGAATACGTATTAGTACAACTTAAAAGCTCAAGAATTTTATGTTAATGAAGTATAAATAATATAATTATTAACATCGCAATTACTAATGTGATCGTTACCAGTTAATAAAAATTGATCAGTACTACCTTTAATATGGTTAACTCATGTTATCATAATTAGTAATACTATCAACCATAATAATATACTATCATAATTATAAACAATGCAAATTCAACCCATTGTTACCATACATGTACATCCAAAAGCATAACCTAATTCCATGAAGATTCCGAACGCTAATAGACTCTAGCACACGTATTGATCCTAGAATCAAATACAATTATAAGAACGATATTCAAAGAGAGCCCAATCTCATCCTAAAAATGCTAACAATTATCATATTCTTAAATGTATACTTATATATATATATTATATATATATATATATATATATATATATATATATATATATATATATATATATATATATGCAACTAGGTCACCATGAAGATCATACACACAATATAGCAAGCTCACGGTATGGTTTAGATTATGCATGTAGAGAGCCCAGGTGAGTCTCATGAACCCCCTTTTTACTTTAAAACTTTTGGGGTGAAATACATACTCGTTGGATATTATTTTATGGTGCCATACTATCTGCTCTTGTCCCGAACGGAGCACAATCATTAACTCCATTAGGAGCCGCGTGATTTGTGGATAGTACTATTTGGGAAATCCCCCACGCACAATGGGCCTTTTATGCAGGGAAACCCTCCATTGAGATTCAATAATCGTTGTGTCACAAATTAGTGCAACTTAACCATGCTTAGCAGGGCATAATTAAACCTAACAATCTAGTGGTAACGGGTTAGGGGATATATTAGTGCTCGGGCGGGTAAGTCCGGGTCAGGCTTGATTATGATACATTCTGTCGTGCGCTAATATTTGTGTTTTATTAATAAATATCTATCGATGATCATGAATTTTATTATATGAAAACTTGAGCTCACCAACTTTAAGTTGATATGTTTTTAGTATGTATTTCAGGTATTTATCTGATTATAATGGGAGTCTTGATTAGACTCCCTAGCATTGGATTTACAAAGTTGACAAAATGGTTGATTTCCTATAGAAGACTCACTTTAGAAGAACCGTACAAGACCCTAGACGAGCCATACAAGATAACGACTTTGAGCAGTAGACTATAATGACCCTGTGGCTTTTGCCTATGATTTAGTTAGACACCTGTCAAGTTGTAATTAATGTACTTATTTGAATATTATATGTGTAAACCAATGGCTCAGTCTCATTACATATATGGTTTTCATTGTGTTTGTTGATATTCAGTCGTCAAGACCAGACCCGGTCATCGAGGTGTGACAGTTTTATATGTCCTAAAGGATGAACCCGTTAACTAGAGGAGCCTACCAGTTTAGTATCTTTCTATTGAAGGTGTGACCTTGTTTTTTTGCTCAATCGTAAGAAGCAATCCTTGTACATGATTTCAGATGCGGCTCCTCCATCCATGTTGAGTCCATCAATATGCTCATCATCTAAGTTTGCTTATTAACTTTGTCTCCTTGAGAAAAGGAAGCATATGTATTGATATTCCTTGAATGTGTATGCTTCCTTTCTTTTGCCCTTGTTTCTTCTATTAGTTTTCTTATCTTCCTTTATGAGATGTGCTAGCTCTCTAGACTTAAATTTTTATTCTATTTTCTTCTTTAGCTGGTAGTAATCATTTATGCAGTGATCCTTGTTCAGATAGAAGTTGTAATACTTGTGGGAGTTGCACCTACAAGCCAGGTTCGACATAGGGCCAGGAGGTCGAAAGCTATCCTTGCTTCATAAATTGTAAGTTCTTCTTACAGTGTCTTGGAATGGGAAGTGAAAGTAACATAATTTTCTTTTCATGTGAACGAGGTGAACGACGTCTCATCGTACTTGCTAGCTTCAAATCATGAATAATGGTTGCTTCTTTGGTTGTTAGTATCTTGCTTTCTTACGTTAAGGTTATTTATGGCCCCTTTACCCTTAGGGTATGCTTTTGCTCATTCCAGAGCTTCTTTCATATTTTATGAAGGTTTTTATTGAGGTATTCGATGAGCTGTCTAGGTCTAACTTCATTAATGAAACTAGAAACTCTCATCTCCTTAGTTGCACCATGGGTATAATTGCTAGTGTTTTTGAGTCACTATAAATAGGTTTAGTTTCATTTGAATATTTTCTCATTCTTGCATGTATGAACTGTGTCTTGTAAGGGTTGACTATCGCATCTTGTTGATTATCTTTTCTTGGATGACCCCATGTATGCGTTTGCACTTTCGAACTTTATGATCTGTTTTTCCAGGATTGATATATGATTTATCATACTTAAAACAGTTTTTTTCACTCTTTATAATTGAACCGGTAAATGTTTTGTCACCATCTCCATTTCTTTATGTACATCTATTTTTTCTTCGAGTACAATATACGCGGGTGAAAAGTCAAGTTTTCTCCAAAAACATCAATCTTATCGAGTGGGATATTTGACCTATAAATAATAGGTGAAAATATAACACACACACACACATACACACACACACACACACACACACACACACACACACACACACATATATATATATATAATCTTCATGGTAAAAATTTAAATCTAAAAAAAAATATTTAGCTATTTGAAAGTAAATATTTAATCTACAAACACATGGAAGATCACAACTCGTAAAAAGATGACACCCACAAGGTGCTTTATATGTCATTAGATGATGAATCATGTTGAACACACCAACTAAAAGATTTAAAGTCACAATAAAAATTTACCTTGTAACAATTGAAGCACTTTATAATTGTGTTAAACCATAAGTGTAGGACCATTGAAGGGGGTCAATACAACAGTTTCACAATAAGGAGAGTGCTTGAACACTTAACAGATCAAATAGGAAACCGGGTTTGTATGGATGATACTAAGAACACAAGCAAATATGAGACAGAACAAGAACAATAACAAGATGATATTGGTTTTCAAGAATGATGTGTATTGCTCTCAAGTTCTTTTACAAGTATTACAAAGCATAAAGAAAGATACAAGTACTTGAGGCACTTTATACTACACCCTACAGCCGACTATACTTTGAAGCCAGCTGGAAACACTAATCTAGACAACAAGATCAATATAGAGTCAAAAGGCAGATCGCCTTTTGACTTGTAACTAGACATGTGCAGGACCGGTTAAGGGATGGTCAATACAATCAGTCTCATAATGAGGAGAGTGTTAGAACACTTAACAGATCAAATAGGGAACCGGGTTTATGTGAATGATACTAAGAACACAAGTAAACAATTAGACTAAACTAAGAACAAGAACAAGATAAGTATGGTTTTCAAGAATGTTGTATATTGCTCTTAAGTTCTTTTACAAGTGTTACAAAGCATGAAAGAAATACAAGAACTTGAGATACTTTATACTACATCCTACAGGCGGCCATACTTTGAAGGCCAGCTAGAAACACTAATCTAGACAACAAGATCAATGTAAAGTCAAAAGGCAGATTGCCTTTTGACTAGTGACTATAACATGCCATAGCTCACATCCTAATATATTACAAAAGGGATAAAAGGTACAAAGTAGAAAGTTACAGACTCTAAACCATAATCTACCGTTACAAAAGCATGGACCTTTTCACAAACTCATGCAAGTTGGTGAGTCTTCAGAGTTGCAGTGGAAAGTTGGCCAGCTTTATGAAAAAGTAGATCAGAGAAAGCATGTCCTCTCTGTCTTCGGAAGAAATCAGTCTTCACTTCATTGGCTTCGGAAGACTTTGTCTTTGAAGCTTCGGAAGGCTTCATATTTGGCTTTGGAAGATTTGGTCTTTGGCTTCAGAAGATTTTACACTTAGAATAATTTGCTGTGAGAAGTGTAAAACTTCTAAAGTAACTTCTACTCTGCATAATATGCATGCAAGCTAGAAGCTCCTTGGTTACTTTGGTTTCTTTGGTTGCATCAACCTTTCAAGTATAACCTTACAAACTCCCCCTAGGCTGATGCTACCAAAACAAGAAGTATACTTATATATTGACAGTCCTCATCAGGATCAAGATCATTCCTTTCTTCATCAACTGATTAAGATCCCTCAGACTCTCAAAATACCTTCTCATGTCATAGAGATCATGTAGAGGAAGATCAAGCACGTCTTGCCAAAATAGACATCTTGACCTCCTTGATCTCTGATGACATACCACCTGTCTGGATTAGTAGCAAAAATACAAGACAGGATGAGTCTTCCAGTTGCAAGAGGCTCTACTTGAGTTGGAGTTGGTTGAGCAACCTCTTCTTGCACTACCTCAGTATGCTCTGACTCATCCTGAGGTGTAGAGGTGGATGCCTTTGACTTCTTCTTAGAACCACTCTTCCTGGTCATCCTTTTCCTCCTCTTTGAAGTCTTTAACTGAGAAGGCTGGCCTTCAACACCAGGTTGACTTGTTGTGTCTTTCTCAGTTGGGTCCTCTTCCCTCACAAGGTCAGAAGAAGAGGGATTTGGACCCTGCTATGGATTAGAAGATGAAGTTGGCTGAGATGCAGCTCTAGGCTCAGATTGTGTTGTCTCAGTGGGTTCAACCTTTACCTCAACTTTAGGTTGAGCTTGACTTGGTGGAAAATGCAAGTCAACAAGCTCTTTCTTTTTAATCTTCTGCTTGATCACTCTAATGTGCTCATCCATAGTGGATAGAGACATTGGACCAAGCCTCCTTCCGGAGAATCCATACAGCTTCAAGAAGCTCATCATCCTCTGCCTATCAGCAAACTTCTTTTGACTCTTTTGGATGATGACTCTTGACTTTGCAGCTTCTTCCCTTATTTTTCTCTTAGAAGCCTTTTGTTCTTTGATAACTTGTTGCTCCAGCTTCTTAAGATACTCAAATTCAACATATTCATATCTTAAAGAAAGAAGTGTAGATGCTTGATAGAGACCTGTGGCACTCAGGTAGCTAATCATGTTTTGTCTATCAGCTTTTTTTGTCTACCTGAGGTTGTTTAGTTGCCACAGCCTCTTTCTCAGGACTTTCCTGAACTGGGCAGAGGATAGGAACATGCTTGTAGAGCCTTTTCTGTCTCCTTTTTCCTTGATTTTTAGGAGCAATTTTGCATCCTCTGGCTCCTTCCTCTCCTCTAACAGCTCTGTGTCTGCCAGTTCATTAAGTTACTCTAAGGGAAGAGAGATGACTTCATCTATTTTGTAGATCCTGGTCCCCAGGTAGTTTAATCTGGCGGCCTCAACTCATCATCCTAAGTATTTGGCCTGGGGGCAAGCACTGATAGCAGCTTCCATGAACCCTGGAGACCCTCTTGAACTCTCTCCCCTTAGCTTCCTCTTCCTCTCTCTCTTCCTCCTTAATCTCCTCAGAGGTCATCTTCCTCTTCCCTTTGTTATACACAGGCCTTGGTGACTCAGGGTGGAGAGAGATTTGGCCTTCATTGCTTGGTTCAGTAGTCAAGCTCTGGCCAGAGAAAGGTTGTGAAGCACCTTCACCAGCTTGTGCCTCACTGAGGGTTGATAATGTTGAAGCAGTTCTTGTAACAAGGTTCACATGGTCTATCACTGGGCCTTCAGTTAAGGTTTCCCCTTCGAAGCTAATCCTAGGTTCCACCTCAACATCCAGTTGACCAATGACATTACCTGTTAGCCTTGTCTTCTTCTTCTTTGTCTAAACTCTTCAACAATCCTGTCTTGAATCCTCTCAGCCAGTCTGCTAGCTTACCTGTTTTGAATAGGATTGGCAAGTGGCATATGGACTAGGGGAAGACTGTCATAGAACTTTAGGGTTTGAAAATTGAAAACCTCTTGCTACCCCTAAAGTCTATGCAAAATCAGAGCTCTCCTATTAGCATCATACCTCCACCCAAGTATTTCATTCTCAGCATCATGGGGTGGGGTAGACATAGCTCTCGGAGTACCCTCCTCAAACAGACTTTGAATGAGTGAGTCCACATCAATATGGACTTGAGGAGGTTGCTGAGTATGGACAATTGCAAGTGAGGTTGGTGAATCCTCAATGTCCATACTCTGTGAAGAACTCCTAGGTTCTGTGATTGCTTGGACTTTCTCCCCCTTTTTGGTAGCATCACCCTCTTGCATAGGTGAGCTTGGGGCTAGGTCTGTCACATCCACAGGTTCTTGTGTTCCTGGTTGAGTCCTCCTTAAAGGTCTCCCAGCTAGTTGTTCCTTAAGATCAGAAATCTCAAGTTGCTGATCATTGACCCTTTTTAGCAAGGTAGTCACCTAAGATTCCAAGTGACTAACCTTGGAGACTAAATAGGTGCATGTTTGAGTCAGCTTTTGCACCTTTAGTCTCCATTCCACTCATATTCATCAGAAGAATCACGGGGGGATAAGAGAATAGGACCTAAGTCTTCTTCCTTATCACAGCACTTTGTTCTTGGCCGCTGGATTTCCCCTGCACCATGACAGCTTCAAGTGAAGTGTCAATGGGCTGGGTTGCCATGATCGAGGTCTTAATGATGTAATCACTTATTGAAGTGAGAGCCTCTTCTATATGGACCTCCTGAACAGGTTCAGTAAGATCCACCTCAATAGTAGGTGGATGATGTGGGATAGACATGGGAGAAACAAGAGTACTCATCTCTCCTTGAGAAGGGAATGAGAAGAGAGACTCATGATACTCACTAAATCCCATGTCTTCATCAATATATAATTCTAGGTTTGGAATGGGTTGGTTTAGATCAAGAGGCTGGGGATGGTAATTGTCCCCTGAAGGTTGTTTACTAGAGTGTTAAGACTCTGAGTGAAGGCTTAAGGCTTAGGGGGTTGTGAGCTCATTAGGCTGAGCATGAGGAACCTCATCATTGATCATTGGTAAGATGGGAGTGGTTTGCTCCATAGGAGAAGTGGGAGCTCCAGTGTCCACTTCCTCCTGTGTGGGAGGTAATATAAGGGCCTGCACAAATTGAGTAGCATGTGCAGGGGTTTGTTTGGATTTTCTTTGGTAGGTGATGGTTATTTGTGGCTATATAGGGGGTTGAGAAGTAGAAGGTGTGGTTCAACACTAGCTGGTGCTGCTAGGTGTCACCTTGAGCAATGAGCTCTAACATTTTTGGGACAAGGGCTGTTTCCTAACCCCTGAGAAGCCAACAATTGGCTTTCTCATAGTCTTGAAGATGTCGGGCTTCATCTGTCCCAATTTTAGAACATTACCTGTTCCCTTTACCTATGAGCCCAGTTCACAGTTGAGAATGTGTTGGACATATATAGGGAACATGTAATATTCTACGGAGTCCAAGTTTGCTAGTAAATTCATGTACACAAAATGTGAATACCTGTACTTGACTCCCTGAACCATCCTATGGACTATGTAGGAAAGGTCCTCTGGAACTTGGTCCCAGCCTCCATGCTTGTTAGATAGACTGTGAATGACGACATGGAGGAGGTATTTCCATTGAGAGGAAACCTTTCCTTTCTTGAAGGTCTTGACAGAGAAATCCCCTTCATAACCCATCTAACCAAAGGTATGGTTAACAGTAGACTTGGGGAAGGACAAATCACCTTCGACATCATCCAGCCTTAAATATGAGTTTATGGATGCTGGATTGATGAAGATTGTCCTCCCCTGCACTGTGGCAGACAGTGCCTTCTCCCCATCCATGGTAACCTCTTGACAGGTCCTCTAGAATTCCAACAGCTGATCCTCATAGAGTGGAGAATTGATGGTGAGGGAGGTGAAGTAGTTCGATAGAGTGAGAAAGAGACAAACCTCTGAGAAATCAGGATCTTTCTCAGAGTTCAACAGAGCAACCTGATTATGTTTCCTATGAAGTTGCATGGAGAAATCAGGTTGGTTTCTGTGATGAAGGTTGGCAATTTTAAGGTAGCTTTGTTGTGAAGGAAGATAAGAACAAGGGTGGTTTTTAGGTGAATTTAGGTTAGAGAGTTTTCAGATGAAGAAGATAGTGAAAGAGGGAAACCGTTGAGAGAGAATATATATTAAATGGATTTGAGACAAAGTTAATGCAAAAGGATAAACTTTGAAATCCGAATGTCGGTTCCACCTTTAAAAAGTGCCCAAAAAGGTAGTTTTCTTGGAAGTTGAAAATCTTCTAAAGGTATTTTGTCTTCTGAAGCTTTAAGAAAACAATCCAAAGCCAATTTGGCTTCGAAAGATGCAGGACCGTGTGAAGGGTGGTCAATACAATCAGTCTCATAATGAGGAGAGGTTTAGAACACTTAACATTTTAAATGGGGAACTGGGTTTGATTATGATGATAATAAGAACACAAGTAATTAGTGAGACAAAACTAAGAACAAGTACAAACAAGTATGGTGTTTAAGGATACTGTATATTGCTCTCAAGTTCTATTACAAGGAATATGAACACGAACAAGCCAATGAAGATAAGGGTTTATAGACATCCAAGATATGCTAAGAAGATTCCTATTCACGCTCTTGTGCCAATTAAGAGCTTGTCTAAGCTAAAGGGGTGGAGTTGTGAAAGTGATAGTGGTCATGCAGTGATTAAGTGTGAAGATAAAGAGTTCCGTATCATCGACCCTGTGGATCTGCTATAGTTTGGTAAAGAAGATTTGATGAAGCTGTAGGCATGTCCGATTGTAGCTGATGAATCTGTACACTTCATAGCGGCACAGTTTGGTTGGATGTTTACGAAGGCCCTGGACAACAAGATGTAAGCATATGGGGGTAGTTATCAGGTTGCAGACGTGGACTTCTAATAGCATTGATTTACCAAGCCTAGGGGGAGATTGTAGAGGTTGAACCTATGAGGCTCAGGAAATCAAATCAAGATGAAGATCAAGATCAAGTCACGCGAGAACCTAGAGTTATCGTGCGAAAACTGCTTCTCGCGCGACAACTACTAGTCGCACAAGAACTGATGTTTCGCGCTAGAACTTCTTTTATTTAAAAAAAGTTTTTCTTTGTAATAGTTAGCACTTTGATAGAGATATTTTCACTTTCCTGATTTGTACTACTGCACTGTAATCGAATTAGAGATCTATTGATTTGAAAGTTTATTTACTTGATTGTGTTCATCTTTTCTATATTCAATCTTGTTACCGTGATGATTACATTCCGCATTCTCATCACGAGATAGATCTTTTATATATTTTCACAGGTTCTTGTGGACCTGGTTGAGTTGTTATTTGTAGTCTCTCAGCTAGCTTGCCCTTGAGATCGGTGATCTCAAGTTGCTGGTCATTGACCCTCTTTTGTAAGATAGTCACCTAAGATTCCAGTTGACTAGTCTTAGAGACTAAATAGGTGCAAGTTTTAGTCAATGTGTGCACCTTTAGTTTCAAACTCCCATCATATTCATCATGAAGAATCACGAGGGGATGAGAGAATAGGACTAATGTCTTCTTCCTCATCACCAGCATAGTGTTCTTGGCGGCTGGATTTCCCTTGCATCATGATAACTTCAAGAGAAGTGTCAAGAGGCTGGGTTGCCATGGTCGAGGTCTGACTGATGTAATCACTTTCTAAAGTGAGAGCCTCTTCCATATGGATCTCCTTAACAGGTTCAGGAAGATCCACCTCCGTGGGGGGTGGATGATATGGGCTAGACATGAGTGAGACAAGAGTACTCATCTCTCCTTGAGTAAGGGTGAGAAGAGAGACTCATGGTACTCACTGAAGCTATGTCTTCATCATCATAGAAATCAAGGCTAGGAATTGGTTGGTTGAGATCCAGCAACTGGGGATGGTAACTTTCCCCGGAAGGTTGTTCACTAGAGTGTTGAGACTCTGAGTGAAGGCTTAAGGCTGGTTGGGTTGTGAGCTCATCAAGCTGAGCACGAAGAACATCATCACTGATCATTTGAGAGATGGGAGTGGTTTGCTCCTCAAGGGAAGTGGGAGCTTGAGTGTCCACTTTCTCCTGCATGGTTTGTGATATGGGGGGCCTGCATAAGCTGAATAGCATGTGCAGGGGTTCATTTGGTTTTTCTCTGGTAGGTGATGGTTTTTGTGGGCTGTATTTGTGGTTGGGAGGTGGAAGGTGTGGGTTCAACACTAGCTGGTGCTGCTAGGTTGCCACCTTGAGCAATGAGCTCAAACATTTTTGGGACTAGGGATGTTTCTACCCCGAAGAAGCCAACAGTTGGCTTCCTCATTATTTTAAAGATGTCGGGCTTCATCTGTCCTAGTTTTAGAATATTACCTGTTCCCCTCAACTGTGTGCCCAGTTCACAGTTGAGAATGTGCTGTACATATCTAGGGAAGATGTAATACTCTAGGGAGTCCAAGTTAGCAAGCAAATTGGTATATACAATTTCAGAATACCTGAACTTGATTCCCTGAACCATTCCATGGACTATGAAGGAGAGGTCTTTTGGAATCTGGTCCCATCCTCCATGCTTGTTGGACAAGCTGTGTATGACAACATGGAGGAGGTACTTCCATTGGGATGAGACCTTCCCCTTCCTGAAGGTTTTGACTGAGAAGTCACCCTCATAGCCCATCTGAGCAAAGGAGTGGTTGAATGCAGCTTTGGGAAAGGACAAGTCACCTTCTACATCATCCAGCTACTTCATCTGTGTAAAAACATATGTAATAGAGATAGCACTGTTGTTGACTTTGTGGATGGAGTCACTTTGAAGTTGAATCCATAGTCCAGCATCTGATTCTGAATCAGCAGCAGAGCACTTAGCAGTTGATGCAGCATGGAGCACACATCCTTCCACCAAGGAATTGACATCCCCCTGATGTAGACTTTGCGGTCATGTTGCAGCCACCATAGTCACTATCTGTATAAGCATACAGATTGAAGTCAGAATTCTTTGGATACCAAAGGCCAAGCTTGGGAGCACCTTTGAGATATCTAAGAATCCTCTTGACAGCAAACAGGTGTGACATCTTGGGGTTTGCTTAATATCTTGCACAGATGCATGTGGCAAACATGATATCAGGCCTGCTGGCTGTGCGGTTTATAAGAGACCCAATCATAGCCCTATAAAGATGTTCATCCACACACTTCCCCTCAAGATCAGGTCCAAGGGAGTGGTTTCTGGCTATAGGTGTCTTAGCAACCTTACAATCTGTCATGTTGAATTTTGTAAGTATGTCTTGTACATACTTTGACTGACTTATAAAGATGCCATTGTCAACTTGCTTCCCTTGAATTCCCAGAAAGAAATTGAGTTCCCCCATGGCACTCATTTCAAATCTATTCTTCATCGGCCTCTCAAAGTCTTTACAGAGCTTTGGATTAGTTGACTCGAAGATAATGTCATCCACATATACTTGAACTAGCATTAAGTCATTCCCTGTTCCTTTGATGAAGAGAGTTCTATCTATAGTACCCCTCTTGTAACCATGTTGACAGAGATACTGAGATAGTGTCTTATACCACTTTCTTGGAGCTTGGTGCAGCTCATAAAGAGCTTTATCAAGCTTGCAGACATAATCAGGATGATCTGGGTCTGCAAAGCTAGGTGGTTGTTTGACATACATCTCTTTATCAGTCACCCCATACAGAAAAGCACACTTGACATCAAGTTGGTAGACCTTGAAATCCTTGGATGCAGCAAAAGCCAGGAATATTCTTACAGCTTCAAGTCTTCCCACAGGAGCAAAAACATCTGTGTAATCAATTCCCACTTCTTATGTGTACCCTTGAATAACTAGTCTTGCCTTATTCTTGATGACAAGTCCTCTATCATCTTTCTTGTTCCGAAAAACCCACTTGGTTCCTATGGTAGTTTTCCCATAAGGAAGAGGACATAGGTTCCAAACCTTCTGTCTTTTGAATTGAAGCAGCTCCTCTTGTATTGCTTCAACCCAGCTTCCATCTTTCAAAGCCTCATCAACTTTCTTTGGCCTTACTTGAGACAAGAAGCAAGAGTGTAGACAAACATTTTTGCCATGGGTTTGTCCTCTTGTTCTCACCCCTTTATCAACATTTCCAATGATGTTTGTGGTGGGGTGTGACTTATGGTTCCTTAGTAAGGGATCACAGCAAGTTGATTGGAGAGATCCAAATTAGAGAAATTTAGATCCGGCAATGGAGTATCACCCACCATATCAGCACACTTATCAAGTAAGACTTGATCCAATAAGTGTGTGACATCATTGATATTGTCTTCTATGGAGTGGTTATCAGCATCAAGAAATTCTTGATCACTGTCACCACCTCCATTTCCTCCTACATTTGAAGCTCCTTCACTTGAGTTTTGAGCCTCTGAGCTGGAATTTGAAGGCATCTAGATGTATCAACTGAATTTGTCATGTTTGTGCTGATAGGATCTTTATTTGTAGGGTTAGTTACTACTAGAGCTGAAATAGTATTCCTGCTTGGTCTTCTCAGCTCAAATCTTGGGTCAGGATCTTCTGTTGATATGTTACATGTAGATCCTGAAACATCCTCACAAGACTTGTTAAAACAGTTGGCAACTAAATGAAGATCAAATAGCTAATCCAGACCAGAACCTTTCACACTGGGAGTGTGCTCATTGAAGGTCACATTGGCTGACTCCTTAACTACTTTAGTTCTAAGATTGTATACTCTATAAGCCTTAGCTTGAGAAGAGTATCCAATAAAATGTCCATCATCTGATTTCTTAGAAAACTTGGCTACTTGATCTTTGGTATTCAAGATGGTGCATGGACATCCAAATGACCTGAGGAAACCAATGAATGGTCTCCATTTATGCCACAGCTCATAAGGAGTTTTACCATGAGTATTAACTACTAAAACTCTATTCTGCATATAGCAGGTTGTGTTAACAGCCCTTGCCCAGAAGGTGATGGGCAATTTAGAGTCAGACAACATGGTTCTTGCAGCCTCAATAAGTGTCATGTTTCTCCTCTCAGCAACACCGTTTTGCTGAGGAGTCCTGGGAGCACTATACTGTCTTGTAATACCCTTTTCATCACAAAATGCATCAAGGATTTGGTTCTTAAATTCTATTCTTTGATCACATCTTATGGTCTTGACCTTGTGATCAGATTGATTCTCAATCTTCAGAATGAAATTCTTCAAAATCTCAGGAGTCTCATCCTTAATTCTAAGGAAAAAAGACCCAAGTGAATCTTGTAAAATCATTTGTGATCACTAAATAGTATGTGGTCCTTCCTAGACTCATTACACTGGTAGGGCCAAAGAGATCCATGTGTAATAAGTGTAGGGGAGTAGTGATAGAGCTCCTTTCCTTTGGCTTGTGAGACACTTTGTGTTGCTTCCCTTTCAGGCATGCAACACAATGATCATCACTTGTAAACTCTTTCTTTGGCATTCCAGTTACCAAATCATTCTTAATAATTTATTCATGTTTTTAAAGTTTACATGGCACATTCTTTTATGCCAGAGGAAAGACTCATCACTATTTGCTTTGGATAGAAAGCAAGAAACTTCTCCTGAGGGAGATATTTCCTACAAGTCCATCTTGTACATGTTTCCTTTCTCTGGGGCTTTGAACAGGATATGCTCTTGAGGAATGATCACCCCAGGCTTGAGAACAATGCACTCATGCTTAGTAAAGAGCATGTTATGTCTCTGATCACAAAATTAGGATACACTCAGTAGATTGTATCCAAGCTCCTTAACAAATTTTACCTTCTTAATGGTGAGCTTACCATTTATGACCATGCCCCTTCTAGTGATGTAACCACTAGCATCTCCTCCAAAACCAACTGGTCCTCTATCAATTTTATCAAAATTGTGAAAAAAAAAACCATTGCCAGTCATGTGCCTGGAACAGCCACTATCAATGATCCACACATTTTCCTTGGTCTTTAGCTATTCCTGCATAAAAAGAAGTGGTTAGTTACACTTGGAAACCCAAGCCTCATTGGTCTTGGGCTTTTCAAAGTGATCTGAAGACAATGTAACAGTATCATATCCTATATTTAAGTTTTGAGGATCATTTGTTGCTGTTAATGAAGAACTTTCAGTTACCAGGTCTTTCTTCATCATCCACACCATATTTAGAAGATTGGACTTGACCTTCAACACCTCGGAAGTTTTAACAACTTCTAAATATTTGGAGACTGGACCTTTGGAAGATCTTGCTTTCACTGTAGCATGCTTTAGTACTTCGGAAGCATTCCTTTCTTCTGAGACCAAAATTTCTTCCGAAGGCAAGTTTTCACTTGTCTTCTTCTTCACTTTGGAGCTTCAGAAGGAAACAGATTTTCCTTCTGAAGGAAAGTTTTCACTTATCAGCTGAATTTGTTTTGTTTGTGCTGATTGGATCTTTACTTGCAGGAGTAGTTACCACTGGAGTTGAAGTAGTATTCTTGCTTGGCCTTCTTAGCTCAAATCTTGGGTTAGGATCTCCTGTTGATAAGTTACCTGTAGATCCTAAAACATTCTCACAAGATTTGTTAAGACAGTTTGTAACTAAATCAAGATCAAAATGCCAATTAGGACCAAAACCTTTCACACTTGGAGTGTGCTCATTGAAGGTCACATTGGCTGACTCCTCAACTACTCTAGTTCTAAGATTGTATACTCTATAAACCTTAGCTTGGGAAGAGTATCCTATAAAGTGTCCATCATTTGATTTCTCAACAAATTTGGCTATTTGACCTTTGGTATTCAAGATGGTGCAAGGACATCCAAATGACCTGAGGAAACCAACAAACAGTCTCCTTTTGTGCCACAGCTCATAAGGAGTCTTACCATGAGTCTTACCTACTAAAACTCTATTCTGCACATAGCAGGCTATGTTGACTGCCTCTGCCTAGAAGGTTATGGGTAGTTTAGAGTCAGACAACATGGTTCTTGCAGCCTCAATAAGTGTCTTGTTTCTCCTTTCAGCAACACCATTTTGCTGAGGAGTCCTGGGAGCACTATATTGTCTTGTAATACCTTTTTCATCACAAAATATGTCAAGGATTTGGTTCTTAAATTCTGTTCCTTGATCACATCTTATGGTTTTGACCTTGTGATCACATTGATTCTTAATTTTTAGAATGAAGTTCTTCAAGATCTCAGGAATCTCATCCTTAGTACTAAAAAAAAGTCCCAAGTGAATCTTGTGAAGTCATCTGTGATCACAAAACAATATGAGGTCCTTCCTAGACTTATTACACTAGTGAGACCAAAGAGATCCATATGTAATAAGTGTAAGGGAGTAGTGATAGAGTTTCTTTCCTTTGGCTCGTGAGACATTTTGTGTTGCTTCCCTTTCAGGCATGCTACACAGTGGTCATCACTTGTAAACTCTTTCTTTGGTATTATAGTTACCAAATCATTCTTAATTAATTTATTCATGTTTTGTACATATTCCCTTTTCTGGGGGCTCTAAGCAGGATATGCTCTTGAGGAATGACCACCCCAGGCTTGAGAACAATGCACTCATGCTCAGTGAAGAGCATGTTGTATCTCTGATCACAAAATTGGGATATGCTCAGTAGATTGTACCCAAGCTCTTTGACAAAGTTTACCTTTTCAATACTGAGCTTACCATTTATGACCATGCCCCTTCCAATAATGTAATCTCCAGCATCTCCTCCAAAAGCAACTGGCCCTCTATCAATTTTCTCAAAATTTTGAAGTAGAGAACCATTACCTGTCATATGCCTGGAATAGCCACTATCAATGATCCGTACATTTCTCTTGGTCTTTAGCTGTTCCTACACAAGAAAAAAGTGTTTAGTTACATTTGGAAACCCAAGCCTCATTGGTCTTGGGCTTGTCAAAGTGATTTGAAGACAATGTAACAGTAAATGATCCTATGTTCAAATTTTGAGGATCATCAGCTGTTGTTGATGAAGGACTTCCAGTCACTTGGTCTTCCTTCATCTTCCACACCATCTTTGGAAGATTAGACTTGACCTTCAATACTTCGGAAGTTTTGACAACTTCGGAAGTTTTGGAGACTGGACCTTCAGAAGATCTTGCTTTCACTGTAGCAGGCTTCAGTACTTCGAAAGTATTCCTTTCTTCCAAGACCAACTTTTTGTCCGAAGGCAAGTTTTCACTTGTCTTCTTCTTCACCTTGGCGCTTCCGAAAAGAAAAAAATTTCCTTCCGAAGCTAGCTTTTCTTTCTTCTTCTCAGAAGTTGTCTTTTTAGTCATGTGGACAGTACATTTAGGATTGTAGATGCAATCCTTAGAAAGATGGGAAGTACTACCACAGATGATACAATCCATTTGCTTCCTTCTGAGAGCCTTCTTCTGAGGGAAAGACTGAACTTGATCACTTTTCACCTCCATCTTCATCTTTATAGATGATGCAGCAAGCTTTTTAGGGTGAGGCTTACTTTTAGAACTGGATGGTTTAGGCTGTGTAGTAGTGGTACACAACTGATCAGCCTTCTTCTCTTTACTGGAATAAGTTGGACATGAACTAGAACTTCTGGTACTAAAGTTCATAGTTGAGTCTTCAGCCTTCACTACTTCAAATCCTGCAGAGATAAACACTTGTTTCTTGTTAGAGTTGAAAGTGTCCTTGATCTCTTGAGCTTTCTTTGATTTCCTTTTGGCTTTTCTGATCAAGTTCTTCCTCTTAGACTTGGTTATCCCAGATTCTTTTCTCTCCTCAAGAGAATAGTGTTCCTTCTTAGGATGATCTTCTTCACTCTTCTTAGAATCATCCTTCACTATCTCCTCTTCATCCTCTTCATCAATGGGGTCTATAAGGGGAAGCTCATCTTCATAAGTTTCATACCTTGGAGATCTTACAGACAATAGAGTGTGTGAAGGAGCTATCTCAGTAGATCCCAGTCCCTGTTTATTCTGATAACAAACTTTTGCATGTAGAGATGAGGGTATTATGTTCTTGAAGGTCTCTTCTTCAAGAACACATTTTTCTGCCCTGGCTTTTATCTAAGTCCTGTAGTTGGTATGTTCATGCTTAAGAGTTGAAATGGTTTTCTCTAGATCTTCTATTTTAAGTTTGTAATCATTTTCAGCCCTTTTGAAATCACCTTTTAAAATGCTTAAGGACTCAAGATTAGACCTCATATCTAAGTTACAGGACCTATATCTATTAACTTTAGCAATACATTCAGGTGTACAAAGATGTTCCAATACCTTGGCTTCTTCATGATCTGCATCAGTGCTTGGTTTGGATATGCATCCTCAACCTGAAAGCTCTAGTCAAAGCCTCCTTCTTCAACAGCAACTGCAGCTTGTTGCTTGGGCTTCTCATTCTGGGGAGCTCTATAGGTGTAGTTTGGTTTGGTTTATGCTTGGCCACCATTTGTCTTTGGTTCCTTGCACTCTCAAGCAAAGTGTCCCATTTGGTTACAGTTGTAACACTTTACTTTGCTTTTGTCCAGCCCAAACTTTCCATTTGTTGCATTGCTAGGAAACTTCCCCCCTGTCATCTTGTAAAACTTCTTGGCTCTATGAGTGAGAAGAGGCATCTGCTGGACTATTTCCATGTACCCCAGATCATTTGGATGGATACAGTGCAGGTATTCAAGGGTAAAGAGAAGGTTGCCTGTGCTTTCATCAGTAGACACAAAGGCATATGAAGAGCTTGTCTCTTGGAATGTGCTTCCTTGGATATAGCTCTCTCTTGGTGTCTCTAGGAAGGTGATGAAAGGACCCTTTTTTGAGTTGTCAGGGTAGCAGATGAGATGATGCTGTGGTTCTTTGCAATCCCTTTCAACTACATGCAGGGCTGAACTCTGCTGATTGTTGCAGTTACCAGATGGATTTTGCATGTTCATCTCTATTTGGTAGCCACTGAGGATACCATATAACTCAGTGAGAGTAAGGGTCTTGAGGTTCTCCATCCTCTTGATTACCACACAATAGTGTGTCCATTGTCTGGGAAGAGAGGACATGAACTTCCTCACAAAGTCCCTATTCTCAAGAGTTACTCCAACATCTATTAGAGTGTCCACAATCTCAACATACCTGAAGTATTGTTGAGTCATGGTTTCATCTGTTTTGAAGGTGAAGTTCTCAAACTGCTGCTTCAAGAGGTCCTTCTTATTTTCTTTTACCTATGTGGACCCCTCATACATAAGCTTTAGTGCATCCCATAGGTGCTTCGCAGTCTTGCACTTCTTGAAGCCTCTGTAGATGGAGTTTGGAAGAGCAGTTTGGAAAACAGCCATGGCCTTTTGATCTATATCTATCTTTTTCCAGTCTTCTTCAGAATAGTCAGCCACTTCCTTTGGTATCATACCACCACCACCAGCAGCTGAACAGGTGAATGGTACATGAGGCCCAGAGACAACAGATCCCCACATCCTGGAGTCTTGAGACTTGATTAATCCTTCCATTCTTTGGCACCAAGTATCAAAATCATCAGGAGTGATCAGTGGAGACTTTTTCATGGTACCGGTTTCCATATTAGCCTTTGTGATAGCTGACATTTGAGTTGTTAAGTGTTTTTTGAAACTAAAGGGATTTAAGATGGTGAGATCTTATAATTAACAGCCTAAAATGCTCTGATACCAATTGCAGGACCGGTTAAGGGATAGTCAATACAATCAGTCTTACAATGAGGAGAGTGTTAGAATACTTAACAGATCAAATAGGGAACCGGGTTTATGTGAATGATACTAAGAACACAAGTAACTAATGAGACATAACTAAGAACAAGAACAAGATAAGTATGGCTTTCACGAATGTTGTATATTGCTCTCAAGTTCTTTTACAAGTGTTACAAAGTATGAAAGAAATACAAGAACCTAAGATACTTTATACTGCATCCTACAGCCGGCCATACTTTGAAGGCCAGCTGGAAACACTAATCTAGACAACAAGATCAATGTCAATTCAAAAGGCAAATTGCCTTTTGACTAGTGACTATGACATGCCATAGCTCACATCCTAATATATTACAAAAAGGATAAAAGGTACAAAGTAGAAAGTTACAAACTCTAAACCATAATCTACAGTTACAAAAGCATGGACCTTTTCACCAACTCATGCAAGTTGGTGAGTCTTCAGAGTTGTAGCGGAAAGTTGGTAGCTTTATGCAAAAGTAGTTCAGAGAAAGCATGTCCTCTTTGTCTTTGGAAGAAATCAGTCTTCACTTCATTGGCTCCCAAAGACTTTGTCTTTGAAGCTTTGGAAGACTTCATCTTTGGCTTTGGAAGATTTGGTCTTTGGCTTTGGAAGATTTGGTCTTTGGCTTCGGAAGATTTTACACTTAGAATAATTTGCTATGAGAAGTGTAAAACTTCCGAAGTAACTTCTACTCTGCACAATGTGCATGCAAGCTGGAAGCTCCTTGGTTACTTTGGTTTCTTTGGTTGCATCAGCCTTTCAAGTATAACCTTACAACATGCCATAGTTCACATCCTAATGTTTTACGAAAAGGATAAAAGATACAAAAGTAGAAAGTTACAGACCAATGACCATAATGTACAGTTGACAAAAGCATGGACCTTTTCACCAACTCATATAAGTTGGTGAGTCTTCAGAGTGGCACAAAAAGTTGTTCAGCATTGTCAAAAGGTGATTACAGAAAGTATGTATTTTCTGTCTTTGGAAGAAATCAGTCTTTGGCTTCAGAAGTCTTTGTCTCTGAATTTGGAAGACTTCATCTTTGGCTTTGGAAGATTTTGGTCATTTGGCTTCAAAAGATTTTACACTTAGCTTATTTCCTTGAGTTGTGTAAAATTTCCGAAGTAACTTCACTCTGTACTTCATGCATGCATGCATGCTGAGAGCTCTTTGGTTGCTTTGGTTGCATCAGCCTTTAAGTATAAACCTTACAAACTCCGACAAGTCTGATGCTACCAAAACAAAAGATATTAGTTTATCTATTGATAGTCCTCATCAGGATCAAGACCATTTCTTTCTTCATCATTTGGTCAGGATCCCTCAGACTTTCATAGTATCTCCTCATGTCATAGAGATCATGTAGAGGAAGATCAAGTATGTCTCACCAGAAGTAGACATCTTGACCTTCTTGATCTCTAATAACATACCATCTGTCCAAATTAGCAGCAAAGGTCCAGGACAAGATTGGTCTCCCAGCAGCAAGAGGCTTTTCTTGAATAGGAGTTGGATGAGCAGCCTCTTCTTGATCACCCTCAGGATGTTCTGACCCATCCTGAGGTGTAGAGGTGGATGCCTTGAACCTCTTCTTCTTCTCCCTGTCCCTTCTGATGGCCATCCTTTTCTTCCTCTTTCCAGATTTCAACTGAGAAGACTGGTCTTCAGCACCAGGTTGTTCTTTTATGTCTTTCTCAGTTGGGTCCTCTTCCCTTATAAGTTTAGAAGTAGATGGATCAGCACCCTACTGTGGATCAAAAGATGAAGTTGCTTGTCGTCTAGCACTAGGTCCAGGTTGTGTTGTCTTTTGTGGTTTAACCTTGAACTCAACTTCAGGTGCAGCCTGACTTGGTGGAGAATGAAAGTCAATGAGCTCACCCTTTTTAATATTTTTCTTGATCACCCTAATGTGCTCATCCATGGTGGATAGAGACATTAGGCCAAGCCTCCTTCTGGAGAATCCATACAGCTTTAAGAAGCTCATCATCCTCTGCCTATCAGTAGACTTTTTTAGACTCTTTTGGATGATGGCTCTTGACTTTACAGCTACTTCCCTCATCTACCTCTTAGCAGCATTTTGTTCTTTCATTACTTGTTGCTCGAGCTGCTTGAGGTACTCAAACTCTATGTATTCATATGACAAGGGAAGAAGTGCAGATGCCTAATAGAGTCCTGTGGCATTTAGGTAGTTAATCATATTTTGTTTGTCTGCTTCTTTGTCTACCTGAGGTTGTTGCTCAGTTGCCACAGCCTCTGTCTCAGGGCTTTCTTGAACTGGGGAGAGAGTAGGAGCATGCTTGTAGAGTCTTTTCATCCTCTTTTCTTCGTTGATCTTGAGGAGTAGTTCTTAATCCTCTACCTCCTTCCTCTCCTTTGACATCTCAATGTCAGCCAGTTCATTTTACTGTTCTAAGGGAAGAGAGTTGAGTTCATCAATGTTATAGTTTCTGGTCCCCAAGAAGTTTAATCTGGCTGCCCTTAACTCATCATCTTGAGTGTTTGGCCTGGAGGCAGCCCTGATTGTAGCTTCCATGAAGCCTGGGGAGCCACTTAAACTCTCTACCTTAGCTTCCTCTTCCTCTTTCTTTCTTCCTCCTCAATCTCCTCAGGAGCCATCTTCCTTTTACCATTGTCACTCATAGACCTTTATGACTCAAGTTGGAGAGAGCTTTGGGCTTCATTGCTTGGTTCTTTACTTGAGCTCTGGCTAGAGAGAGGTTATGAGACACCTTCATCAACTGGTGCCTCATTGAGGGTAATGGGTGCTGAAGCAGTTTCTGATATCTCAAGGTTCACAAGCTCAACTACTGGGCCTTCAGCCAAGATTTCCCCTTTGAAGCTAATCTTAGGGTCCACCTCAGCATCCAGTTGACCAACAGAATTACCTGCTAGCCTTTGTCTATATAGTTTGAATCTCAGCTTTAACTCTTTAAGCACCCTTTGTTGAATCCTATCAGCCAACTTTGTACCTTGTCTGTTTTGACTTGGGTTGGCAAGTGGTAGGTCGACTACATAGATGCTCTCATAGAATCTTAGGTTGTAAAAGTTGAAGATCTCTTGTTGACCCTGATACCTAGAGATTACCAGGGCTCTCCTTTGATCATCATACCTCCATCCCACTATTTGATTTTCAGTAGGGTGAGATGGAGCAGGCATAGCCCTTGGTATACCCTCCTCAAACAGACTTTGTATGAGTGAGTCCACATCAATATGAACTTAAGGAGGTTGCTGAGTATGGACAAGAGCAAGAGAGGGTGGTGAGTCCTCTATTTCCATGCTCTGAGAAGAACTCCTAGGTTCTGTTATTGCAGGTAGGACTTTCTCCCCCTTTTTGGTAGCATCACCTTTTTGCATAGGTGGGCTAGAGGTTAGGTCCACCATATCCATAGGTTCTTTTGGCCCTGGTTGAGTTCTCCTTAGTGGTCTCTCAGCTAACTTTCCCTTGAGATCGGTGATCTCAAGTGGCTGGTCATTGACCCTCTTTTGTAAGGTGGTCACCTGAGATTCCAGGTGACTGACTTTTGAGACTAAATAAGTGCAGGTTTTAGTCAGTTGGTGCACCTTTAGTTTCAGACTCCCCTGATCTTTAGTTGAAGAATCACTGGGGGATGAGAGAATAGGATCTAAGTCTTCTTCGTCATCACCAGCACTAAGTTCTTGGCTGCTAGATTTCCCTTGTACCATGACAGCTTCAGTTGAAGTGTTAATGGGTTGGGTTGCCATGGTTGAGGTCTTAATGATGTAATCACTTACAGAAGTGAAAGCCTCTTCCATATAGACCTCCTGAACTAGTTCAGGGAGATCCACCTCAGTTGTGGGTGGATGATGTGGGCTAGACATGGGTGAGTCAGGAGTACTCATCTCTCTTTGAGCAAGGGTGGAGAAGAGAGACTCATTGTACTCACTGAATCCCATATCTTCATCATCATATAATTCAAGGTTGGGTATGGGCTGATTGAGGTCTAAAGGCTGAGGATGGTAGCTTTCCTCTGAAGGTTGTTAACTAGAGTTTTGAGACTCTGAGTGAAGGCTTAAGGCTGGTGTTGGTGTAGTGAGCTCATCAGGCAGAGCATGCCGAACCTTATCACTGGTCCTTGAAGTGATGGGAGTGGTTTGCTCCTCAGGGAAAGTGGGAGCTCTAGTGTCCACTTCCTCCTGTATGGGTGAGAATATGGGGGCCTGCACAACCTGAGTAGTTTGTGCAGGGGTTCATTTGGATTTTCTTTGGTAGGTGATGGTGATTTGTGGTTGTGTGGGTGGTGCAGAAGTGGAAGGTGTGGGTTCAACATTAGCTTGTGTTTCTAAGTTGTCACCTTGAGCAATGAGCTCTAACATTTTTGGGACTAGGGCTGTTTCTACCCCTGAGAATCCAATAGGTGGCTTTCTTATTGTTTTAAAGATGTTGGGCTTTATCTGTCCTAATTTAAAAATATCACCTGTTCCCCTCAACTGTGAGCCTAGTTCACAGTTAAGAATGTACCAGACATATCTAGGGAACATATAATATTCTAAGGAGTCCAAGTTTGCAAGTAAATTGGTATAAATAAATTATGTGTACCTGAACTTGACCCCTTGTACCAATCCATGGACTATATAGGAAAGGTCTTCCGGAATTTGATCCCAACCTCCATGTTTGTTTGATAAACAGTGGATGACCACATGGAGGAGTTACTTCCATTGGGAAGAGACCTTCCCTTTCTTGAAGGTGGCTGGAGTGATGAAAATTGTCCTGCCCTGCACTGTGGCAGACAGTGCCTTTTCCCCATCCATAGTGACCTCTTGGCAGGTCCTACAGAACTCCAAAAGTTGATCTTCATATAGTGGAGGGTTTATGGTGAGTGAGGTAAAGTAGTTTGTTAGAGCCAAGAAACGGCAAACATCTGAGGAGCCAGGATCCTTCTCAGACACTAACAGAGAAACATAATTATGTTGCCTGTGTAGTTGCATAAAGAAATCGGGCTGGTTTAGTTGTTCAAAGTTGGCCATTTAGAGTAGCTTTAGGATGAAGGAAGGTGAGAACAAGGTCGGTTTGTGGGTGAATTTAGGGTTTGAATCTTGTAGATGAAGATGAGTAGTGAAAGAGGGGGAACCGTTGTACAAATATATATGGTATGGATTTGAGACAAAGTTAATGCAAACGAATAAACTTTAAAATCCGAATGTCGGACCCACCTCAAAAAAGGTGCCCAAAAAGTTAGTTTTCTTGGAAGTCTAAATCTTCTGAAGGTAATTTGTCTTCGGAAGGTTTTTTAGAAAAACTTTCGAACCCTATTTGGCTTCGAAATATATTCCTTAGTTTTCTAAGAATTTTGCTTCAGAAAATATCAAATGTTAGAAATCTTATTCAATAAGAGAATAAGTCTTCCAAGACTTAATTGTTTTTGAAAGAAAAGAGTCCTTCAATACATATAAGTACTTAGTTACAAAAGTAAGCTTCGGAAGATATATCAAAATTTCTTCCGAAGGTTAATTTTTCAAAAGTAGTTATTTGTTTTGAAGACATAATTTTCTTTTGAATACAACTTGATGTCTGCCGAGGGAAAATTCATCCAAAATTCTTAAAGATCCTAAGTAATACCATTTTGAAAATTTTCTTCCAAAGTAAACTGGGTTTATATGGTGATGAAATACACAACTCAAGACACACATATTATTAAAAATAATCTTGAGTTTAGTTTAGTAAAAATCTACTCAAAGTTAATCATCCCAATAGCTGATACAAGATACTTAAATCTCTGCTCATCAAAAACTTTTGTGAACAAATCAGCATATTGTTAATTTGTGTTAACTTTAACTAGTTTTATCAGTCCCTTTTCAAATTTATCTCTAATTAATGATACCTGATATTAATGTGTTTTGTCTTTGAGTGCTAAACTGGATTTTTTGTGATAGATATAGCACTGTTGTTGTCTATATGGATGGGAGTCTCCTTGAAGTTGAACCTATAGTCTAGCATCTGATTCTGAATCCAAAGCACTTGAGCACAGCAGCTTGCAGCAGCAATGTATTTAGCTTCAGCAGTTGATGCAGATACACAGGGTTATTTCTTGCATTGCCAGGAGACTATCCTTCCACCTAGAAATTGACATCCCCCAGATGTGGACTTTGCAGTCATGTTGCAGCCACCATAGTCACTATCTGTATAAGCATACAAATTGAAGTCAGAATTCTTTGGATATCAAAGGCCCAATTTAGGAACACCCTTGAGATATCTGAGAATTCTCTTGACAGCAACCAGGTGTGACATCCTGGGGTTGGCTTGATATCTTGCACAAATACATGTAGCAAACATGATATCGGGCCTGTTGGCTATGAGGTACATCAGAGACCCAATCATAGCCCTGTAAAGATGTTCATCAACACACTTTCCCTCAAGATCTGGTCCAAGGGAGTGGTTTCCAGCTATGGGTGTCTTAGCAACCTTGCATTCAGTCATGTGAAACCTCATAAGTATGTCTTGTACATACTTTGATTGATTTATGAAGATGCCATTGTCAACCTGATTCACTTGAATTCTTAGAAAGAAATTGAGTTCCCCCATGGCACTCATTTCAAATCTGTTCATCATCAGTTTCTCAAAGTCTTTGCTGAGCTTTGGATTAGTTGACCCAAAGATAATGTCATCTACATAAACATGAAACACCATCAAGTCATTTCCTTTTCCTTTGATGAAGAGTGTTCCATTAATAGTACCTCTCTTATATTCGTGCTTACAGAGATAATGTGATAGTGTCTCATACCACTTCCTTGGAGCTTCATGCAGCCCATAGAGAGCTTTGTCAAGCTTGCAGACATAATAAGGAAGATCTGGGTCTGCAAAGCTAGGTGGTTGTTTGACATACACCTCCTCATCAATCACCCCATATAAGAAGTAACACTTGACATCAAGTTGGTAGACCTTGAATCCTTGGATGCAGCAAAAGCCAGGAATATCCTAACAACTTCAAGTCTTGTTAGAAGAGCAAAAACATCAATGTAGTCAATCCCTTCTTCTTGTGTGTATCCTTGAACAACTAGTCCTGCTTTGTTCTTGATGACAAGTCCTCTATCATCCTTCTTGTTCCTAAATACCCACTTGGTACCTATGGTAGTCTTCCCTTGAGGAAGAGAACATAGATTCCAAACCTTCTATCTTTTGAATTAAAGCAGCTCCTCCTGCATTGCTTCAACCCAACTTACATCTTTCAAAGCCTCTTCAATCTTCTTAGGCTCTATCTAGGACAAGAAACAAGAGTGAAGACAAACATTTTTATCATGGGTTTGTCATCTTGTTCTCACCCCAGTCTCAACATCTCCAATGATATTTGTAGTGAGATGGGACTTATGGATTCTTAGTTGAGGAATCACAGCAAGTTTTTTGGACAGATCTAAATTGGTGAAATTCAGGTCTGGTGCTTGAGAATCATCCACCACACCAACACACTTATCAAGTGACACTTGATCCAATTAATGTGTTACATCGTTGATGTTGTCTTCTATGGAGTGGTTATCAGCATCAAGGAATTCTTGATCACTCTCACCACCTCCATCTCCTCCTACATTGGAAATTCCTTCATCTGAGTTTTGTGCCTCTGAGCTGGAATTTTTAGGCACCTCAGATGTATTAGCTAAAGAATGTATCATGGTTGTGCTGACAGGATTTCCAACTACAGGGCTAGTTACCATTGGAGCTGAAGTAGTTTGATCATTTAGTATTCTCAGCTCAAATCATGGATCAGAATCTTCTTTTGATAAGATACCTATAGATCCTGAAACATTCTCACAAGATTTGTTAAAATAGTTGGTAACTAAGTCAAGATCAAATAGCCAATCAGGACCAGAACCTTTCACACTGGGTGTGTGTTCATTAAAGGTCACATTAGCCAACTCCTCAACTACTCTAGTTCTGAGATTGTATACTCTATAAGCCTCAGCTTGAGAAGAGTATCCAATGAAATGTCCATCATCTAGTTTCTCAGCAAACTTGGCTACTTGATCTTTGGTATTCAAGATGGTGCAAGGATATCCAAATGATCTGAGGAAACGAATAAAAGGTCTCCTTTTGTGCCACAGTTCATAAGGAGTCTTACCATGAGTCTTAACTACTAAAAGTCTGTTTTGCATTTAGCAGGCAGTGTTGACTGCCTCTGCCCAGAAGGTGATAGGCAGTTTAGAGTCAGATAACATGGTTCTTACAGCTTCAATAAGTGTCATGTTTCTCCTCTCAGCAACATCGTTTTGCCGAGGAGTCCTGGGAGCATTATATTTCCTTGTAATACCTTTTTTATCATAAAATGTGTCAAGGATTTGATTTTTGAATTCGGTTCCTTGATCACATCTTATGATTTTGACCCTGTGATCACATTGATTCTTAATTTTCAAAATCAAGCTTTTGAAGATCTCAGGGGTCTCACCCTTAGTTTTAAGAAAGAAAACTCAAGTGAATCTTGTGAAGTTATCTGTGATCACCAAGTAATAAGAGGTTTTTCCTAAACTCATTACACTGGTGGGACCAAAGAGATCCATATGTAACAAGTGTAGGGGTGTAGTGATGGAGTTCATTCCCTTTGGCTTGTGAGATACCTTGTGTTGCTTCCCTTTCAGGCATACAACACAATGATCATCACTTTTAAACTCTTTCTTTGGCATTCCAGTTACCAAATCATTCTTAATTAGTTTATTCATGTTTTTGAAGTTTACATGGCACATTCTTTTATGCCAAAGGAAAGACTCATCACTATTGGCCTTAGACAGAAAGCAAGAAACTTCTCCTGAAAGGAATGTTTCCTACAAGTCCATCTTATACATGTTCCCTCTCCTGGGAGCTCTGAGCAGGATATGCTCTTGAGGAATGACCACCCAGGGCTTGAGAACAATGCACTCATGCTCAGTAAAAAGCATCTTGTGTCTCTAATCACAAAATTAGGATACACTTAGAAGGTTGTATCCAAGCTCCTTGATAAAGTTTAGCTTTTCAATGTTGAGCTTACCATTTGTGACCATGCCCCTTCCCGTAATGTAACCTCTAGAATCTCCTCCAAAAGCAACTAACGCTCCATCAATTCTTTCAATGTTTTGAAGCAAAGAGCCATTGCTTGCCATGTGCTTGGAACAGCCACTATCAATGATCCACACATTTTCTTTCGTCTTGAGCTGTTCCTGCACAGAAAGAGATGGTTAGTTACATTTGGGAACCCAAGCCTCATTGGTATTCGGATTATCAAAGTGAACTGAAGATAATGCAACAGTAATTGATCCTATATTCAGGCTTTGAGGATCATCAGTTGTTGTTGATGAAGAACTTTTAGTCACATGGTCTTCCTTTATCTTCCACACCATCCTTTAAAGATAAGACTTGACCTTCAACACTTCGGAAGTTTTGATAACTTCGAAAATTTCAGAGACTGGGTCTTCGAAAGATCTTACATTCACTGCAATAGACTTTAGTACTTCGGAAGCATTTCTTTCTTTTGAGACCAAATTTTCTTCTGAAGGCAAGTTTTCACTTGTCTTTAACTTAACTTTGGAGCTTCCAAAAGAAAAAGATTTTCCTTCCGAAGTTTTTCTCTTCTACTTCTTCTCAGAAGTCTTCTTCTTAGTCATGTGGATAGTACTTTTGAGATTGTAGATGCAATCCTTAGCAAGATAAGAAGTACTACCACACATGACATATTCAGTTGGCTTCCTTCTAAGAGTCTTCTTTTGTGTAGAAAGCTGAGCTTGAACAAAATGACTAATGGATTAATAGTTGGATGTGTTAAGTGTATTAAAGTGTGTTCAGGTTATTTAGACCCATTTAAACTATGTCGGATATAATAAGCCTATTTGACCCGTACTAACTATAGTTGATTTTAAATAAAGTTTTTAGTTGAAATGGGTCTTATTTACCCAAACAAACTTAATAGACTTAAAATATTCAACTTTTAGTCTAAATGGGTCAAAATGACCCGGATGAACTTTAATAGACTAATAGTTGGATGTATTAAGCGTATCAAAGTGTGTTCGGGTCATTTAGACCCGTTTAAACTTAAAGTCGGATGAATTTAAGTTATCTAGTTTTTAGTTTAAATGGATCAAAATGACCCGAACACACTTAATATACTTCAAGTATTAACCTTTAGGCTAAATGTGTCACCCAAATGAATTATAGTATACTAATATATATGGAGTGTATCAAGGCTGGTTGGTTTCATTTTATAGCGGTTTTGCTACCGTTTTAGTAAAAATATTAAGGTATTAATGTTTTGTTTTCTTGTTTAATGAAGAAACTAATTCAAAAAGAATATAATCGAATGAAAAGTGTGGCCGAAGAAGGAAGAGAGCCCATAGATGAAATGAAATGTCTGAAAAATGCATTGGGAGAAAGGCGCCTGTTTACTAAAGGCGTTGGGTGACAAGTTAATAATCCATCGCCTTTCGCTCATTCAAGCACTAGCGGGTCATCTTCCGCTAATGATCATTGTTTCGCCCAATTGGAAGAAGAGTTATAGAAGTTGCGAGAGGAGGTTTCCCAACTTAAAAAAAGGAAAGGAAGAAACAAGGAAGATGAGGACGAAGACGTTGGTGATGTGTAGAACAAGTATTAGTTTCATTTGTGTAAACAAGACTTTTGAATGTTTTTTGACAAACTTATGTATTATGTGTATGTTTTTGAATGAATGTTTTATTTTTTAGAAACAAATGCAGACATGAAAAATGAATCTTGAAATCAGGTTTGGTGTGGGTTTTGAAAATGAACCTAGAAAACAGTAGCTTCTGGAAAATTCACAATTTTTTATACAGAATCTATAGGGACGACAAATCGTCCCTATATTTGGTCTTTATAGCCCAGACTTTATTAATAAAAATAAATATAAATTAAAATTATAATATCTATAAGGACGACTACTTGTGGCAACAGATCGTCGCAATAGGTATTTTCTATTTTCTTTTTTCTTTATTTTTGGTTTGGGAATATACTATAGACACTAAACTATAGCAAAGACATGTAGTTGCTATAGAAAACCTATAGCAACAAATCTCTATTGCGAAGACAAATTTGACCTACAACGAAGGACCTATTGAAACGAACCATTAGCGACGACATGTCATCCCTAATATCAATAGCAACGAAAAAGTTTACTTTTAGAGACGACATATGTCGTTGCTATAGGTCTCTTTTGGCGTGGTGTGTCTTGTATTTGTGTTATTTTAGTGAAATGATCCAAACCAAATGTTTTTATTCAACATAAATTTATATCCTAGGACACAACAATCTGCCAAAAAATTTAGACTTGAGATCGATAAGCACAATTATAAAATCAATTTAACCACGTGTGACAATTAACCACTTGTGCCTGCTTACGAATTAACTGCCACATTTGTGCAATCTAGATAAGTAATTAGAAAATATAACATCCATCAAAAATCTGTTTTCTGCAAAATGGTAGACATCTAAGAGAATGTCCACACAATATCCAAAAATTTCTCCATCAAAAAGCTTTGTCAAATCCATGGCACTTATCTCCTCTCCTAATCTTTCATTTTGGTAAACTCTTACACGTTTCGGTTAGGTGCATTACGGGTCCTTCAAGTCCCCGTGTTCGGAGCGTGGAGGACCCTTTTCATCCTCCTTTCCACCATCCCCTTGGCTTTTTGGAAATTCGTAGTGTTTTCTTTTCAATATTCTCTTTAACAATTTTAGATTTTTGTCCCCTGTGAAACTCCCGTGAGACAAATTATGTGTCAAGAGAGTTATACAGGAGTTGATAAAACCGTGATATCGGTTGTAATTTGAAGAACTTCCAAAATATAAAAATTCAATATCTTTTCGTTTTGAGGAGATTATATATTATTCGCGTGGTTTCTCCTTCGTTTGTATTCTTGTTTTATCATTCGAAAAAGATCTGTATTATAATATTAGGGTAAAGAATGAACTGTTTGCCATGCCTTAGAAGAAAGGCTTCAGAAGAAAAAAAATCAGAGAAAAAGAAGTCAGATGAGAAGGAAGATGAGGAGTTGCCTGTGGCACAACCTAAAGAAGATATCCTTTCCAAACAACCTTCTGGTTTGTTTTTCTTTAAAATTCATTATATAACTAAAATAGATATAGTTATATTAACTGTGTTGATTATCATCTATGATCATTATTGCCATAGAAAGATCATGATTTCTTGATGCAATGTAAACGCTATGAACTTAAATTACTAGGACGCTCAAGTGTTAATTTCGACTCATTTACATATGTATGAGTCGAATGGGGTTATGTTCTAAAAAAGTAAGAAAAAGAATAACAGTTTGGTCTCTAAACTATATTATTAATGCATATAAGTTACTATATTATTTTATCAATAATATTAGATTAACATTGTACAACAAAATTTCTAACATTTGCCAATTGGTTCCTTCTTGTAGCTGTGAAACCTGCAGACTCAAACAAAAAAGATAATATTATTGACTTTGAAGGTGGTGGTGGCGGCGATAAGGGTGGTAGTGATGAAAGTAGCGATGATGAACAACCCACAGGTTTAGCCCGTATGTTCAAATACAGAGAGTTGGCCTTGGCCACCAAGAATTTCGAACAGGAATATCTATTAGGTGAAAGCGGAATTGGAAAAGTTTATAAAGGAACTCTGGCCAATGGCAAGGTTTTGTACACATTTAAATTATACCTCAAAAGTATGGTTTAAGATTAACTAACTGATATGTTTGATCTTAAGTTGATACAATTTTATGTATATGATTGAATGAAGGTTGTTGCTATTAAGCAACTGAAAAAACTAGCAACAAAAGCAAAAAAGGAGTTCATAAAAGAAGTGATTAAATTGAGTGATCTTCAGCATCCAAATCTTGTAGAACTTATTGGATATTGTGCTGATGACGATCATAGGATTTTGGTGTTTGAGTACATGCCAATGGGTTCGGTTAAAGATCAATTGCATGGTATTATTCTCATCTTTAATCTTCAAGTTTAGTGATTTCCTACTGTGTTTCATTTTAAGAACGACAAACTGCAATCGTGATGCTATTCAATAGTACTTGTCGGACAGATCATAATGTTGTTTGATGAACTTAAATGACAGATCTTCCTCCAGGCAAAAAACCATTAAATTGGATCACAAGGATGAAAGTTGCAGCAGGAGCTGCACAAGCTCTTGAGTATTTACATGAAAAGGTTAATCCACCAGTTCTATGTGGCAATGTTCGATCTACGAATGTTTTGTTGGACAAAAACTTTGAACCGAAAGTTGCTGATTACGGGCTTGTGAATCTTGAAATTTCGTCTGGTGGTAATGTGTATAAATGTGTGGTGGGAACGGTTGGTTGTGCTCCAGAATCTGAATACAACGGTGAACTCACCATCAACTCCCATGTCTATAGCTTTGGAGTTATACTACTCGAGCTTATCACAGGAGAAAAAGTGTTGGACACTTCTCGCCCTTCTAACAAGCAAAATATTGTTTCTTGGGTAATCTTGTATATGTGTTTTCTTATAGGTTTAACAGTAGCAGAGCTAGAGATTTTCTTAAGCGGAAACTAATTCTTTTCATGATAATTGGGGATACTTTGATTGAAACAGGCACAACCATATTTTAATGATCCAAAGAGGTTCTATGAACTGGCTGATCCTACATTAAAAGGAGTGGTTCCGGAAAAAAGTATAAATAAAGCAGTCGAGATTGCGGCAATGTGTCTACAAGATGATTGGGGCGCTCGTCCATTGATATCCGACATTAAAGGGGATCTTACTGTCCTCACCGTAGCTCCTCCAGAGGGATCGTTTACACCACCACAAGTACCCACCAATGCTTTACCTAAGAGATACCCATCATCATCGTCGTCGTCATCGTCGTCGTCATCGTCGTCATCAGATTCTGACTCAGATGAAGAGCTAGGTATAAAGATAGAGTCGTTTAACCGGCCCGAGCCTCGGCCTCAACTAGAGCTTGAGCCTGAGTCCGAGTCTGAGTCAGAGGATGAGCCTAAGTGGGAGTCGGAGCCTGAGCCTGAGCCTGAGCCAGAGCATGAACCTGAGTGGGAGTCAGAGCCAGAGCCTGAGCCAGATACAGACACGGAGACCGAGCCAGAGCCTGAGCCCAAACTTGAACCTGAGCCTGAGCCCGAACCTGAACCTGATTCTACAGACTCAGATTCAAATTCAAACTTAGACCCAGAGCAAGAGCCCATTTCCAAGCCTGAACCAGTGCTTGAGCCCGTGTCCAAGCCTGAACCAATGCCAGAGCCGGTTTCCAAGCCTGAACCCGTGCCGGAGCCAGTGTCCCCTGAACCAGTGCCAGAGTCAGTGTCCAAGCCTGAACCTGTGCTTGAGCCGCAACCATCTCCTAGCCATAAAAATGAAGCTGGCTCAAACCACGGTTCTGATGGTTCAGGAAGCTTATACGACGAAGATGCTTATAGCGAAGAGGAATTCTCCGATGAAGACAAACCGAGCACATCAATTCTCATAAACTCAAGATCAAAAGCAAGAATGAAAGTTAAATCAACCAAAAAGAAAGTCATGTTCAACACAGAAGGAACTGACTCGATAAAGCCAAGCATGAAACGGGTAGATTCTAGTTATAGCAGGAAAAGCTTTAACAAATCTAAAGTTGATGATCAAAGCAGTAGCAACTCACATAACCAACCAGTGAAGACGAAAATCATGCGTAAATCTGATTCGAGGGGAGATGATCATAGCGAGATAGAGTTTACGGACGAAAGTGACGATGAGTTTGAACCTCAAAGGTTTAAAAGTACGATATCAAGATTCAGTGCAGATTCAAGAAGTTATAGGGGATATGAGGATGAGAGTGTCCATGGTTCAAGTTCAGAGGGCGAACAATAGAACAAGTTGTATAGGGGATAATTATATCTTGAAACTTTGAACCATTAGCGACGGATTTGTGACAAAAATATTTAACGATGGATTTTCACAATGCGGTTTTAGCTGCGGATTTGCAATGGAACTTCTATCCTAAATTTGTAGCTAATAATCTCGTAGAAGCCAGGTTACTAAGTGTAGCACTCGAAATCTTCAACATTTTAAGGGTACGATAACTATGAGGTTTAAATAAAAGTTAAAATTTAAACGTATCCCTATCGAATTTAAATATATTCATACTCTAATAAAAGGGTAACTAAAAGGAATACGTGACAAAATCATATTTCTGCACATCAAATTTTTCCACTTTTCTATCCCATTAAATAACTACATTAATTACTAATAATATTATTTAATTTTTCTAGATGAAATTTCTTTAAATTAAATTAAAAAAGATATATTTTATTAACGTTATTTCTAAAAATATAAATTATTATAAACAGAGCCATTATTGTAGGGAGGGTAAAGGGCATCCAACGCAAAGCGGCCCCCTAAGACATCAAACTTTTTAAAAATACGAACATTTTAAAATTGATGTTTTTAAAAAGTAAAATTTATATAAGCAAAAAATAATTAAATTTGGGAATTATAACAAGAAAGTTTTTAGGAATGATATTTTTTTAAAAAATGTTTGTTTGAAACAAAATTTTTAATATGTTTATAAAAGCTTCAATCATATATTATACTCAAATATCGTTTTATAATTAATAAAGTTTTATTATATTTAATATTTTATTTATTCAACCCGTGTAATACACGAGTTTACTAAAACTAGTATCATATATACTTAAATAAAATTTAAAAAATCATATATATCAAAACTAATTTCAAAGTATCATGTATACCCTTAGAAATATTTTAGATATCATATATATTCCAAACATTTAAAATATCATATACATCATCCTTTTTAATAATTAAAATATCTTTTACACTCTTATTTTGTTAAAAACAAATTTGACGTATGGTCGTTCTACCCATAATATCCTCAAAACTTTAGGATTTCATTTTTAGCTAGTTTTATTTTTTATCATATAATTTTTTTTGTACAAAAGGTTACACATTAACGAGGTCCAGATGAACCACAATTTATTTTCCAACCCGACAAGCCGGACAAATTTAATAAATTGGGTTATGATGTTTCATTGGAACTAAAGTTTATTACCAAAAATTCTTTGAGCATGGCACAATTTTATAAATATCATTTAGACTTTCTAGACATAAATTTGTTTTCAAACTTAAACATTATCGACATTATTTCTTTCCAAAAAAGTTTGTTCGGAAATAAAATTATTCCTTCAAGTAGATATATGAGAGTTTTAACATTTTAAAACTCTTAAATTTTTCGAATTATATTTTAATTGTAAGATAAAGCATGTCAGTTTAATATAAAAGTAAGTAGTTTTATTAATATATTCATTGAGGTTTTAACTAGCATATTGATGTGTAATATTATTTTTCATAATTCAAAAGATATTAATATTTCTTCCAAGTTTATAATTATCATTGTAAAAGATTGTGAATAAAAATAATAATAAACATAGTAGTAACAACTAACAAGAATATTGTTTGATGATAAAATAAAAACAGTAAATGCAATTTAATTTTTAAGAAACCAAAAGATTGATATTACTAAATTTTGAATTATTTTATAAAATAAATTTAAAATTTATAAAAAAGATATTTTACTTAGAGTAAATTACTATTTTGGTCCATGTGGTTTGGTCATTTTAACCATTTGAGTTCAAAAACGAATTTTCTAACAAATCAATCCCTATGGTTTGATTCTATAACTATTTTAGTCCAATGCATTAACAGAGTAAGATTTTTCAGTTAGTTTTTACTAAAATAACCAAAATGCCCTTGGACTGAAATGGTTAACCTCACAGACCAAAAACGTAATTTACTCTCTCACACAAACATATTTATATATATATATATATATATATATATATATATATATATATATATATATATATATATATATATATATTATATACACGAAATGTTTTTATTTTTATTTTTCAAAGTTTTTTAAATTTTACATATTTTTAATTATTTGGCTCGTTTAAACGTAATTTTATCCCGATCTTTTATTTGAACGTCTTTTTACTATTCGTTTATTAAAAAACTTTCTTTTTAAATAATTCGTTTTATTAAAACATTTTTTTTCTTTTTGATTTTTTCATCTTTTATTTAAGTTGACTTGAAAGTAATTTCTAAATTTATATCATTTGTATTATTTTAAGGACTAACTTGAGTTTTGATTATTACAATTAGGGCTTTTACGATATTAAAATTACATGTGTTTAGTTTAGTTTAAACTTTTTAAGTTAATCATTGCGTCTGAATAACCAATCGATTTGAAAAAGACAATTAAATAAGGTAAACAAATTTAGAAAAAATTTAACTAGTTGAACGGTTTAAAAAGCCATTTAAATAAAACATTTGAAAAACGAAAAGATTTTAAAAGACATTTAAGTAAGACGAACGATTAAAAAATAAATTTAAAAAGCCAAATGATTATAAAAATATGTTTAAAAAGCCAAATGATTTTAAAGCCGAACGGTTTGAAGATGAATGATTTTTAAATTGTTTAAAAACTAACCTTTTAAAAATTATTTTTAAAAACCAATTGTTTAAAGAATGATGTTTAGAAAACCAAATGGTTTAAAAACACTTAAGAACATTTTTTAGTAATTAAATTATCAGTTTAAAATCAAAAACGGTTTTAAAAATTTTTAAAACTTTAAAAAATAAAAATAAAAATCTTATATAAATATACACACACATATTAGTTAAATAGTTAAATAATTTTAAAAGGTTGGTTTAAAAATGAAGCTTTTTAATAAACAAATATTAAAAAGACGTTCAAATAAAAGAATGAGATAAAATTACATTTAAATGAGCCGAATAATTAAAAATATGTATAAATACAAAAAATTTAGGAAAGAAACTTAATAGAATTGAACGATTAAAAAATATATTTAAATAAAATAACAGTTAAAAAGATTTTACGGTTTAAACAAAACAAATAGATTAAAAGGACGTTTATATAAGCTTAACGGTTTAAATAAAAAGTATAATAAGCCAAACGGTTTTAAATTTTTCGTTAGATAAGATGAATGGTTTAAATACGACGTTTAAAACCGAGCGATTTAAAATTAAAATTTAAAAAACTTGAAAAATAAAAATAAAAACATTTTGTGTATATATATGTTGGACTCAACAAGTGCATTAAAAATTAATGCATAAAAGTGTGATGCTTGCCATATTAGACATATATCAAACATAATGTATTCTAACATTCGAACAATTATTTACAAACACATTAGCATCATTATCATTCATAACAAACACTAATATTTGTTTAAATTTCTTTTTCAGAATTGTAGATAAAAAATTTTTTGACAAGTGTCTGCAGCGGATGAAGAAAGAGTCTCCACAGCAGATGAAGATCATCAGCAGCGGATGAAGAAAATTCATCTAAGTGTGTACAGCGGATGAAAGAATCCCACAGCGGATGAAGAACATACAGCGGACAACAGACAGCAAAAACACACAACTGTCCGCAGCGGATGTTCAATCCACAGCGGATGAACATTCCACAACGGACAACATCCACAGCGGATGAACATTCCACAGCGGATGAACATCCACAGCGTATGAACAACCAAGCATCCACAGGGGATGAACAACCAAGTATGCACAGCGGATGAATAATCTTCTCCACAACGGATGAGAAAACCTCCACAGCGGATGACTTAATTCCACAGCAGATAGCTTAGACACTTAGGATTATTTATGTAATATTCGTTTCCATAAGGGTAGTTTAGTAATTGTATATAGCTTTTGTGTATAGGCTATAAATAGCACACTACCCTAATCCTTTGTAAGCTTTTGAACAATCAATCAATCAAACAGTTATTATTATTTTCGAGCATTCAAACACACACAAACACACACACCCACACTGATTTCATACACTTGAATCATGGGTTTCCGTACCATGGTTCATGTTTGTTGATTATTGAGAGATATTGAAAAAGGTCCTTGGGGGAATCAACTTGTTCATGTTGAATATTGTTCTAATATGTTTATGTTCAACATGTTGTTGTAAAGTTGATTTCATCAGGTGGTATCAGAGCCTTGGCTCAATCATTCATTGATTTCGATCCTCTCATTCAACAACATTGATTCCAGTGGTTCATTAGCTTCAAAAACACACATTCAAGCATCAAACTCAACTTCTTCTTCTCATAAACATTCATTAAATGCAAACATCATGATTACTGAATCATTTGGTGCATTTTGAAGAAGTGTTGTTGATTTTTGCTTGAACATCACATTACCACACAAGTTTTTAGTGGTTTTTGCAACAAACAATACACGGGTATTGTTCATAAACAGAAGATTTTTAACTTTTTACATCATTCAAACCTTAAAACCCTAATCGGATTTTAAGGGTTTTGTTTTTAAACACTGTTTCATTGATTTTTCTTTGAAACAAATCATTTTGTGAACAATCTAACCAGTTCAGATTGTTCATTATCATCACAAACTAGTGACAATCTCACTAGAAACATATTTTGTTCATTGTTCAACCATCGGGTTGAATATTTTGAAAAATCATCACTTCAAAAACCCTAGGAAAACCCTAGTTTTTGCATAACACAATTCACGGGAATTGTTGTATTTGTTGATAAAACCATCAAAAACAAATTGTCTTGTTTGAAAAGTTTCAGAATTAACTTTTTGATTCAAAAAGTTGTTTTACATAAGACAAAATCTGTTTGTAGGGTTTTTACAAAAAGAATATTGATTTTTTCATAAAATGACAAATATTCCCATCATCCACAATCTTTCTTGTCACCGTGACCTAGAAAGCAACATTTCATAGGACATTAATTAATTAATTAATTAATTAATTCCTTTATTTGGTAAACAATTAAAACAAATTAGTTTATCAAATTAACAAACAAATCCTAGAGACAATTAGGATTAATTAAAATTTTAGCACCGGACTAAAATTTAAACAAATCAATTTAACTTAAAATTTATTAAGTTTAAATCAAACAAACATGGCTGATGAAATGATGAGTTCTAACAGTGGACTAAAACCCCCAAAGTTGAAGAACAAATCAGATTTCAAGCAATGGAAAATCATGTTCAGGAATTGGATTACATATCAAGATCCAGATCTATGGACATCAATCACTGAAGGTCCTTACATTCCAGTGACTTTAGGACCTGACTATAACATACAAAAACCAGTTAGTCTGAAAAGTGTAGCTGGTGATGACCTCAAGCGGGTCAAAACAGACATGAAGGCATACAGTATTCTAGCTATGACTTTGCCTTTTGAAATTTTGACACGGGTCGAAAATTTCAAAACAGCCCATAAGCTGTGGAAGGTTCTTCACACCATGTGTGAAGGAAGTGAGGAAATAAGAGAGATCAAAAAGGAAAAATTAAGAACTCAATATGAAACCTTCCACCACATCCATAGAGAATCAATTCCTCAACAGTTACACGGATATGTCTAATTGGTCAATGAAATGATAGTATATGGACTTAAATATGACACTGTTGAAATCAATAAGAAAATGTTGCATACATTGCCTGAGAGTTGGACTCAGTCAGTGTCTCTCATAAGAGCAACATTGGACTTGGAGGGACTATCCCTTGACTCACTTGTAGCCAAGGTTGAAGCACTGGAAATGGATGAAAAATCCAGGAACAACAACCAAATTAGACATGCCGAGGCCTACAAGTTCAAAGAACCACAACACACAGACAGTGCTTTCCTCATAAGCACTGGAGAAGATAAAGAAGAAGAATTTCTGGATTCTCATGATACATCATTCTTCTCAGCACCAGAATCATCCAACAACAAACACAAGTCTATGAAGACTAGAATTCATGCTTCTCATGAACCTACACCCCAAAGTAAACATCAACCTCATAACTCCACCTCAAACAAACAGTCGAAACCTCAAACATCAAACATACACAGGCTTGAAAAACCTATGGATGCTGTTACTATTATTCTACAAAGTGAAGAGCAAAAGGCAGCTTATGCAGCCTTTTCAACAAGCTTTGAAGCATTCTTGGGAGCAAGTCTGACTCCATTTCAGATCATCCAACAGGATTTGGATGAACTTCCACCAGATATGGTAGAAGAGATGGATCTTTAATGGTCAATGGCCATGATAGCATACAGGTCCAAAAGGTTTCTTCAAAGAAATAAAGGTTCAACCATGGACAAGAAAACAAGATTTGGTTTTGATAAAACCAAAGTTAGGTGCTTTAACTGTCAAATTTATGAGCACTTCTCCAGAGAATGTCAACAGCCCAGAGTTGATAGAAACACTCATCAGGCACAACACTCAAGTGGAATTAATTCAAACAGACAAGTGCCTCCACCAATCAGTAATCCAAATGCACCAACTCAACCTCAGATCACACAATTCAGTCCAACTCAACGTCCAACATCTTCTGCCTTGATCATCAAAAAGGATGGAGAATATGACTGGAGCCTTTATGAGGCTGAAATACCATCACCTTCAGATCATGCCCTTATGGCTGATATTGAAGACAAATTAACAGACATCCTGAAAGAGGTAAAAGAAAACCTCTGCAGTCAAGCATGTATTGATGAGGTAAACAGGTATAGAGAGCATGCTGACAAGCTGTTAAAGAAAGTAATTGAAACAAACATTCTTAATGAAAGTCTAAAATCAGAACAAAAGCAGTATGCTACAAAAATACTTTCATTACAATCAGACATAGACAAACTACTTTCTGAAAAATTAACATTGACAGCTCAGGTCGAGCAGCTCTCTATCTCATTAACCGAGTCAAAAACAATTCAAGCTGAAACTGAAGTTAAACTTCAGAAGTTTCAGGTGAGAAATAAGAAGTTCAAATAACTTCTTGCTCAGCAAAGGACCTTTAAGGATCCTTTAGGTTTAGGATATAATAAGGTAAGTCCACCTTATAATGATAATTATATTCCTTTACCTGACTCCATGACCAACAAACAGGATGAATCTCATGATTCTCAAGAAAAGACTGATGACTCTAAACAATCATCATCATCATCATCAAAATCACTTTTAAAATCAAAATCACCCTTGATAAGTTTGTTAAAAGTTCAACACCATCATCAATCAAATCAACTGACTTTTATCAAGGAGAAAATAATGAATTTGATAATCAAACAACAGATGATGATGAGGACGATTTATTAGACGATGAGTATGATCAGCCAATTACTGAAACTCAAAAGGTTTCAAGTGTGGCTGATACATCAAACAAACAATCGAAACAGATTCAAGGATTTGATATCTGTTCCAGTGGAAAGGCAAAACCATAATTCAGCCAAAACAACAATCAGTAACTTTTGAAGTTCCATTAAAACTTGAAATCAAAAGTTTTTAGCAAACAAACAAAAACAGAATTGCCATACTGTGAATGGTGTGATCAATTCACACATTCAACTGAAAAGTGCAGATATGGCAAGTACTACAAGTACTGTAAGATGAATAATCACAGTACAGAAACATGTCATTTTCACAATTATTGCTCCATTTGTGAAAGAAACAATCACAGCACGGCAAAATTTTTTTCAACAAGAAACAAAACAAACAAGCTCAGGTTGAGAAAACTACTGAAAAACAACCTGTTGCTCAAAATAAGAGCAGAGTAGGAGTTCCCAAACATACTCCTTATCAAAACATTTTTTTAGATAATGATAAAACCTTTTATGACAATTTTCAACACACATCAAGGAGACGTAAGTCTCAGAACAGACAAACCACTGACACTAGCTCACAAAAGAGAAGAGCACAAAGCACTTCTCCAAATAGAGCTAAATCAAACCAAAGGAAATCTAGTGTGTCTAGAGCTCCAAAACCTGCAGACAATGCTGTCTTGGAAGAAATTTGCATTGTTGGAAAAAACGGAAAACCCAAGACCATCTTGGCTTGGGTTGCTACAACTAACTGATTTCTTTTGTTTTTCAGGGACATCTTAGAAGGACTGACAACATCTGGTATGTTGACAGTGGATGCTCCCGTCATATGACAGGCAACTGTTCCCTTCTTCGGGATTTTAAGAACAAACATGGAGGCAATGTAGCCTTTGGAGGAGATAAAACAGGTGGGAAGATAACTGGCGAAGGAAAAGTAACAAACGGGTTGATTAGCTTTGAGAACGTCAACTACTTCTCCAATCTTTAATTCAATCTTCTGCGTGTATCCTAAATCTATGACAAGGGATATGTCACCCTATTTGACTCCAACAGCTGCTACATCCTTAAGACGGGTTTTCAGATTCCAGAAGATCATATCCTTTTGAAAACTCCTCGTCTAAACAACAAATACATTGTTGATACGAACAATGTTTCAGCATCGACCCCTGAAACTTGTTTATTATCAAAAGCCATAGAAGATGTATCACAATTGTAGCATAGACGATTAGGTCATTCCAATTTTAACCGAATGAACAAACTTGTTAAAAATGATCTAAGCATAGGTCTGCCACAAAAGGAATTTTTCTGTTCAGACCACTGTACAGCATGTCTGAAAGGCAAACAACATATAGTTTCACATAAATCAAAATTGATAAACTCTAACAGCACACCACTCAAATTGCTTCATATGGACCTTTTTGGCCCAACAAACATCCTAAGCATAGGAAAGAAGCAATACTGTCTTGTCATAGTAGATGATTACTCCAGATTCACATGGGTTTTCTTTCTACTACACAAGACAGAAACAACACAAATCATTATATCCTTTATCACAAAGATTGAGAATCAACTTGATCTTAAAGTCAAATCTTTAAGAAGTGATAATGGCACTGAATTTAAGAATGACTACATTTCTTCTTTTTGTGGAAAAAGGAATAAATCATCAATTCAGCGTAGCAAGAACTCCTCAGCAGAATGGAGTAGCTGAATGAAGGAACAGAACATTAATAGAAGCAGCTAGAACCATTCTAGCTAACTCTCTATTGCCCATATCCTTTTGGGCTGAAGCCATAAACACAGCATGCTACATACAAAACAGAACATTAATCATCAAAGAACATTCCAAAATGCCTTATGAATAAGGGTTTAAAAGAAAACCATATATAGGATTTCTTAAGGCCTTTGGATGTTCTGTTTCAATATTAAACACCAGAGAACATTTATCCAAATTTGCTCCAAAAGCAGATAATGGATTCTTTGTTAGATATTCTGGAAGCTCAAAAGCTTACAGAGTATTCAATCCAAGGCTAAATATAGTGGAAGAAACAACAGATGTTTTTTTCAATGAACATTCTTTCACCAAGAAAGTCATTGGATCTAACTGGCTGTTTGATATTGATGCATTAACCAAATCATTTGACACAGTATATTTTGATGTTTCAGGTTCAAAGGAGAACAATGAGTATCCAATGGTTCCACCATCAACCATTGATGTTCCATTGACTGCCAATCCTCCAAGGAGAACCACTAACACACCATCAAGCATAACTGTGTCAACACCTCTTCATCAACCAAACACCTCAAGAGAAACATCATCAGACACTCCAGTATCTTCATCTCCTGTACCCACTCAATCACAAGATACCAACAAAACAAAACAACCTGAAGATGATGATGACTACCATTCTCTACCAGACACACATCATGAAGATGAAATCCTAGATTTCTTTCATGATTCCCCTCAAACATTCACTGAACCTCCTCAATCAGACAATCACACATCACCCAATACTCTTGCTCAACCTCATCACATGATCAGACAATCACCAATTGATTCAACAATCCATGTTGATCAGATCACCACAACAAGAATTCACAAAGATCATCCCATCAAAAACATCATAGGTGATCTCAACACCAGATTGACTCGTAGTCAATCTGATACAGCGAACATTTGTTTGTATTCCTGTTTCTTATCCTTAACTGTACCCAAAAACATCACTGAAGCCTTAAAGGACAATAGTTGGATAGAAGCCATGCAAGAGGAACTACAACAATTCAAGAAGCAAGAAGTTTGGAAGTTGGTAGATCTGCCTGAAGGTCAATATGCAATTGGTACAAGGTGGCTATTCAGAAACAAAGCATATGACAGAGGGATTGTCATAAGAAACAAAGCAAGGCTTTAGCTCAAGGATATACTCAAGAGGAAGGCATTGATTATGATGATGTCTTTGCTCCTGTAGCTAGATTGGAAGCCATCCGAGTATTCCTTGCTTATGCCTTATCACAGAAGTTCACTGTCTACCAAATGGATGTCAAATATGCATTCCTTTATGGTAAGATAGATGAAGAGGTGTATGTTGCTCAACCTCCAGGGTATGAAGATCCAGATTTCCCTCACAGAGTATACAAGTTAGCCAAAGCTCTGTATGGTCTTCACCAAGCACCAAGAAAGTGGTATGAAACCCTATCAAAGTTTCTACTACTGAATGGTTACACTAGAGGTAAAATTGATCAGACATTGTTCTTAAAAAGAAAAGAACAAGACTTGTTAGTAGTGCAAGTCTATGTGGATGACATAAATTTTGGCTCCATAAACATACAGCTTTGCAAAGAGTTTGAAACTCTTATGCAATCAAAATTCCAGATGAGCTCAATGGGAGAACTCACATTCTTCCTAGGTCTACAAGTCCAACAATCAACAGATGGAATTTTCATCAATCAAAGCAAATATGTGCATCAGATCCTCAAGAAGTATAACACGACTTATTACAATTCAAGCAAGACACCATTTGCAACTGGATTGAAGTTTGGACCAGATCCAGAAGGAACATCAGTTAACCAGAAACTTTACAGATCTATGATAGGTTCTCTGATGTACCTAACAGCAAGCAGACCAGATATCATGTATGCAGTATGCATGTGTGCAAGATATCAAGCAGATCCTAAGGAATCACACATAAATGCTGTAAAAAGAATCTTTCGATACTTGAAAGGCAAACCAGCTCTTGGTTTGTGGTATCCTAAAGATGGAGACTTCTTATTATGTGCATACATAGACAGTGATTATGGGGGATGCAATAACAACAGGAAATCAACCAGTGGAGGCTGCCAGTTTCTTGGATCAAGATTGATCTCTTGGCAATGCAAGAAACAGACAAATGTCTCTGTGTCAACAGCTAAAGCAGAATATATAGCTGCTTCTATATGCCGTTCTCAAGTGTTATGGATTCAAAACCAAATGCTTGACTATGGCTTTAATTTTCTTAAAACACCCATACACATTGACAATTCTGCAGCCATGTTGATAACAGACAATCCTGTTCAACATTCAAAAACCAAACACACAGAGATCAGATATCACTTTCTGAGAGATTGCTCAGAAAATGGTCTGATCAAGTTGATCAAGGTCCATACAGACAACTAATTGGATGACCTTTTTACAAAACCATTTTTGATTTGAATTTTTGGTTCAGTCTCTTGGTATGATCAACTATGAAACAACAAATTAATATTTTTAAAACATTCAAATCAGACATACTTGATTTTTTCAAAGTCCATGATTACCATCAGCTTTCCCTTTTTCAAAATCAAGATATCATACAAATCATTCATTTTGATAATATTGAATCACACATACATTTCATGAGAAATGATAGTACACTAGCATAATTCTTCACTTGAGTCTTTTTCCACTAATAAAGACTAACAAATTCTTTGTTTGATATGTGGATAGAATGAGCATGGGACACATAAAATCAGATACAACAGTGAAGAACTAAATTCTCATGACTGTGTGGTTAACAACACATCTTGGTTTATGGTGAGTATTGATCTATCCAATATAGGTTCTTTCAAAGTAACTACAATACACCAAGTGAAACAGATTATAAATTGCTTAATCATTCAAGTGTCTCCTTTGTTATGATAACCATAGACCTGGAGTACACCTAGGCATTCTTTGTTGTGCTAAGCATAGACCTAATTGACCTAAATCATGATCCAAAAAGATTCCCAAAGAGGAACACATCCATCTTGGATGAATCATCAATAAAGTCTTTATGACTACATTCCTTGTGAATGAATCAAAAGAATCCCAAAGAGGATCACCTTCCAAAGTGAAGTGAAAAAGAATCTCAATGAGGATCAAACATCATGGATCAAATTGAGCATTTATACTCCTAAGTAACTACGTTTTAAGTATTAAAAGTACTTTCTAGCATATCTTGAGGAGGGTTGTATTAATCATACAATCAAATTTGGGGTACATACATCTCATGTCAATCAATTCAAAACATGATAATCACTCACTGTTTTAAATCAATCATTAATACCATGCTTGAGTTTAAGGGGATCAATATATCTGCAATCAACATTGTACTTGTCTATGTCAATTCTCCAAATCATACAAACAACTTAGTGAGAACTATAGACTAGTATGATCTCATGGTATGTGCAAAAGATTCATGTTCAAACATAAAAATCATTCATTTATTAGTTAGATAAGGCATTGTCATTCTAACTTTTATCAAGTAAGCAATCAATTGGACTTTGATAATTTCCACTCAAATACATACAAATTTTTATCATTTTGTAAAAGATTTCCATAACTATGCAAAAATTTAGGGGGAGAAATTGAACATGGAAATATCAAAGGCAGCAGAATTGTGCATATTCATACATTTTAAAATTTAAAATTTTCTAAATTTTGAGTTTTAAACAAAGCCATGTCAAGTCAACACCCAAACACAGCACTTTGACACACATACATATGTTTATTTTATTGCACAATATTGCTTATGAGTGATATCTTATCATCCATATATTGAATATGTTAAAATTTCAATATTTTAACATATATTTCAAATCAAAGATTTAAACAAACATTTTGATTTAAACAAGTTTCATCAAACAAATGTTATTTTGGAAGAAAATTTTATCAAACATATGCTTCGGAAGACATTAGTTCAAAACAAACAAAAATCTGAAATTTTTGAAAAACTGTTGTCACAGCGGACACACAAACATACATCCGCTGTAGCTACAATAATCATCATAACATGCAAAATTCACCAAGTGTATATCACGGACAAAACAAACAAACATCCTCTATGCACTTGTGAACATACAAGTGTTCACAGCGCATGATGTTGATAAGGCATCCGCTGTGAATACAGTGCCATTCCACAGCGCATGACTAACATAAGTCATCAGTTGTAGAAACAGTGCAAGTGTATACAGCGTATGCACACAGGTAATCATACGCTGTAAACATTCACACATCACATCCAAGTGTCCACAGCACATGAACAAATGTTCATCCACTGTGAACAATCATCACCACATTTCATGTGTCCACAGCGCATGAACAAATGTTCATCCGCTGTGAACAAACAATCAAATGTTTCAAGGATCCACAGCGCATGAACAAATGTTCATCCGCTGTGACCAAACAAACCATTTTAACAAACAACTAAACATGCATAACATTCAAGACAAACAAACAAACAACTACCATTCATAATAAACACACATACACTCATTATTAATAGACAAAACAGTAACAAGCAATCATTAAATTGATGGCAACATCATACTTAGGGGGAGTATTGTTGGACTCAACAAGTGCATTAAGAATTAATGCATAAAAGTATGATGCTTGCCATATCAGACATATATCAAACATAATGTATTCTAACATTCAAACAATTATTTATAAACACATTAGCATCATTATCATTCATAACAAACACTAATATTTATTTAAATTTCTTTTTTAGAATTGTAGATAAAAGAAATTTTGACAAGTGTCTGCAGCGGATGAAGAAAGAGTCTTCACAGCGGATGAAGAAAATTCATCTAAGTGTGTGCAACGGATGAAAGAATCCCATAGCGGATGAAGAACATACAGCGAACAACAAACAGCAAAAACACACAACTGTCCACAGCGGATGTTCAATCCACAGCGGATGAACATTCCACAGCTAACAACATCCACAGCGGATGTTCATCCACAGCGGATGAATATTCCACAGCGGATGTTCATCCACAGTGGATGAACATCCACAGCGGATTAACAACCAAGCATCCACAGCGGATGAACAACCAAGTATGCAAAGCGGATGAATAGTCTTCTCCACAGTGGATGAGAAAACCTCCACAGCAGATGACTTAATTCCACAGCGGGTAGCTTAGACACCTAGGGTTATTTATGTAATATTCGTTTACATAAGGGTAGTTCAGTAATTGTATATAGCTTTTGTGTATAGGCTATAAATTGCACACTACCCTAATCCTTTGTAAGCTTTTAAACAATCAATCAATCAAACAGTTATTATTATTTTCGAGCATTCAAACACACACAAACACACACACACTGATTTTATACACTTGAATCATGGGTTTCCGCACCATGGTTCATGTTTGTTGATTATTGAGAGATATTGAAAAAGGTCCTTGGGGGAATCAACTTGTTCATGTTGAATATTGTTCTAATATGTTCATGTTCAACATGTTGCTGTAAAGTTGATTTCATCAATATAATATATATATATATATATATATATATATATATATATATATATATATATTATATATATATATATATATATATATATATATATATATATGTGTGTGTGTGTGTGTGTGTGTGTTGTGTGTGTGTGTCACACCCTCAAAATCCACATGCGGGGTTTTACAGCGAGGCATGTGAACAAACCAGGATCTCAGTGATTAGTTACTCAGAACGACTCTATATGAAACATTCAAGCAAAATCAGAGTTTAAAACTTTAAAATAGTGCGGAAGCGTTCAGTAAACAAGACAAACCAAAGTAATGTAATGTAATGTAAAATGCGCAAACACGCGCCAACCGTTGTTCAAAACAGAATACACAATAATTCCAATAGCAAAACAAACAAATGTCCCGAACAATGTTGACCCACAAATGCTGACCCGTGAGTGCTCCTAGGCTTTTCATTAACCACGACCTGAGAATAGCATATTAAAAGAGTCAACACAATGGTTGGTGAGTTCAAGAGTTTGCGTAATACATAACAGTAACAGTTATAAAACATAAGGGTGCATTGAATTAGATAGCTAGTCTAAATTCACAAGAAATAATCGTAGTGATTTCTCAATCGAAGCTGACAGCGTTTCGTTTGATTGCCTCCCGTCACGACTTACTAGGTCGTAACACCATGTGTTAGGACAATATTGCACCCGTTTGACCTCGAGTCGCATAGGTGGGGCTTGTCAAACCCAGTAGTACTACCCAAGATTTCCCGCTAGTTCCAATATTAACGATCCGAAAGTGTGAGGACTTTCATAGTATATCGCACTACATTACACGATACACAACTTATGATCAATAAAGCGTTTCAGAACGAGTATGCTATCTCCCCCAAAAGAGAGTGTAAAATAAAGTGGGGCATGAACTCACCTGGTGTGCACACAAATGATATTAAAGCAAACTTGAGAGAGAGAGAGAGAGAGGAAAGACAACATTCAAAGGTTACCTAGAACATGTAAGTACATAAATATGTGTACACAGAATCATCAACATCCCTAAGTGCTTAAAAAACACATAGACCCAAGGTTCTAGAAAAACAAGACGAATTTGACCCAGCTGACCCGTTTGACCCGTTGGTGACATATTAATTGAAATCCCTTTTAATCAAGCATAGCAACTCATCCTACATGGTTATCATACAAGTTGTTAACGTATATCACTTCATCAACCACTTGTTCTACCAAGGTCATCATACAACTTAGATTATCATACAACTCATACGAATCTCAAGTAGTCAACATGCTGAACACAAATATAATTACATCACAACTAATACATCATACATAAAGTCTAATCATGCACAACATGCCATGTGAAGCCACTCACGACTTCAAACCCTAACCCTGCCAATCCTACTAAGTAGGGGCCTCAAATTCGAACACGTGTATGACGATCATCATCCCATCATCCAACAAGATTTATGTCAATCAACATACTCAGCAATGATCTATTACAATCCCACACATGATCCTATAATCTCCTAACATAATCCATCATCATGTATAATCAATAAGAGTACAATTTCCTAAATGACCAATCAAGTATCCACACAACCCAATTAACACATTCCACCTTATTAGACACCACCAAAAAAATTCTAACATGATCCTAACATCATAAACATGCCCAATTCACCATATCCAATGTTCCACACAAATAAAGTTTCCCTTTTGGGAAAGTAGTACCCAAAATCAATCTAACACCTAATTCATTCATGAATTTATCAACATCAAGCCTAATCAAGCCCATGCTATCATCTAGACATGATGACATTCATCAAATCACCATAATTCACAAATCTCATATTCAAAAGTTTCTACTTATAGCAACGTATGAACTGCATGATCAATTCATGGATTTCTTGCACAATAATCATAATCCAACGTTCATACAACATCATTAACATCACAACATCATCAATCTATCATCAATTCATCAAGTTCATTCACAAAAGTTACTATTATTAGTAAGGTATGAACTACGCATCAAATCACGAATTTCTTGTACAATCCACATAAACTATCATCAGTACTATCTAACTAACATCATACAATCAACAAACAATCAAGAATTTGACATTCTAAGCAAGAATCGAACTAGGGTTCGGCCAACCCAAGAAATCATGAAAAACTCATTAAAATCTAACCTTTAATCGCGTATTGGCCAAGAATTGAAGTTGCTAACATGTTATAATGCTTGGAACTAACCAAAATCGATGCTTGATGCTTGTTGTTGATCAAAATCAAAGTGTGTGTGTGTGGGGGGTGTCGCGGCCGAAAGTGAGAGGGAGGGGGGCTAGGGTTTTGATTTTTGATTAAATTTGGTAATATTAAGTTTTGTGGTAATTACAAAATAACCCTCCTTAATCAACTTTAGTAAAAATTAATCTTTTTGGCAATTTTTAATAATCTTTAACTACAAAATACAAGTATTATTAACCAACAATAATAATCATGTATAATTTCAACTAGCTACAAAACACATGAAATAAATATAACAAGTTGTCACGTTACAAGGTAAAATTCACAAATAATATGTAAAATTCACAAATCACATAACTACAAATTAATAATCAACATTATTAATCAAGTTATTATCAGATAATCATTGTTAATTATTATTAAGTCACTAACGTTTAACGACAACTAGTGTGTGCTCACGACACATGTATGCAAGACCTAACGAAACTAACGGAGTTTGGTAACGGAAAATTACCGGATGTCACATTATCCCCATGTTGAAAGAATTTTCGTCCTAAAAATTGCACTACATGGTTGAGTTACATCACTGGTCTACTGCATTGGCATAAAGAAATCGAGTGAGTTTCAAGTGAGTTGTCACATCATCCCCATGTTGAAAGAAATTTTGTCTCGAAATTTAATCAATACCTTCTCTGGCCGTCGTCATTGTTTTGAACAGCTGTGGATACTTAAGCTTCATCTGGTCCTCACGTTCCCATGTGAATTCCGGTCCACGTCTCGAGTTCCAACGAACTTTGACTATGGGTATCTTGCTTTGCTTAAGCGTCTTTACCTCACGATCCATCACCTCGACTGGTTCTTCAATGAAGCGTAATTGCTCATCTACTTGCACTTCCTTAAGAGGTACTACCATTGTTTCGTCCGTTAAGCACTTCTTCAAGTTTGAGACATGAAATACATTATGGATTCCACTCAGCGAGTCAGGTAGGGCTAACCGGTAGGCCACTGGACCTATTCTTTCCAAAATCTCAAATGGTCCAACGTATCTTGGATTTAGCTTTCCTCTTTTACCAAATTGAATCATGCCTTTCCACGGTGAGACTTTCAATAACACGTTGTCACCGACCTAAAACTCTAAAGGTTTCCATCGCTTATCCGCATAGCTTTTCTGTATGTCACGTGCTGCAGCCATACGGTTTCTTATCTGTACAATCTTCTCAGTGGTCTCGTGCACTAACTCGAGACCCATTAGCTAGCTATCACCAATTTCATCCCAGCAAACTGGTGATCAACATTTTCATCCATACAAGGCTTCAAAACGTGTTGCCTTTATGCTTGTGTGATAACTATTGTTGTAAGAAAATTCCACCGACGGTAGGTGAACTTCCCAGTTATTTCCAAAGGTAATCACACAAGCACGTAGCATGTCCTCTAATGTCTGTATAGTACGCTCACTTTGACCATCGGTTTGCGGATGATAAGCAGTACTCATGTCTAATCGCGTACCCAAAGATTTCTGTAATGACTGCCAGAAGTGCAATGCAAAACGAGCATCACAGTCAGAAATAATTGAGACTGGTACACCATGTCTCGAAACTATTTCCTTCAGATAGAGTCTGGTTAACTTGTCCGTTTCCTTTATCGCCAAGAAATGAGCGGACGTCGTTAATCGATCTACGATAACCCATATCGTGTCACAACCAGTAGGAGTCCGGGGTAGTTTGGTAATGAAATCCATTGAAATCTGTTCCCACTTCCACATAGAAATATCAGATTGTTGTAATAGCCTAGATGGTTTCTGATATTCCACTTTTGATTTCGAGCAGGCCAAGCACTTGCTCATATATGTAGCTACATCCGCTTTCATTTTAGGCCAACAGTAGTGCGCCTTCAGGTCATGATACATCTTTTCGGACCCAGGATGTATAGAGTACTTAGACTTGTGTGCCTCACTCATAACCAAGTCTCTCAGATTTCCATGCAAAGGTACCCAAAGTCTGTCCATGAAATAACGAACTCCATCCGCCTTACTGCCAACTGTTTATCCATTCCCCGTAACGATTCAGACCCAATGTTTTCTGCTTTCAGAGCTTCTGTCTGAGAATCTCGGATTTGTTCAGCTAACCGTGTGCTAATCGTAAGTTGCAAAGCTCGCACTCTTCAAGGCTTAGCAGTTTCCTTTCTACTCAGCGCGTCAGCGACTACATTAGCCTTTCCTGGATGATATTTGATAGCCCAATCATAGTCGTTCAATAATTCTACCCAGCATCTTTGCCTTATGTTCAATTCCTTCTGCTCAAAGATGTACTGAAGTCTCTTGTGATCGGTGTAAATAGTGCACTTGGTACCATACAAGTAATGTCTCCAGATCTTCAAGGCAAAAACTACCGCACCCAGCTCCAAGTCATGAGTGGTGTAGTTCTTCTAGTGTACTTTTAGTTGTCTCGAAGCATAGGCTATCACTTTATCATGTTGCATCAAGACACAACCAAGTCCTTGGATAGAAGCATCACAATAGACCACAAAGTCATCGCTTCACTCTGGTAATGCCAATATCGGTGTGCTACATAGTTTCTATTTCAACAACTGAAAAGCAGATTCTTGACTGTCACCCTATTTATACATTGTTCCTTTATGAGTCAAGGCTATGAGGGGTTGAGCGATCTTAGAGAATCCCTCAATGAATCATCAATAGTATCTTGCCAGTCCAAGAAACTGTCGTATCTCACTAGGCGTCTTGGGAACCGACCAATTCTTTATCGCTTCAATCTTTGCAGGATCAACATGTATTCCTTTCTCGTTAACAATATGACCCAAAAACTATACCTCACGTATCTAGAAATCACACTTGGAAAACTTGGCGTACAGTTGTTCCTTTTTGAGTAATTCCAAGATTAGACGTAGGTGCTCTTCATGTTCTTCCTTGGTCCTTGAATAGATCAATATGACATCGATGAACATAATAACAAATCGATCAAGATAGGGTTTGCACACACGATTCATGAGGTCCATGAATACTGCTGGTGCATTTGTCAACCCAAATGGCATGACCAAGAACTCATAAATGTGTACGGATTGCAGTCTTCGAGATGTCTTCCTCTCGGACTCTCAGTTGATGATAACCAGATCTCAAGTTAATCTTAGAATAATAGCTCGGTCCTTGAAGTTTATCAAAAAAATCATCTATACGAGGTAAAGGGTATCGATTCTTGACTGTAACCTTGTTCAATTCTCTATAGTTGATGCACATTCTAAAAGTACCATCCTTCTTCTTGACACATAAAACTGGTGCTCCCCAAGGCGACGAGCTCGGTCGGATAAACCCTTTATCCAACAGCTCTTGTAGTTGAGCAGATAATTCTTGTAGTTCGTTCGGAGCTAACCGGTAAGGTGCTCTCGCAATCGGAGCGGCTCCTGGAGTCAAATCAATCTGGAATTCAACTTGACGATGAGGTGGTAATCTAGGCATATCCTCTGGAAACACCTCAGGAAAGTCACGAGTGACAGGGATATCCTCTATCCTCTTTTCTTCTGGCTGTTTATTAGTAACGAGGGCTAATATGGCTAAGCGACCTTTCCGCAACAATTATGTGATTTCATGAATGAGATGTTGCCCATCACTGCACCACTTCTATCGCCTCTGACCGTAAGAATTTCTTCACCAATAGGGATTCGTATGATCTTCTCATGACATATGACTTCCGCCTGCTTGTTGGAAAGCCAATCCATGCCTACTACTACATTAAAACTCCCTAGTGTAACAGGCATGAGATCTATGTCAAAGGTATGACCAGCAAGTTCTATCTTGCAATCTCTAAGGATATGCGTTACGTGAATCTGCTTACCATCAGCTAATTCTACCGTATATTTAGATTCCAATGCTGAGGGCATATCACTTAAAAGACTACTAAACTTAGTGGAGATGAAACTTCTATCGGCTCCAGTGTCAAACAGTACAGTAGCAAAACGACCGTTAACAGAAAATTTACCAGTAACAGTAGTAGGGTCGTTTAGAGCCTCACCTGAACCGATAACAAAGACTCTCCCTTTTGTTCCACCACTGTTACCACCATTGCTGTTGCCATTTCCATTGTTGTTGTTGTTGTTGTTGTTGTTCCCACCGTTGTTTGCACCATTCCCATTCTTCCTCAACTGAGGACAATTTCTCCTGTAATGGCCCTTTTTCCTACATTCAAAGCAGCCTTTGGGTGTTTCCTGGGATTGTTGTGGCTTTTTCATTAGCTCGCCATGACAGTCTTTTGCTGCATGTCCAATCTTTCCACAGCGCTGGTATTTGAAGTTGTCACATCTGCCCATATGATGATAGCTACACCGGTTGCACTTTGGGAGTCTCCCTTCGTATCTGCTTGGCCCTTGGTTTGAAGGAGTCGTCTGGTTGAAGCTTCTTTTTTTGTCAAACCTCCTCTGTTGCTGATGATGTTGTTGCTGCTGAGGTTGACTGTTTGATGATGATCCCTTGTTGCCTGAGCCGTCCCACTTGCGTTTATTGTCGGGCACGCTTGCCACAGCGCCCCGCTTGGGTAGTTTGCCTTGCTCTACCGCTTGATCAGTAAGTTTGTGGGTTAGTCGGATCACCTGTTGAATAGTAGGGAGGTTTGTAGCAGTCACCATGCTCTGTATCTCCGGAACCAAGCCGCGTAGATAAAGCTCAATCCACTTAACCGGTGTGTCGATCATGCCTGGGCAAAGCATTGCCAACTCGTGAGACCTTGTTGTGTAGGCCTCAATCTCCAATCCTTCTATCTTGAGCTGCCAAAATTCGGCTTCCAGCTTTTGAACTTTTCTACGAGGACAATATTCCTCCATCATCATTTCTTTGAATTCATCCTATGGTAAAGCATTGGCGATTGCCTGACCAAGCATTTGTACTTGGGCATTCCACCACGAGAGTGTTGTGCCCTCAAGCTTCCCCATGGCATACTTTACTTGATCCACCGCTGGACAGTTGCATTTGCAGAAGACTGACTCGGTCTTCTCAAACCAACGTACGAGCCCTACAGCTCCCTCAGCTCCACTATACGTGTGGGGCTTGCAGTCCATGAATGCTTTATATGTGCACGCTGGCGGTCCTGTATTCAACGTTTCGGTTTGTTTAGTCTAATCAATTGGGTTAACCATCTAGTAGAAAAATTTATGCTGTTGATGACCAAGATCATCATTTACCTCCAAATTGGGTAGCTTGTGCACCAACCGCTGCTTGCACATGTTGATTTATCAGGGCAGCTAATTCAGCAGGGGTCATGTTTATAGCACCGGTACCACGACCACCGGCACCATGTCCACGGCCACGTCCACGTCCTCTACCTCTTGCGTCCATATTTCACTTTACATTCACAAATACAATAATGAGTAACATCCAACACATTAATCTCATTGAAGTACAGTAAATAATAAGAAATAATGAATTTACTACAACCACAACATTTATAACAAAAATAATAACCAAAGATAAATAAATTGTAAATGGTTCACAAAATATTCCATCAATGTCAAAATTTTAGTTTTTCAGTTGGGTGGGAAAAAACCCTTCCCACATAGGTTTCAAAGGAAAAAGAAACACCATATAGTCCAGGTCATAAGAAAGTGGAATCAATCTAACACGTCTGATCCATTGCTATCCTCTTCCATTTCCTCTGGATCTTCTTCCTCCGGGTCTTCCTCAGGCACTTCTTCAGGTTCCTCTTCCGGGTCTTCTTCCTCAGGGTCTACCATAGGTGCAGGGGCTTCAGCAATCTGAAGCGCTACTAGCTGTGCCTCTAGGTCAGCAAATCTATCATCTACCACTATAATCTGATGATCCTGCGCATTCATGCACTTGGTAAGCATTAGCACATTGCCTGCCAAAATATGATGCCCACTAATGGCCATCGAAAGTCACTCCTGGAGCGTCTCTTCCTGTAACCGTAACTGTCACATCTCGTATCGTAGAGCGGAGTTCTCATTAGTGAGTCCTCTAATATGCTGTCGCTCGGTGTCTAGCGTAGCCACCAAAGCTGCAATCGCCTGCTCGAGAGAGATGTCTAGGGAAGGAAGAGTAGGTGATGTAGAGGCTGTCGATGACCTAGTCCTAGGTCGGGTTGGAGCTACAGTTGGTACATGCTCCAAGTAAACCATGCGGTGTATATAGGTAGGATAGAAGTTCCAGTTCCGTGGAGGATCGCGCTCGGGTAATGCGAATGGCTGATCCCAATCCATCTCTTCAGAGGGGTAAGGATGTCAAGGCCAGTCTGATCCCCTATCAGGTATAGGAGAAGGAGGAGGTGACTCAGATCGTGCATGTCTCTTGCCTAGAGCTCTTGATGATGATGCCATGCTGCGAGGTACGTGATATGTATGCCAATGAGTATATAGTAACGAATAAGTGACGAGTAACTAACAAACTGTGTGGTTATAGTCTAGTGTGTACGCAACCTAGTTCCCTATAACCAATGGCTCTGATACCAATCTGTCACACCCTCAAAATCCACGTGCGGGGTTTTACCGCGAGGCGTGTGAACAAACCAGGATCTCAGTCAGAACGACTCTATATGAAACATTCAAGCAAAATCAGAGTTTAAAACTTTAAAACAGTGTGGAAGAATTCAGTAAACAAGACAAACCAAATTAATGTAATGTAAAATGCGCAAACACGCCCCAACCGTTGTTCAAAACAAAATACACAATAATTCCAATAGCAAAACCAACAAATGTTCCCAACAATGCTAACCCACAAATGCTGACCCGTGAGTGCTCCTAGGCTTTTCATTAACCACGACCTGAGAATAGCATACTAAAAGAGTCAACACAATGGTTGGTGAGTTCAAGAGTTTGCGTAATACATAACTGTAACAGTTATAAAACATAAGGGGGCATTGAAATAGATAGCTAGTCTAAATTCACAAGTAATAATCGTAGTGATTTCACGATCGAAGCTGATAGCGTTTCGTTTGATTGCCTCCAGTCATGACTTACTAGGTCGTGACACCATGTGTTAGGACAATATTACACCCGTTTGACCTCGAGTCGCACAGGTGGGGCTTGTCAAACCCAGTAGTACTACCCAAGATTTCCCGCTAGTTCCAATATTAATGATCCGAAAGTGTGAGGACTTTCATAGTATATCGCACTACATTACACTATACACAACTTATGATCAATAAAGCGTTTCAGAACGAGTATGCTATCTCCCCCAAAAGAGTGTGTAAAATAAAGTGGGGCATGAACTCACCTGGTGTGCACACGAATGATATTAAAGCTAAGTTGAGAGAGAGAGAGAGGAAAGACAACATTCAAAGGTTACCTAGAACACGCAAATACATAAGTACGTGTACACAGAATCATCAACATCCCTAAGTGCTTAATAAACACATAGACCCAAGGTTTTAGAAAAACAAGACGCATTTGACCCAGCTGACCCGTTTGACCCGTTGGTGACATATTAATTGAAATCCCTTTTATCATACAAGTTGTTCACGTATATCACTTCATCAACCACTTGTTCTACCAAGATCATCATACAACTTAGATTATCATACAACTCATGCGAATCTCAAGTAGTCAACATGCTCAACACAAATATAATTACATCACAACTAGTACATCATACATAAAGTCTAATCATGCACAACATGCCATGTGAAGCCACTCACGACTTCACACCCTAACCCTGCCAATCCTACTAAGTAGGGGCCTCAGATTCGCATGCTTGTATGATGATCATCATCCCATCATCCAACAAGATTTATGTCAATCAACATACTCAGCAATGATCTATTACAATCCCACACATGATCCTATAATCTCCTAACATAATCCATCATCATGTATAATCAATAAGAGTACAATTTCCTAAATGACCAATCAAGTATCCACACAACCCAATTAACACATTCCACCTTATTAGACACCACCAAAAAAATTCTAACATGATCCTAACATCATAAACATGCCCAATTCACCATATCCAATGTTCCACACAAATAAAGTTTCCCTTTTGGGAAAGTAGTACCCAAAATCAATCTAACACCTAATTCATTCATGAATTTATCAACATCAAGCCTAATCAAGCCCATGCTATCATCTAGACATGATGACATTCATCAAATCACCATAATTCATAAATCTCATATTCAAAAGTTTCTACTTATAGCAACGTATGAACTGCATGATCAATTCATGGATTTCTTGCATAATAATCATAATCCAACGTTCATACAACATCATTAACATCACAACATCATCAATCTATCATCAATTCATCAAGTTCATGCACAAAAGTTACTATTATTAGTAAGGTATGAACTACGCATCAAAATCACGAATTTCTTGTACAATCCACATAAACTATCATCAGTACTATCTAACTAACATCATACAATCAACAAACAATCAAGAATTTGACATTCTAAGCAAGAATCGAACTAGGGTTCGGCCAACCCAAGAAATCATGAAAAAATTCATTAAAAACTAACCTTTAATCGCGTATTGGCCAAGAATTGAAGTTGCTAACATGTTATAATGCTTGGAACTAACCAAAATCGATGCTTGATGCTTGTTGTTGATCAAAATCAAAGTGTGTGTGTGGGGGGTGTCGCGGCCAAAAGTGAGAGGGAGGGGGGCTAGGGTTTTGATTTTTGATTAAATTTGGTAATATTAAGTTTTGTGGTAATTACAAAATAACCCTCCTTAATCAACTTTAGTAAAAATTAATCTTTTTAGCAATTTTTAATAATCTTTAACTACAAAATACAAGTATTATTAACCAACAATAATAATCATGTATAATTTCAACTAGCTACAAAGCACATGAAATAAATATAACAAGTTGTCACGTTACAAGGTAAAATTCACAAATAATATGTAAAATTCACAAATCACATAACTACAAATTAATAATCAACATTATTAATCAAGTTATTATCAGATAATCATTGTTAATTATTATTAAGTCACTAACGTTTAACGACAACTAGTGTGTGCTCACGACACATGTATGCAAGACCTAACGAAACTAACGGAGTTTGGTAACGGAAAATTACCGGATGTCACATTATCCCCATGTTGAAAGAATTTTCGTCCTAAAAATTGCACTACATGGTTGAGTTACATCACTGGTCTACTGCATTGGCATAAAGAAATCGAGTGAGTTTCAAGTGAGTTGTCACATCATCCCCATGTTGAAAGAAATTTTGTCTCGAAATTTAATCAATACCTTCTCTGGCCGTCGTCATTGTTTTGAACAGCTGTGGATACTTAAGCTTCATCTGGTCCTCACGTTCCCATGTGAATTCCGGTCCACGTCTCGAGTTCCAACGAACTTTGACTATGGGTATCTTGCTTTGCTTAAGCGTCTTTACCTCACGATCCATCACCTCGACTGGTTCTTCAATGAAGCGTAATTGCTCATCTACTTGCACTTCCTTAAGAGGTACTACCATTGTTTCGTCCGTTAAGCACTTCTTCAAGTTTGAGACATGAAATACATTATGGATTCCACTCAGCGAGTCAGGTAGGGCTAACCGGTAGGCCACCGGACCTATTCTTTCCAAAATCTCAAATGGTCCAACGTATCTTGGATTTAGCTTTCCTCTTTTACCAAATTGAATCACGCCTTTCCACGGTGAGACTTTCAATAACACGTTGTCACCGACCTAAAACTCTAAAGGTTTCCATCGCTTATCCGCATAGCTTTTCTGTATGTCACGTGCTGCAGCCATACGGTTTCTTATCTGTACAATCTTCTCAGTGGTCTCGTGCACTAACTCGAGACCCATTAGCTAGCTATCACCAATTTCATCCCAGCAAACTGGTGATCAACATTTTCATCCATACAAGGCTTCAAAACGTGTTGCCTTTACGCTTGTGTGATAACTATTGTTGTAAGAAAATTCCACCGACGGTAGGTGAACTTCCCAGTTATTTCCAAAGGTAATCACACAAGCACGTAGCATGTCCTCCAATGTCTGTATAGTACGCTCACTTTGACCATCGGTTTGCGGATGATAAGCAGTACTCATGTCTAATCGCGTACCCAAAGATTTCTGTAATGACTGCCAGAAGTGCAATGCAAAACGAGCATCATAGTCAGAAATAATTGAGACTGGTACACCATGTCTCGAAACTATTTCCTTCAGATAGAGTCTGGCTAACTTGTCCGTTTCCTTTATCGCCAAGAAACGAGCGGACGTCGTTAATCGATCTACGATAACCCATATCGTGTCACAACCAGTAGGAGTCCGGGGTAGTTTGGTAATGAAATCCATTGAAATCTGTTCCCACTTCCACATAGAAATCTCAGGTTGTTGTAATAGCCTAGATGGTTTCTGATATTCCACATAGACATGATCACATTCATCAAATCACCATAATTCACAAATCTCATATTCAAAAGTTTCTACTTATAGCAAGGTATGAACTGCATGATCAATTCATGGATTTCTTGCATAATAATCATAATCCAACATTCATACAACATCATTAACATCACAACATCATCAATCTATCATCAATTCATCAATTCATCAAGTTCATGCACAAAAGTTACTATTATTAGTAAGGTATGAACTACGCATCAAAATCACGAATTTCTTGTACAATCCACGTAAACTATCATCAATACTATCTAACTAACATCATACAATCAACAAACAATCAAGAATTCAACATTCTAAGCAAGAATCGAACTAGGGTCCGGCCAACCCAAGAAATCATGAAAAACTCATAAAAATCTAACCTTTAATCACGTATTGGCCAAGAATTGAAGTTGCTAACGTGTTGTAATGCTTGGAACTAACCAAAATCGATGCTTGATGCTTGTTGTTGATCAAAATTGAAGTGTGTGTGTGTGTGTGGGGTGTCACGGCCGAAAGTGAGAGGGAGGGGGGCTAGGGTTTTGATTTTTGATTAAATTTGGTAATATTAAGTTTTGTGGTAATTACAAAATAACCCTCCTTAATTAACTTTTGTAAAAATTAATTTTTTTAGAAATTTTTAACAATCTTTAAGTACAAAATACAAGTATTATTAACCAACAATAATAATCATGTATAATTTCAACTAGCTACAAAACACATGAAATAAATATAACAAGTTATCACGTTACAAGGTAAAATTCACAAATAATATCTAAAATTCAAAAATCACATAACTACAAATTATTACTCAATATTATTAATCAAGTTATTATTAGATAATCATTGTTAATTATTATTAAGTCACCAACGTTCAACGACAACTAGTGTGTGTTCACGACACGTGTATGCAAGACCTAACAGAACTAACGGAGTTTGGTGACGGATGTCATAATATGTTTGAGTGAGAGAGTAAATTACATTTTTGGTCCCTGAGGTTATTAAAAATAACCATTTCAGTCTAAGGGCATTTTAGTCATTTAATTAGAAACTAACTAAAAAATCTAACTTTGTTAGTGTATTAGACTGAAAGAGTTATAGAATACAAACCATAGGGCTTGATTTGTTAGAAAATTCGTTTTTAAACTCAAATGGTTAAAATAACTAAACCACAAGGACCAAAATAATAGTTTATATGCTTGAGTTTATACTGTTATTCCATGTGATAATCCCCCAAAATTAGACTTTTATAATGATAAATATTGTTGTTCAATAAAATTCAATAAAGAAAAGAACAAAACTCTAAAAATTTCTAGGGTAAGCACGACCACGCACAAGAACAGCATGGGCATGCTGGCTAGGGTATCCAGGTTCCTCATTTCCTAACCGCGCATATGCTGACCAAGCCTAACCGCACACATTCCCTACTCGACTGCGTCCCCCGCTTAATGACAAGATCTAACATGTTAACACACAAAGCATGTTTTCAATCTGAGCAAGTAAGAAGAAAGTGACATGTAATCATGCACCAATAGGTGCATGGCCCTAGTTGTGTGACTACATATTTCATTTTTTATTAGACGTACATGATAGACTCTCTATAACCACCAAGCTTGTATGCACCATTCAAACACCACTTTTCTAACATTTTTAGTCTGAAATTTAGTGAGTTTTCTATAAAAATCATATGAATTCCACTTTGTTTAGTATTCCTTTTCGTATTAGTTGTAGTTATATTTTGAAAACATTTGGTGATCATAATCAATTCTAGTTTAACTTTTAAGCATTCATGTTTATATTGACCATCATTAACCATAATGTCTTGTATGATCATCATCAATTCTTGTGTTCTAATAACATGTTATGTTATTGTTAAAACAACATCATGTTTATCTTTGAATGAAGGCATGTATTCCCAACTATTAAAAACTTGTGACTAATCCGCAACAATAAAGTTTTCATTAACCAGTTGTAAATAGGTATGTGTATGTGCATCATCATAGCATTTGAACCAAGCAATTGGCTAATTACCCTATATATTTAAAAACCAGTTAGAATGAACAGTAATGTTTCACCTGTAAAGCATGTTGTACAACCTGTTTATGCACGCATAGTATTTACAGCTTTATGTACAACTGATTGATGCTTCTGGATCCACTTTTAAGTATGTTTGGGTTTTCTTTGATATCGTTTGTGTTTTTCCTAGAGAGAGAGGGTGGGGGTTTCGATGGTGGTTCACCGCCATATGTGCCACCGGACTTGTGGCGGAGCCGCCACCTTTCTACCACCTAATTCCTCTTACATTGGTTTTATTTTATAGATAGAGATGGGGGTTTCTGGTGGTGGTTTTGCCGAGAAGGGGGTTTCAGTTGGGGTTTTGCAGAGAAGAGGGTTTTGGTGGTGGTTTTGCCACTACTTATACCTCCAGTTTAGGTGGAACCGCCGTCGTGCTATCACATTCATTCTCTAATATCGGTTGTATTCTAGAGAGAGGGTTTTGGTGGTGGTTTTGCCAAGAAGGGGGTTTTCGGTGATGCTTTTGCCACCGCCTCTACTAAGGCGGAGCCGCCGCCATCCTACCACCTCTTCCTCCTATATATGACCCGCTGTTACTTTGCAAACTGAAAGATCCGTGGTGTTCCATCTGTTAAGTGTGATGTACAACCTGTTGATGCATGCACAATGTTTACTGCTTTATGTACAAGTATTTGATGCCTCTGGTCCCCTTTTTAGGTGGTTGATGAGGGGTTGGCTCTATTCCAGTGTTTTGCATGCTGTTCAAGAATGAGACTCTTTAAAATCATGCCTATCGCTGCCCGGAGGTGCCATTACCCATTTTCTCTACCTGCGGCGATAGGTCGTGTCGTCGAGGGATCTGATTTGTTGATGATGATGAGCATTACCTCGTCTGAGACATTGTTGTTGGGTTATTCATTGTTGATGATGAGGGTTACCCTATTTGAAACACGAGTTTAAATATGTTTTAGGTTTTACTTTGATCCATGATTTCTGTTGTTAGTTATTTGGTTAATCAGTTTGCAGGGATGTTGGTTTTTATTAGTTGGATGACTCTATCTTTGTTTTCTTTCCATTGTTGTGCTTTTGGTTATTGTGTTAACAGGGCTATGATGATGCACTAGAAATGGAGTGGGTTACATAGGTCTGGCCACCGTTTACGGATCATCAATGGTGACACATGTTCTGAGCCCAACCCATCAAACACGCGACGCGCGTTGGTGGAAACACCTAGTGTAGATTTAATTACAAGGAAGGAAACTGGGATGTCCACCTAATCATATATACCTTGACGAGTCATTGTCATTGTTATAATCTTGATATTATTATTTATTTATATCTAAGCTTGCTTGTGCAAGATTAGTTTACATTCATGGTATGGATGTCATAAGTTAAAAGAATACATGATATTTATACATATAAATTGACTTTAGGTAGTTAGTATGTTTATGCATATTAACTTTCCAAAGATGTTGTTAGAGTGGTGAATCCTGAAAAACAACAAGTCTCTTTTTATAAAGAATTTCATAATATTCAGCAATTCATTTAAAAGAAATGATCCTTGGTGGTTATATTGTAATCACTCATCATAGCTTTCAAATGGATGAGTTTGTGCTGTTGATGAGGACCGAGTTACTAAGTATGATTTTGTAATCTTGCCAAGCATTCTCATAAGTGTTGTTGGGTGCTACTTTGGGGGATCCTAATCTGAGATGACAACCTTTTATAAATTGTTATTTAAGTTATTTTAAAAATGATTTGTTTATCTTAATTATTACCAGAAATGTAAGGCTTTTTTTCAGGCAACCTCATAGTTGGATTTGGACATCAATTACACAAGTTCCCGAACTCAAAATTTCATTAACATATGCAGCGAAAATACAACATTGTCATGATTCAATAATTACATCAAACTATGATAACTTTAACCATCTATTTTCAACTATGCCAGGATGCCAGTCTCAACAATATGTCAGGTAGCTTACAATCCATGCCAAGTCATGCCAAATTCACAATTTATACCTGTAGCATACCTGTCAATCTAATATTCATACAAAAATCAGCGATGCTGAGTGAGCTCTAGGTTTACTTTATAAAATTACTATAACCGAACTTTATCGAAAACATACTTTCTTATACTGTAACCATACATAACACTTTATTGATTCTTTAACTGTTACTTTAATTTTACTTTATCTTTACTTTATATTTAGTTTATCATGAGCCTGTACTTTGTACAACACTCCTTTAGCCATTGCTCGTGTAAAACACGAGACTTTACTATCGCTTGCCATTACGCAAGACTCCTGTCTGGCTTGCAACACATGCAAGACTTCTGTCACTTGCCATTACGCAAGACTCCTGTGACGAGTCTTGAAATACGTCAAGTCCTCTATGCTTGAAAGACTTCTTTAGCATACTTTAATGTTTTCACAGCTGTGCTTTAACGGGTAACTATTCTTGAATTATTATTCAAGTGCTTTAACGTTTCATATGTGAACTTTACTATGTTTCTTTATTCTTTAACTGTAATATGTATGTCTTTATTTCTTTCATTAGCTATAAATTATTTATGTAAACTCTCTTTATCACACACTATACAAGGGCATCTATACAAGCATCAAGCTGTAAAACTATGGAATTACATCTATACGAGAGCTACCATTCACGCGATAACTTACTATACGACAACTGAAATTCGTGCGAGAACTTCACTATGCGAACACTATATCTCGTGCAAGAACTCCTCACATGATAACTATCCAGGTCGTGATAACTTGCCTCCCAAGTTTCATTCTTCGTGCGAGAACTATGCAGGGTAACCGTCTTAGGCGAGAACTATGCTTATTGTGCGAGAAAAATGCTTGTCACGCGAGAACTATGCAGCTTCTCGAAACTTCATCCCCAAGTTATCGATTCTTTAACTATTCAAACCCCCAAACACATACTATAACAATCTATATTATTATACTCTATCAAAACATTCATTAAGGTATGCATATTAGCCCCAAATCATGGAAAACATGAAAAAAGAAGGGTCTAGAAATCCCTTATGATATTTACACAAAAAGAACACCAAACTGAGAGCTTTTCCATCAGGAGATACATAATCATGCACTAATATCATTACAAACCATACATAAATGCATAAATACATTGAATGTCATCAAATACATACCTTAAACACCACCTTGCACCACTTTCTCTTTCTCTAAACACCTCATATGAACTTTTCACATGATATAGAGACAAATTGGTGTTCTAGCCTATTTATAGAGTCTCCTTTCTATTGCACGTGTTCTCGTGCAAGAACCTCCAGTCATGCAAGAACCTCCTTTCATGCGAGAACTTTACTTTCCTTTAGAAAATTCGGGGTCTATCCCCCTTATTTAGGTTTCATCCCCGAAACCTGCTATACATCAAACAATTAAGGATAATGTTGTCTCATTTCATCTTCGGATTCCCACTTGGATTTCGACCCCTTTATATGTTTCCACTGTACCAGGACAAGTGGGACCACCTTATTCCTCAATCGCTTCTCCTTCATGTCTATGATCGCTATGGGTTGTTCCATGTAATTCAATCTATCATCTATCTCCATATCTTCCAGTGGAACATGCGCGTCTTCGTCTGCTAGACACTTAGATGTGGTACGTGGAAGATAGAATGAATTCCACTTAACTCATCTGGTAGTTCCAGCCTATACACCACTTACCTCACACGGGCTACTATTTTAAAAGGCCCGATGAATCTCTGACTCAACTTTCCTCTCTTTTTGAATCTAATAATTCATTTCCAAGATAAAACCTTTAGCATTACTTTATCCCCAACACTAAAATCAATCGGTCTTCGGCATTTATCAGCAAAGGACTTTTATCTATCCTTAGCAGCTTTCATATAGGTTTTAATTTTGTTGAGTTTCTCGTTAGTAGCCTCTATAACCTCCATACTCCCTAATTCCTTCTACCCAATCTCGCCCCAACACACCGGGGTTCTACATTTCAGAACATTAAGCATCTCATACAGGGGCATTCCAATACTAGCATAGTAGCTGTTATTGTGTAGGAATTCTACTAATGGTAGGTGACTATCCCAGCTTCCACCAAAGTCTATGTTACATGCTTGAAGCACGTCCTCCAATGTCTGAATGGTCCTTTTGGATTGGCCATGCTTCTATGGGTGGTATGTTATGCTGATGTGAAGTCTGGTTCCCATAGCATCATTAAACTTCTTTCAAAATTAATATGTAAATCGTGTGTCCCTGTCAGAGACAATCGACACCGACACACCATGATGGGTAACTATTTCATTAATGAACAATTCAGCTAGTTGCTTTGAGTTATATGTCTCCCGAATCGGTAGAAAGTGTGCACTCTTCGTCAGCCTGTCGACTATAACCCAAATGGAATCATAACCTTTAGCTATACGAGGTAGCTTTGTTATTAAGTCTATGGTAACATGTTCCTATTTCCATTTGGGAATTTTCAAGGGTTGGATGTTCCTGTATGGCTTCTGATGCTCTGCCTTAACTTGAAGACAAGTTAAGCATTTCTCTACATACTTTGCTACATCGGCTTTCACTTCCGGCCACCAGTAATTCTTCTTCAAATCTTGGTACATCTTGGTGGTTCCTGGATGAATTGAGTAGTGAGTCTTGTGAGCTTCATTTAACACTTACTCCCGCAGACCTCCATGATAGGGAATCCATATACGCCTAAATCTGGTTTTGACACCATTGGTGCTTTCTTCCAGATTTGCGACCTGCCCTTTCTTTCTCTCCTCATTTACATGCTTGGGTTTCAGAGCTTCTTTCTAAGCTCCATAAATTTGCTTTATCACATTAGGAGTCACTATCAACTGATAAAATCTCAGTTGGATTGGCTCGTGATTCTCCTTTCGGCTTAGGGCATAGCCACAACATTGGCCTTTCCTGGGTGATAATAGATCTCATAGTTATAGTGTTTTATCAGCTCCAACCATCGTCTCTCTCTCATATCGAAATCTTTCTACTCGAAGAAATACTTTAGGCTTTTATGGTTTGTAAAAATCGTACATTTGACATCATATAAATAATGTCTCTATATCTTTAACGTGAATATCATAGCAGCCAGCTCTAGATCGTGGATAGTGTAATTGACTTTGTGAATCTTTAACTGTTGGGAAGCATATGCTATGACTTTTCCTCGTTGCATTAGGACACACCCTAACCCTTGATAAGAAGCATAGGAATAGACAACCAAGTCTTCATTCCCTTCCGGTAGCGTCAACACAGGAGCTTGTGTTAACCTTTTCTTTAGCTCAATAAACGCGTCCTCTTCACTTTCACCCCATTCAAACTTCACATCTCTTCTTGTTAGTTTAGTTAATGGTGAGGCAATATTGGAAAAATCCTGAATAAACCTCCTGTAATAACCTACCAATTTGAGGAAGATTCGGATTTCAGATGGCATTTTTGGCGAACTCCACGACATCACGGCTTCCACTTTAGTAGGATCAACCATGATCCCTTCTGGGTTGATCACATGACCCAGAAACTAAACCTCTCATAGCCAAAATGCACACTTGGAGAACTTCGCATGCAGGTTCTCCTTTCTTAGGGTTTCCAACACTTCACGGATGTGGCAGGCGTGGTCTCCCTTATTCTTTGAATAGATCAGGATATCATCTATGAACACTATCACTGATTTTTCAAGCATAGGTTGAAAAACCTTATTCATCAAGTCCATGAATGGTTTAGGAGCATTGGTTAGACCATACAACATCATGAGAAACTCATAATGCCCATATCACGTCCGAAACGCTGTCTTTGGGATATCTTGCTTCTTAACCTTTAGCTGATGATAACCCGACCTGAGATCAATCCTCAAGAACCAACTTATACCTTGCAATTGGTCAAATAGATGGTCGATCCTTGGTAACGGATATCTATTCTTTACCGTAAGCTTAGTTAGCTCTCTGTAATCTATACCCATTCTCATGCTACCATCTTTCTTCTTTACGAACCGCACCGAAGCACCCTAAGGAGAAATGCTCGATCTGATAAAACCTTTATCAAGAAGGTCCTGTAGTTGGGTTAGCCATTCATTCATCTTTGACAGAGCCAGACGATACGACGCTTTAGCAACGGGCTGAGCTCCTTGCACAAGGTCGATCTGAAACTCTATCTCCCAATCAGGCGGTACCCCCAACAAATCCTCGGGGAATATGTTAGGAACGGTACACACCACGGGTATATCTATCAGCTTCACTATTTTAGCTTTAGCATCTTTAACGTATGCCAAGAACGCTCTACACCCTCCCTTCATAAACTTTTCTGCCTTTATCATGGATATCACCTTTGGAATTTCACAGACTTTATAACCGTAGATCGTGACTAGGCTACCATCAGGCACTTTCATTTGAATCATCTTCTCTAGCAAACTATATTAGCCTCATAGGCAGCTAACCAATCCATACCCAACATAACTTCGAATCCTCTTAGGGTCATGACAAACAACCTAGCGGGGAATCTATGAACTTCCAGTTCTATGCTATAATCCTCTAAGGCCTCAATTATCTTAGTAGTCTTTCTAATGGTAGTTTCTACTTTGAATACGTGATCTATCTCATTAGCCTTACCATTCATCATATCACAGAGAGTAGCAACTATGAAACTCTTACTTGCACCAAAATCAAAAAGAACAAAAGCAAGTATGTTGTTAACCAGAAACATACCTAACACAACATCAGGTTTAGCTCTAGCTTCCTCCCTTGTCATCATGAAATCCCTAGCCTTGTCCCTTGGCTTGTCACTGGCTCTCTTCTCTTTCTCTGTCTCTTTTCCTTTAGACGAGTCAACCACTTTCACCTCCTTGCATTCTCGGTTGTAGTTTCCTTGTTTGCCATAGTTTTAGCACCTTATCAGATTGGGACAATCCTTGGAGAAATGCCTCATCTTTCTACATCTGTAACATAGGCTTAAACCGAGCCTGTATTCACCAGCACGCTTCCTCTCACATTCCAGGCATTCAACAGACGGTTCCACCTTCGTCCTCTTGATCTTACCATTAGACCACTCATTCTTTTCTATCTTCATACCACCAACCAACTCTTCTTTCCCTCATCCTCAATGGGCTCATAAGCAACCACATCATCATAGACTATCCCACTCAATTCCACCAAAGACTCAAAAGTCTTCGGCCCGCTTGCGTTAACATATGTCCTGAACTTTGAAGGCAGACCCTCCATATAGCACTTCATCCTTCTCTCCTCAGTACTCACCAGGTGTGGTACCAACCTGGCCAACTTATTAAAATAAGATGTGTACTGCTTGTGTGTTAGGCTCCCAGCTTTTAATCCCAAGAATTCACTTTCCAGCCGATCTATCTCATACTGAGGATGGAACTTTCTGACCACAAGCTCCTTCAGGTCATTCCACTTCAAATTCTTGAACTTACGAGGATCTTTGGTTTGCTTGATGGTATTCCACCAATGAATAGCTTCATCCACAAATGGGTGAGCTGCGAATTTCACGGCTTGATCAGCTCTACACTCACTGATCTCAATCACTGCCTCTATCTCAAACACCCACTAAAGAGTGGTAATAGAACCACCCTTGCCATCTAGGGATGGAGGATTTCACCCCTTGAAGATACAGTAAGAAAATATTTTAGCTAATTCCTAATCGGTCACATCCTCCTCATCCTTACCATCTTTCCCTGATCCTTCGCTTGTACCCTGACTTTCTTTCTTACTAGCTTTGTTCTTCGCCTCCGGTGTCCATTACTTTGTCACTTCTTTTAAAGCTTCAATCATGACCGAAGGCATGATGTCATGAAGAATCTTATGGACCTCTTCAGCAATAGCCTCTCTAACAACAAACTCCAAGGTAATCCTTTCTTCCGAATGATGAGAGTTTTCCACAGTAGCAGTGTGAACATAGTCCATATGCACATCATTAGCTATTTGCTTTTGGTTCCTAGTGACTAATGGTCTACCCTGACCCCACCACGACCACCTCCTCGAGTAGCTTTCCTTCCAGCCAGAACCTTCTATAAGATATGAAAACTAACGTTATCATTCCTGGTAATAATTTAGATCATGTCAAGTATTGTAAGTTTCTAGTGGCAGTGGCCAGTTGCAAATAACTACTTACTTTACTTTTCATGTCCCAAACAATCTCTATCCTGAGTCGCATCAGTTCTCAACCCTTATAAGCACTATAAGCACTATGAAACTTTATCATCATTAACATTTAACTTTACCTTCCTGGCATGAAGCTAGTAGCACTGGCATCCCTTAATCGATCCCATTCTTAGTTTGATTTTAGACATCAAAGCATCATATTCTCTTAAACTATGGATCTGATACCAACTTGTAAGGCCATTTTTCTAGGAAACCACATAGTTGGATTTGGACATCAGAAACATAAGTTCCTGAACTCAAACATTCATTACCATATGCAGCAGAAATACAACATTGTCATAATTCAACAATTACATCAAACTATGATATTAACCATCTATTTTCAACTATGCTAGGATGTCGGTCTCAACCATATGCCAGGTAGCTTCCAATCCATGCCAAGCTCATAATTTATTACTGTAGCATACCTGTCAATTTAATATGCATACAAAAATCAATGACGTTGAGTGAGCTCTAGGTTTACTTTATCAAATTACTATAACCGAAATTTATCGAAAACATACTTTCTTATACTTTAACCATACATAACATTTTATCGATTCTTTAACAGTTACTTTAACTTTACTTTATATTTATTTTATCTTTACTTTATAATGAGTCTGTACTTCATACAGCACTCCTCTAGCCATTGCTCGTGTGAAACACGGGACTTTACTATCACTTGCCATTACACAAGACTCCTGTCCGGCTTGCAACACATGCAAAACTTCTATCGCTTGCCATCACACAAGACTCCTATGACGACGCTTGAAATACTCCAATACCTCTATGCTTGCTAGACTTCTTTAGCATACTTTAACATTTTCACAGCTATGCTTTAACGGGTAACTATTCTTGAATTTTATTCAAGTGCTTTAATGTTTCACATGTGAACTTTACTATGTCTCTTTATTCTTTAATTGTAATATGTATGTCTTTATTTCTTTCATTAGCTCTAAATTCTTTATGTATAGTCTCTTTATCGCACACTATACAAGGGCATCGATACAAGCATCAAGCTGTAACACTACGGAATTACATCTATACGAGAACTACCATTCACATGATAACTTACTATGCGAAAATAGAAGTTCATGCGAGAACTTCACTATGCGAACATTATATCTCGCTCGAGAACTCTTTACGCGATAACTATCCAGGTCACGATAACTTGCCTCCCAAGTTTCATTCTTCGCGCGAAAACTATGCAGGGTAACCGTCTTAGGTGAGAACTATGCCTGTCGTGCGAGAACAATGCTTGTAGCGCGAGAACTATGCAGATGCTTGAAACTTCATCCCCGAGTTATCGATTCTTGAACTATTTTAACCCCCAAACACATACCATAACAATCTATACTTTTATACTTTATCAAAACTTTCATTAAGGTATGCATATTAGTCCCCAAATTATGGAAAACATGTAAAAAGAGGGGTCTAGAACTCACCTTATGATATTTGCACAAAAACAACACCAAACCGAGAGCTTTTCGATCAGGAGCTACATAGTCATGCACTAATATCATTACAAACCATACATAAACGCATAAATAAATCGAATGTCCTCAAATACGTACCTTAGAAACCACCTTGCACCATTTTCTCTTTCTCTAAACACCCAAATGAACTTTTTGCATAATGTGGAGACAAATGGGTGTTTTGGCCTATTTATAGAGTCTACTTTCTATCAGTCGCATGAGAACCTCCTTTCACGTGAGAACTTTACTTTCCTTTAGAAAATCCAGGGTGTTACATAAAACCATCTATTTTGTCAGCTAGACATTCATGAGGGTTTACTATAAATAGCTATCTTGTCTTTGTATGATACTTGGTTTCTTACCAATATATTACATAACCAAAAGGTATACTTGTCTATACATGTGTAGTTAGTATTTAAAACAACAATCTGTGTGAAATATATATTTATATACTACCTCATACGTGTTTTGTAAGCACACATTCGTTGTCCTTGAACATTTTTAACTTAACAAATAATTAATGTTGGTTTAACTAATATTAATTTTATTAATAATTTTGATTATTATTATGTGATTATGTGAATCAAGGTGATAAGTGTTATTTTATGATTTGCACTTCAACGCATGGTTATGTGAGTTATACGATACTCATGAAAGATGATTATTACTTGATTAACATTTCAGTTGTTGTGCATTTAAACCCTGAAGTTAAGTAAAGAAAATGATTTAAAAATATTATAAAGTAAGTGGTTACAATTTATAAGAACAAGGGGTGAATTACGAAAAGTTATTACCTAATATAAATAATCAAAACAAACCCTAATCCCCCACCATAACCCCCATTTGCAACCGTGAACCCCCATCCCCCTTCTCCCTTGCTATTTTGTTCAAGAAACATCCAAACACACTCAATTGTGCTTAGTTTGATCATTTCAAAGTGTTAGCAAGTTTGTTTGTGGATCAATGACGCGTATAAGGTAAGAATTATTAGCTATTTCATCATCTTTCTCACAAATGCTGATTATGAACAAACCCTAGTTCATTCTTGTAAAATAACTTGAATTGATGAAAATGAATGTCGTAGTTGTGATAGTTTGATATTGGTGTTGATGATTTACGTGGATTATGAAAGAAAATAGGTGATTGTAACGTCTAGTTCTTAACTTACTTAAATTAGAAACTTTAATTTCCAAGAACTTGGGATTTTGTGATTTTATGTTATTCTTGTGTTCTAATGATTTTTATGATCTATAATTAGCAAATAAATGATTATTTGATGATTATTTGGTAAAATTTGAGTTATAGGATGTTACTTTTCTGAAGAGGAAACTTTATGAACGTGTTTGATAAATATCAATGTTTTGAGCATGCATGTGACTTTAGGATCAAGCTAGATTGGCTATTGGAATCATTTAATGGTTTAAAATGCATTGGTTAGTTCATAGAGATGTTACTTTGGGAAATTGAATGTTCAAGTGCTTGTGTAGTTAATTGTTGATCTGATAATATATCATGTTGTATTAATGTTAGAAAATTAGGGTTTCATGTCATGATGATGATGTTTGATCAATATAGAAAGCTTGGATGGTTTTGCTAGTATAAATCATGTTTGAAATATGATGGTGAATATCATACACGCATGCGGATCTGAGGCCCTTACTTTGTAGGATTGGCAAGATTTATGAAGTGAAGTAGCAAGTTACTTCACATGGCATGTAGTGAATCGGTAAAACCCTTTGTGTGATTATATATATTTAAGATTAAATTCTGAGTGTAAAGTACATGTTGGTTACTCTTTGATATTCATATGTATTGTATGATAGCTTATGCGAGTATAATAGTCCTATTAGTGTTTAGGATTCATTATGTGCTATACGAGAATGATTTGAGTTAAACTTATAAATATTTGGTTTGTTAAATATGAACGAACATGATTTCACTTAGCATGTCACTGACGGGTCAAACAGGTCAACTGGTTCAAACTGATCAATGTTTTTAAAATCACATAAATTAAATGAGATTGATTGAATGTTTAGGGTTTGTTAAACTGTCGTGTCCTGCACGTACTTATGTACTCACATATTCTAGGTAACCTATGACGGGTTGTCTTTCCATTCCATCATTTGATTTGTACTACTTCTTTCTTATGCTTCAGGTGATTTAGGGAGAAAGCATACTTTTAAACGCTTTATTTTTATAAGTGGTGTATGGCATAAACGTAGTGGAGATTACCATTGAAAAGTCCTTACTCCTTTGAATCGTTAATTAAGAAAATTAGCAGGTAATATTAGGTAGTACTATTGGTTCTGACAAGCCCCACCTATATGACTAGAGCTCAAGTGGGTGCAACATTGTCCTATACGACTAACACATTGTCACGAGTTGCTAAGCTATGGAGAAAGGCAAACAAACGAACACAGTCAGCTTCGATTGTGAAAACACTATGGTTATTGCCTATGATATAGACTAGCTATCTATTTTAGTACATATTACTTATGTTTTATAAATGCAACTGTTTTTTCTTGCTTACAAACTTATAAACTCACCAACCTTGTGTTGACTTTTTAGTATGTCTATCTCACATAGCTAGCAGCAGGTGCATGTAGAAGCATGGCACGAGCCATGCATCATACAAATATTTTTATAAACAGTGGTTATGCATTATATTTTAACTATGGTTTGGGCGCATATTTTGAGCATTTACATTCATAAATTATGATTTTAAATATTTTAACTTACGTTTTCATAGTATTTTAAAACTTATAAACTCTGAGGTTTATTTTGAAAACTCATTTAGAGGTCGTTTAGGGTAACTAATGACTTGGATTCTGGTTTTCTCACACGCCTCACAGTAAAACTTTGCACATGAATTTTGAGAGTGTGACACCATTCTCCCTAAATGGTGAGGATGATTTAGATTCTTGTTAGAAATTTAATAGGATTAATATAGGTTTATTTAAATCCTAGATACTCGTAATAAGATGAAGATAGATGTGTATTGTTACTCTCAAGAGATAATTACCCAGATAGATAGATGTTGGCTATCTATAATACCATAACTTAACACTTAGAAATATTAGCCGACCCTACCCCCTATTAATACCATAAGTGACCGATAAAAAGAGAGGGAAAGATGGGCTAGAAAGAGGAAGCCGAGAGATAGATATGGGTTGATTTTTTTAAATGGGTTTTTGAGATTTGTGATGGTTTATGGTTGATTTGAAATTTGTTTTGTTTTGTGGGTATTCCGTAGGTAGAATACACCTACCAATCATTGAATCCGTAAGTTTGATTTACGGAATCCAAAGCTCACTCATACAGTTTATTTGATTGTTTGTTGACCGTGTGTGGAGGAATGACTTATTTAAATCCACTAAAGCCATTTACGGATTTAATTTTTCTTATTCTGTAAATTCAATTTACAAAATCTTTATCTACCTATGACACTGCATCCATAAACAAAGGTTACGAAACCCCAACTCACTCCCCAAGCACATATTTCACCTAACTCATATAATTTTTTTTTATTCTAGGCGTTTGATTTCTACCACATATTTCACCTACCACATATTTCACCTACCTCATTTGATCTTTTTATTCTACACATTTGATTTGTACTTTATATTTACTTTTTAGTTGCTCTAAATTTAAAGTAAGATGAAGCAGGATGTTGATAAAGATAGACATGGTATTTCAATATTAGACAAAACTTGAGTAACAATAGATAATAATCAAGTTTAAAAACAAAAATCATTATCTGATAAAAATAAAAAAATTCATATGCATAAACTAAACTGATTTTATACATTATCACTTAACTTTTTAACATTAACAAAATTAAGAGTAACATTCACTTTTGCTCCCTGTGGTTTGGTCCAAATAACAGTTTTCATCCAAACATTCAAAATTGTGATTTTACTCCCTGTGGTTTATAATATTTCTCAATTAACTCCAACCTATTAACACCGTTAATTTTTTCTGTTAATTACAAGGGTATTTTGGTAATTTTAGTAATTAGGACTAAAAATATAATTTATTAAAATGTTTTTATTACTTATAAAGGACTATTTCTGTAAATACTTAAAACCAAAAACATACCACCAATAGCCTCCCAACCACCACCCAACCATCCTTTCCGACCACAACCTTCCCCGTCAGCCACTCTCACCAGCCGCAAACCCACCACCCTCACCACACTTCTCTGCTGGATACCACGATAGTACCTCTAACACACACCACCAACAGTCGCCTACCCACCACCGAGTACCAACCAAACTCGATCTAACACCACCAGTTCCATAACACTATCAACCATCGGGCCTTATAGAACTCCGGTCGTACCACCATCACCATCGATCACCACCCCCATCATCACCATTGGTCACCCCCATCACCATCGCCATACCAAAAACCACCCCCACCATCACCATCAGTCGCACCACCATACCAACAACCATCACCACCGTAACCTTCCCTCATCAAAATCAAACCCTAATTGAAGTCAAAATACCTCAGATCTCCATATCACTACCATGGATCTACATCTGAAGTTGGTTTGTTTTAGAAAGAATCTAACAACAAAAAACCCTAAATCAATTTGGATTACAATGGTAGTGGTGCGGATGATGCAGATGGCGATGGTGTCGAGATAAGGATGACGAAGATGAAGGTGGTGTCGAAGGGGTTGTGGGTGGCAGTAGTGGTGGAGCTAGCGGTGGCGGACTTGGTAGTGGGATTCGGATGAAACGAGGGACAAAGGGAAAGAGTGGTGCGAAGGTTTCTTGTTTTGGTGTGGGGGTCCGATCTAGGGCTGCAAAGGTGTGGGGGAGGCAGTAGTGTTATGGTGGCAATGGTGGTGGTGGTGGTGTTATGATGGATGAGGAAGAAGGATATGATGATAATGGATGATGATGTATACATGTATATTAAATTACACATTAGCCCTTTATTAGTTTGAGTTACACAAGTGGTCCTTAATTATGAAAAGACCAAAATGTCCTTCCAATCTAACAGTAAAAAAGTAACGGTGTTAGTGGGTTGGAACTAACTGAGACAAATTACATATCCCAAGAAGTAAAATCGCAATTTTGAAACGTTTGAATGAAACCGTTATTTGGACCAAACCACAGGGAGTAAAAGTGAAGTTTACTCTAAAAGTAAATTATAATATTATGGTTTTTCCTTTTAGTATTATACTTATTTAAATGAATTTATATGTTCCAAATGTACTTTTAGACTGACCAAATATCTTCCAAGACCATCATAAGGTTTAAGTAGATTGGTTAAAAAATAATATGAACTGCTTACAAAGTATTTGTACTTTTTTTACCTTTTAATTATTTAAGTTTATTTTGTAGGTTTAGGTTGATTTTGGTTGTCAAATAGGTCTATTCTTTAGTTGTTTTGAGATTAGCTTTAATATATGTGTATGTATATGTGCGTTTGGTTAGTTGTTGTTTGCAGTTAAATTTTCCAAGCTAATCTCAGAATGTCTTCTTCTTCATCATTTATACCATTCCTTGTTAAATTATATGGGGGTGTTGCTGTTTCATACCAATATGGGGTTGTTATGAGTGACAAATCATAAAATCATGCTCGTTTGTTATGACTTCCAAAATATGCTTTTTAGATTTTGCTGATCTTGTAGGTAGTTATGTGGAAATTGATAGATAATCACTGATAATATATTATGAATTTCATGGAATTTCAGAAATGTCATATATTAGAGGAGATACGGGTATGAAGATGATTTATCATCTATCTAGAAATGTTAGAAAATACATAGTATCCAATAGTTCGTAGTTATGAACAGAGTAGTTGTACGGTTCTTTTATGAGCTTCTTTATCTCAAGTACCAAGAGTTCATTTCCATCAAATGGAATCTAAAAATGATGCTAGTATGTCAACATACACCAATTTAGAAGATACCCATGTGCAGCCGGTGGATAACAATGATGAGGGCTTTGTATCCGACAATTCTTCCGAAGGTCATAGTATTATTGTTGTTGTTGTTGTTGTTATTATTATTATTATTAGTACTTTTAGTATTATTACTTTTATTATTAGTAATATTGTTATTCTAATGTATATATAAAATTCTGAAGGTAATGTTACTGAAGAAAAAGAGGAAGGAGAAGAATCAAAAGACGATGCTGCAAACCCTCAAATATCCGAATAACATAGTTTTGAGGTTCATACTAGATTCTCTAATGGTCCTATTCAAGATAATGTAAATGTTGATGGGTTGGAGGATTATATTCCCCTTGATGAATACGATGAAGGTGACATGGTTTTTTGGAATGAAGAATTAAATGAAATCTATCTTGTAATGTAGTTTAAATCCAAAGACCATGTCATTCTCAGTGTTCATATGTGGAACAATGCCCAAAACCGAAAGGCTTATGTGGTTGAAAGCAAACCTGCATCATGGATAACAAAATGGCTTAGCATAAAACCTTCTAAGAATTCTACAAATTAAATCCCCTCGTTATGTCGTTCGGTTGTAAAGGCTGTAAATATAAGCACATAGGTATTTCAGCACCGTGGTACGCAATAACAACTGTTCACTAAGATCAAAAGAGGTTGCGGAGCATATATTTGCATAAATCCATACAGATGTCTCATTTCCTGTGAAATAGATTTGAGCTTTTATTAAAGAAAAGTTGTATGTTGATATCACGCATTGTAAGACTTGGATGGCTAGAAGAAAAGCTATTGAAAATATATATGGTAGTTGGAAAGACTATTTCAATATGTTGCCCATATATGTTATAGCATTACAGACTTCTAATTTGGTTACTGTTGTATAGTGATTACATCATTCACACGGTCCAGCGAACTATGCAATATTCAAATATGTGTTTTGGGCTTTCCATCCTAGTATTGAAGCTTTCTAGTATTGCATTATTGTTATCTCCATAGATGCCACTCATTTAAAAGGACCTTACAGATCAAAAATGTTAATTGTGGTTTCAAAAATGCAAGTAATATGATTTTTGCAAGACTGGTGAAGGGGAGTAATGCAACAGTTTCATAAGGTTGGAGAGACGAGAACACTTAACAAATCAAATAGTAAACCGGCTAATGAAACAATGAACACAAGTAAAGAACATAAGTAGATGGTTTTAAAGAATGATGTATATTGCTCTCAAGTGTTTTACAAATGTTAGAAAGCTAGGTCCTAAGGACTGCTACCTGAGATACTTTATACTACATCCTACAACCAACCATACTTTAAAGGCAAGCTAGAACACTAATCTAGACAACAAGATCAATTTAAAGTCAAAAACCAGATTGCCTTTTGACTAGTGACTATGACATGTCATAGCTCATATCCTTATCTATTACAAAAAGGATAAAAGTATAAAGTAGAAAGTTATAGACTCTAAGACCTTAATCTACAGTTGACAAAAGTATGGACTTATCAACAACTTATATAAGTTGGTGAGTCTTCAGAGATGGCATCGAAAAGTGGTTCATCTTTTGTCAAAAGTATGTCAGAGAAAGCATGTCTTCTCTGTCTTTGGAAGAAATCAGTATCTTGGTTTCAGAAGACTTTGTCCTGAAGCTTCAGAAGACTTCATCTTTGGCTTTGGAAGAAATGGTCTTTTGGCTTTGGAAGATTTGATACTTAGTGAATTTCATTAAGTTGTACCAAATCTTTCGAAGTAACTTATTTTGTACTTCAAAATGTATGCTGAGAGAACTTTGGTTGAATCAGCCTCTAAGTATAACTCCTACAAACTCCCCCTAGGCTGATGCTACCAAAACTGGAGGATAAATTTAAGTCTTGATCTTTATCTGTTGACAATCCTCATCAGAATCAAGACCATTCCCTTCATCATCAGTTGGTCATGATTCCTTAAATTCTTAAAGTATCATCTCCTATCATAGAGATCATGCAGAGGAAGGTCAAGCATGTTTTGCCAGAAGTACACATCTTGACCCCATTGATCTCTAGTGACATACCATCTGTCTGGGTTAGTAGCAAAAACCCAAGACAATATAGGTCTCTCTATAACAAGAGGCTCTACTTGAATTGGAGTTGGATGAGCAGCTTCTTTTTGATCACCCTCAGGATGTTCTAACCCATCCTAAGGTGCAGAGGTGGATGCCTTGGACTTTTTCTTGTCCCTTCTGATGGCCATCCTCTTCCTCTTTCTGTATTTTAACTGAGGAGGTTGGTCTTGAGTACCGGATGTTCCTTCTTTGTCCTTATTAGTTGGGTCCTTTTCCTTCACAGGTTCAGAAGGAGAAGGATCAGGATCCTATTATGGGTCAGAAGATGAAGCTGGTTGAGATGTAGCACTACGTCTAGGTTGTGTTGTCTCTTGGGGTTCAACCTTGACCTCAGCTTCAGGTGTAGCCTGACTTGGTAGAGAATACAAGTCTACCAGCTCACCATTCTTAATCTTTTGCTTGATCACTCTAATATGCTCATCCATAGTGGATAGAAATATTGGACTAAGTCTCCTTCCGGAGAACCCATACACCTTCAAGAAGCTCATCATCTATAGTCTGTCAGCAGACTTCTTCTAATTGGTTCGGATGGTGGCTCTTGACTTAGCAGCCTCTTCCCTCATCTTCCTCTTAGCAGCCTTTTATTTGTTAACACTTCTTGTTCAAGCTGTTTGAGGTACTCAAACTCTATGTATTCATATGACAAGGGAAGTAGGTCTGCTGCCTAATAGAGGCATGTGGCACTCAGGTAGGTTATCATCTTTTCTCTATCTTGTTCCCTAACTACCTGAGTTTCTTGTTCAGTAGCCACAACCTCTGCTTTAAGGCTTTCTTGAACTGGAGAGAGGGTATGAGCTTTGTAAAGTCTTTTTCTTTTTCGTTCTTCCTTAATCTTAAGGAGCAACTCTATAGCCTCAGCTTCCTTCCTCTCTTTTCACACTTTAGTATCAACCAGTTAATTTAGTTCCTCCAAGAGAAGAGAAATGATTTCATCAATGTTGTAGTTCCTTAACCCCAGATAGTTCAATCTAGCAGCCCTTAACTCATCTTCGTGAGTGTTGGGTCTGAAAAGGATAGTCTATATTATCAACACAGTCAAAGTCAACAAATGTCAACGTCACTGTCAAAGTCAACGCAAAAGTCAAACAGATGGGTTCGAGATGAAGAACCGAGTCAAGACGTGGAAGATAAATGACTAGGAGTTTATTGTTAATAAATATATTTTGTGTCAACAAAATATATTTATTTATGTTTTAGTCTCTTTTATATTTTATATGTCTTTTATCTAGTTTGTCTAAGTATAGGGGGCTAATTTTCATTAAGTCTAATTGTCATTAGACTATATATAGCTAGAGTTATTAGAGTGTTGTCAAGCTTGAATGAGCTAGATTTGAGGGTTTTCATGTAAACAATATCTTATGCAAATCAATATAGATCAAACAAGGGTTTTATTGAATGTTCTTGAGGTGTTTATCTTGTTCATCCTTATTTTATAGTGTTTGATCTATTTTGTACACAAATATCATTTATATTTGTGTTTTTCAGTGGTATTTGTTTGTGTTTATCAATCAATTGCACTGTTATATCGATCTAGAGGACCAACACTGAGTGTTTGGCCTGTGGGTAGCCCTGATTGCAGCTTGCATAAAGCTTGAGGTCTTACTTGCTCTTTGTCCCCTTTCCTTCCTCTTCCTCTCCATTTTCTCCTCCTCAATCTCCTCAGAGGTTATGATCCTCTTCCTTTTGTCAGTCACAGGCCTGTGTGACTCATGGTAGAGAGAGCTTTGGCCTTCATCACTTGGTGTAGCACTTGAGCTCTGGCTAGGGAGAGGCTGTGAGACACCTTCACCAGCTTGTGCCTCACTAAGGGTACTGGGTGCTGAAGCAGTTCCTGTCTCAAGGTTCACAAGTTCAACTGCTGGGCCTTCAACTGAGGTGTCCCCTTCGAAGCTAATTTTAGGCTCTGCCTTAATATCCAGTTGACCAATAGTTTTGCCTGCTAGCCTCTGTTTATATAGGTAGGATCTTCTTTTGAACTCTTCAAGCACCGTTTGCTGATCCTCTCAGCTAACCTGTCAACTTTCCTGTTATGACTTGGGTTGGCAAGTGGCAAGTCAACTAGAGAAAATTTCTCATAGAATCTCAGGGTTTTGAAAGTTGAAGACTTCTTGTTGCCCATAAGATCTAGAGAGTACCAGGGCTCTTCATTCAGCATCATACCTCCATCCTACTATTGGATTTTCAATAGGGTAGGATGGGGTAGACATAGCCTTTGGAATTCCCTCCTCAAATAGGCTTTGAATCAGGGCATCCACATCAATGTGGGCCTGAGGAGGTTATTGAGCATGGAAAACTGCAAGTGAGGATGGTGAGGCCTATATGTTCTTACTCTAGGCAGAACTCCAAGGTTCTATGATTGCAGGTAGGACTTTCTCCCCCTTTTTGGTAGCATCACACTCTTGCACAGTGGAGCTAAGGGTTAGGTCCACCACATCCATAGGTTCTTATGGACCCGGTTGAGTTTGCCTAGCAGGTCTCCTAGCTAACCTGCCCTTGAGATCGATGATCTCAAGTTGCTGATCAATAACCTGCCTTTGCAAGGTAACTACCTAAGATTCCAGGTGACTTACCTTTGAAACTAAATAGGTGCAGGTTTTAGACAGTTTCTGTACCTTTAGTTGTATACTCCCCTCATATTCATCAGAAGAATCAAGGGGGGATGAGAGAACATAACCAAAGTCAGCTCCCTCACCACCAGATTATGGTTCTTGGCTGCTGGATTTCCCTTGCTCCATGACAGCTTCAAGAGAAGTGTCAAGGGGCTAAGTTACCATGGTTGAGTTCTTAATGATGTAATCACTTGCAAAAGTGAGAGCCTCTTCCATATGGACTTCTTGAACATGTTCAGGAAAGTCCACCTCAGTTAGGGTTGGATGTGGGCTAGATATGGGTGTTTCAAGAGCACTCATCACCCCATCAACACACTTATCAAGAGAAACTTGATCAAATGAGTGTGTGACATCATTGATGTTGTCTTCAGTGGATAGGTTGTCAACATAATGAAATTCTTGATCACTTTCACCATCTCCATCTCCTCCTATATTAGAAACCCTTTGATTTTAGTTTTGTGCCTTAGTGCTAGAATTTATAGGCACCTCAGATGTATCTGCTGAAGAGTTTGTCATGGTAGTGCTAACAGGATTTCTAACTGTAGGGTTTGTTACCACTGGAGTTAAAGGAATGCTATCACTTGGTCTTCTTATCTCAAATATTAGGTCAGAATCTCCTGTTGATAAGCTACATGTGGATCCTAAAATATCTTCACAAGATTTGTTAAAACGGTTGGTAACTAAATCAAGATCAAATAGCCAATTTGGACCAGAACCTTTCACACTGGGTGTATGCTCATTGAAGGTCACATTGGCTGACTCCTCAACTACTCTAGTTCTGAGATTGTATACTCTCTAAGCCTTAGCTTGGGAAGAGTATCCAATAATTTGTCCATCATCTGACTTCTCAGCAAATTTGGCTATCTGATCTTTGGTATTCAAGATGGTGCATGGACATCCAAATGACCTGAGAAAACCAATGAAAGGTCACCTTTTATGCCACAGTTCATAAGAAGTCTTACCATGAGTCTTGACTACTTAAACTTTGTTTTACATATAGCAGGCAGTGTTGACTGCCTTTGCCCAGAAGGTGATAGACAGTTTAGAGACAGAGAGCATGGTTCTTGCAGCCTCAATAAGTGTCTTGTTTCTCCTCTCAGCAACACCATTTTGCTGAGGAGTCCTAGGAGCACTATATTATCTTGTACTACCCTTTTCATCACAAAATGTATCAAGGATTTGGTTCTTGAATTTAGTTCTTTGATCACATCTTATGATCTTGACCTTGTGAACACATTGATTCTAAATTTTCAGAATGAAGTTCTTTAATATTTCAGGGGTCTCATCCTAGTTCTAAGAAAGAAGACCTAAGTATATTTTATGAAGTCATTTGTAATCACCAGGTAATATGAAGTTCTTCCTAAACTTATTACACTGGTTGGGACAAAGAGATCCATATGTAATAGGTGTAGGGGAGTAGTGATAGAGTTCATTTCCTTTGGCTTATGAGACACTTTGTGTTGCTTCCCTTTCAGGCATGCAACACAATGATCATCACTTGTAAACTCTTTTTTTGGCATTCCAGTTACCAAATCATTCTTAATTAATTTATTCATGTTCTTAAAGTTTACATGGCACATTCTTTTATGCCAAAGGAAGGACTCATCACTATTGGCTTTAGATAGAAAGCAAGAAACTTCTCCAGATGGGGAGGTTTTCTATAAATCCATATTGTACATGTTTTCTTTCCTGGAGCCTCTGAGAAGGATATGCTCTTGAGGAATGACCACCCTGGGCTTGAGAACAATGCACTCATGCTCAGTGAAAAGCATGTTATGTCTCTGGTCACAAAATTGGGATACACTCAAGAGATTATACCCAAGCTCCTTAACATAGTTTACCTTCTCAATGTTAAGCTTACCATTTGTGACCCTACCCCTTCCTTTAATATAACCACCTGATTCTCCTCCAAAAGAAACTGGCCCTCCATTAATTTATTCAAAGTTCTAAAGCAAAGAGCCATTGCATGTCATGTGCCTGGAATAGCCACTATCAATGATCCATACATTTCCTTTGGTCTTCGATTGTTCCTACACATAAAGAGATGGTTAGTTACATTTGGAAACCCAAGTCTTGTTGGTCTTGGGCTCATCAAGATGAACTAAAGATAGTTCAACAGTTATTGATCCTATATTCAATCTTTGAGAATCTTTGGTTGTTGTTGATGAAAAAACTTCAGTCATATGGTCTTCCTTCATCTTCCACACCATCTTTGGAAGACTAGACTTGACCTTTAAGACTTCGGAAGTTTTGACAACTTCGGAAGTTTTGGAGATTGAACCTTCGGAAATTTTTGCATCCACTGCAGCAGACTTCAGTGCTTCGGAAGTATTCCTTTCTTCCAAGACCAGATTTTCTTCTGAAGGCAATTTTCCACTTATCTTTTTCTTGATCACCTTGGAGCTTGCGAAGGAAAGTGATTTTCCTTCCGAAGCTATCTTCTTCTTCTTCCTCTCAGAAGTCTTCTTCTTGTTCATGTGGATGGTACTCTTAGGATTGTAGATACAATCCTTAGCAAAATGAGTAGCACCACCACACATGATGCATTCAGGTGGCATACTTCTGAGGATCTTCTTATGAGGAGAAGGTTGAGCTTGACCTCTTTCCACTTCCTTCTTCATCTTCATAGATGATACAGCAGGTTTCTAAGGGTGAGGCTTGCTCCTGGAACTGGATGGTTCAGGCTGTGCAGTAGTGGTGCACATTTTATAAGCCTTCTTCTCTTGACCAGGATGGTTTGAACTTGAACTAGAATCCCTAGTACTAGAGTCCATAGTTAAGTCTTCACTTGGGCTTTATTTTCTTTTGGCTATCCTGATCAAGTTCTTCCTAGTTGACTTGGTCATCCTTGGTTCTTTCTTCTCTCCAGGAGGATAGTGACCCTTCTTAGGATGATCCTTCTCACTCACTACAGATTCATCCTTCATTATCTCCTCTTCATCTTCATCCTCTTCTTGGATAGGGTTAATAAGGGGCAGCTCATCTTAACTAGTTCCACACCTTGGAGATCTTACAAATAGTAGAGTGTGTGGAGGAGCTATCTCACTTAAACCCAATCCTTGCCTGTTCTAATAAAAAATCTTTGCATGCATGGATGAGGATATGGTGTTCTTGAAGGTTTCCACTACAAGAACATATTTTTCCACCCTGGTTTTGCTGATCACAAGCTCAGCCTGGCATTCAGTTAACTTGGTAATGATATCTTTGATTTGAGTCCTGTAATTTGTGTGTTCATGCTTAAGAGTTGAAATTTGTATGCTCATAATTTGTGAGATCTTTTAGTTGACTTGGCTTCTCAGATCTGAGAGATGTATCAGTGTAGCTTGGTTTGGATGGTGCTTGGCCACTATTAGTCCTTGGTACCTTGCATTCCCTAGTAAAGTGTCCCATATGGTTACAATTATAGCACTTCACTTTGCTTTTATCCAGTCCAAAATTTCCACTAGATACATTGCTGGGAAACTTTCTCTCGGTTCTCTTGTAGAACTTCTTGGCTCTATGAGTGAGAAGAGCCATTTGTTGGACTATCTTCATATCCTCCAGGTCATCTGGATGGATACAATCCAAGTCTTCAAGAGTGAAGAGAAAGTTGCCACAACTTTCATCAGCAGACACAAAGGCTTGAGATAAGCTTGTCTCTTGGGATGCGCTTCCTTGGATGTAGCTCTCCCTTGGTGTCTCAGGGAAGGTGATGAAAGGGACCTTTTATGAGTTGCCAGAATAGCAGATAAGGTGATGCTTCCTTTCAACCACATGGAGAGCTGAACTTTATTGATTGCTAGAAGAGCTGCTGGATGGATTTTTGCATGTTCATCTCCATTTGGTAGCCACTAAGGATATCGTATAGCTCTGTGAGAGTAAGCGTAGAGAGGTTTTTAGTTCATTTAATGCCCACACAATAGTGATTCCATTGTCTGGGAAGAGAGAACATGAACTTCCTCATACTGTCCCTATTCTCAAGCTTAACTCCAACATCCATGAGTATATCTATAATCTCAACCTATCTAAAGTATTATTGAGTCATAGTTTCACCTGATTTGTAGGTGAACTTCTCAAACTGCTGCTTCATGAGGTCCTTCTTGTTTTCTTTAGCTTCATCAGACCCCTCATACATGAGCTTCAGTGCATCCTAGAGCTGCTTAGCAGTTTTGCACTTCTTGAAGCCTCTATATATAGAGTTGGGAAGAGTAGTTTGTAGAGCGGTCATGGCCTTCTGATCTATGTCAATCTTCTTCCAACCTTCCTTAGAATAGTCAGCCACTTCCTTTGGAATCATCCCACCTTTAGCAGTGGCTGAAGAGGTGCTTGAGATATGAGGTCCTGAGACAACAGATCTCCATATCCTGATGTCTTGAGACTTGATGAACCCTTCCATTCATTGGCACCTAGTATCAAAGTCATCAGGAGTGATCAGTGGAGATTTTGTCATGGTACCGGTTTTCATGTCAGCCTTAGTGAGAGCTGCCATTTGACCTGGTAAGTGTTTTGTGAAACTGAAGGGATCAAATATGGTGAGATCTTACAATCAAGAGCCTAAAAAGCTCTGATACCAATTGTAGGACCGGTGAAGCGGAGCAATGCAATAGTTTTACAAGGTTGGAGAGACCAGAACACTTAACAAATCAAATAGGTAATTGGCTAATGAAACAATAAACACAAGTAAAGAACATAAGTAGATGGTTTTCAAAAATGATGTATATTGCTCTCAAGTGTTTTACAAATGTTATAAAGCTTGGTCCTAAGGATTGGCTAAGATACTTTATACTACATCCTACAGCCGGTCATACTTTGAATGCCAGCTAGAACACTAATCTAGACAACAAGAACAATATAAAGTCAAAAAGCATATTGCATTTTGACTAGTGACTATGACATGTCATAGCTCACATCCTTATCTATTACAAAAAGGATAAAAGTACAAAGTAGAAAGTTATAGACTTTAAGACCTTAATCTATAGTTGACAAAAGTATGAACTTATCACCAACTTATATAAGTTGGTGAGTCTTCAGAGATGGCAACGGATAGTGGTTCGGCTTTTGTCAAAAGTATGTCGGAGAAAGCATGTCTTCTCTATCTTTGGAAGAAATGAGTCTCTTGGCTTCAGAAGACTTTTTGTTGATGCTTCAGAAGAATTCATCTTTGGCTTCAGAAGAAATGGTCTTTTGGCTTTGAAACATTTGATACTTAGTGAATTTCATTAAGTTGTATCAACTCTTCCAAAGTAACTTCCTTTGTACTTCAGAATGCATCTGAGAGAACTTTGGTTGCATTGGCCTCTAAGTATAACTCCTACAATTTCCCTGGTGGCATACGCGATTATGGATGAAAAGACAGTTGAGAGTTGGGGTTAATTTTATGAGTAGTTTCAAATGCACGTTGCTGATCCATCCGTGTGTAGGTTGTGTGTTCTTTCTGATTGACATGCCAGGATATTGAATGCTATGGAGAATCTAGATGTGTGGAAGGAGCCAAACGCAATTCATCGTTTTTGTCTTCAACATGTTAGAAGCGATTTCATGAAACAATTCAAGACTTTAAGCATGAAAAGGATATATTGGGATATCGGGAGCACATCACAAGCTAGAAAGTATAA